>CM061533.1:15169568-15672463 GCA_030545055.2 Neoaliturus tenellus | reverse complement strand
TACTCTAGTATGTTCTACACCTAATAAATTTACATAAGACCTGTGCACAGATTGTGCATCTTTCCCGCATAGCTTCAAATCTTATTAGCGGTGCTTTAACACGATGGTCAACGTACCCTCCTTCAACTTCAAATTCGTCCCAATCATCTATAGCTGCTCGTGCACAATCTGGACAAAGCCGGGTCCCATCTGCAAATTTATAAGCAACAATAATGCCAAATCCATAATGTTCTCTTCGATACTCGTGTATTGCATTTCTAACCGTATTGGGAATAACACATTCTCCTGATCTTATTATGTGATTAAATAAGAAATCATCACAAATTATTTTCTCAAACAAATAACGAAAAGACTATCCATCGTGTTGTAGATGAGAGTAACATTCGTACTAAACTGTTTTACTGCCTACCACCCGCTTAAATAACTTATCCCCACTACTATTTTATAGGTCAAGGCCAAGCAATATTAACGCGAGAACGGGGAATAGAGCACTAAGTGACATGTTATTCCATTGCCACAAAGTGATCTATTCCCCGCTCTCTATTCTACCTCTACTTTTTTTTACATTTTTAATTTTATTATTTTTTTATCATTTTATGTTTTTTAACTTAAAATCCTATATTTCATTTCCTTCTTCTTCCCTTCTTCAACCACTTCTTCATTACTACACACATTTTTCAAACTTAACAGTTCTTTCTTCATTTTATTGTTTTCATTTTCCAATTGTTTAATTTTGATTTTTTTTCTTCCAATAGTAGCTTTAAATGTTTTATGTAACTAGCGGCTACGTGGACAGTTTTCACTCGGTTTTCTCCAAGTCGCATTCCGGGAATTTGAAATTGAAGTCTGTAATATTCAATGTTGATATTAGCCTGGGTTTGTCTTGATTGTTCACTTCTTCTCCTTCTGTCTCCTCTTCTGCATCAGAAATAAGCGTATGATACAAAATTGGACGTTGCATCGTAGTTGGCTGCTCTTGTAAAAATAGAACTAAATTCACTCCTACATCATATTTATCCCCTTTCCCCCACCACTTTACCGGTTGTCCCAAAAATGACGAATACATATTTCAACGGTCACGCTAGCACCATTTTAACAAGATGGTATAAAGAAATAAGGATAGTCGCAAGATTTAAGATCTTCATTTGCCAACATGAAATCAAATGCTAATTTCCTTGAATATTCATTATGGAATTTTTCATGAACACTAATTAGAATTCCAGCCTTTTCAAACTTATAACCAATGTCTGGATTTTCTTACAATCATCTATGTCCAGAATTGGAAAATAATATGTGAAGGAGTTCACCGGTGGTACCCACACTCTATCACACTCTTCACAAAACACTTTGTACATTCTCGCTCGCTCATCCATTTTCAAATGATTTTTACTCATGCCAGACTACCGTTTAAATAGCCTACTACCTCATCTTTCCCCCCACCATTTTTATTCCAAATTTGTTTCCTCATGTTGCGGAGTATCAATAACATGGGCAGCGGCATTCCAGAGTTGTGACTGCTGTTCTTCTTCACCTTCAGATTCTGTTAATTCTTCCGGTTGGTGCAATAAAGGATACATTTGAATTTGAAGCGGGTCCAATATCATTGTTCATTTGTTCATTTAAATTTAAAAATTCTCCAACTATTTCTTCCAAAAACTGTCAAACGTAATATTTACCTCTTGCTCTACTTCTTCATCTTCTGCCATCTCACGATCTATAACAATTTCAGTGATGTAAATAAAAGTGGTATCTCTCGGAGACATGGTTTAAAAAAAGAACATGTGGCTCCAGTAACAGTTACACGAAAAATGAACAGGATTGTGTGGAACCCTCGCTTATATAGGAGACTGGAAAGGGGGGGGGGGGTAAAGTCAATTATAAAAAATTTGTAACTTGCCTTGCTCTAATTACTCTTCCGCAGACAGCTTGTATTGCATTGCAACCACTTCCACCTCTATCTTCATGCCTTCTACAAGATTACGTACGTGCAGCATCCATGGAAACAGTATTTCTAAAACTTCAATCCTTACTCGACATGCACACAATACTTCGTACGCATCACGACGGTACACAAACACACTAACCCCCATGCCCATATCCCTCATTATGTTTTGTTCAATTTTCAAAAATAACCTATACAATAGCGGCCAAACTTCTGTGTGCTCAGCAAAAAACGAATCCAGTCTCTTATACATGTTTAACGTATAGCAACAAGACAAATAATGAGCAAACACATGTGATAGCTGCTTTTATAACGTTCGCCAGTACAGTAAAAATTTGGGGGGGGGGATATGATTTTTTAGTGGGATGTTAAAAATTAGTAGTTTAAAACCAAAGCCGAAAAGTAATGATTAAACCCTATATTTTCTTCTAATTGCAAATACTCCACATATGCCTCCGCCCATAGCCATAACAGATCAATGTTACGCCAATATACACCAAAGGTGGGTCTATCATCAACTAAAATTGGAGATGCTATGTTCACTAATCTTCCGTTTTCTATCCATGTCATAGCTTCAATTACAAACCTTCCTATAATATCCATTGGAGAATTAATATCCAAAAAATTCTTGTAACAACATTTTCACTTAACAAGGGCACTTCAATTTCTTCATTGTTTTCTTCGTCGTTTTCTTCGTCCACCTCCAATACTTCTCCAATCTTTGTACATTTATTATAAAATATTGGAACATCTCGGGGAGACATGTTCGCTCTAACTATTATTAGCAAGAAATGGCTCCAACACAAACCGCCACACTCTTATATAGGCAAGTCAATGAAAAATCAGTGGGGGGGGGGTTCCGGTTCCGGTCCGGAAGGGGGGGGGGCGTCAATGTCAAGGTCACATGAAAGTAGGTCACAGGACTTAGAGCGGCCAAAAAATAATGGGAGAGAAACGCAGCGCACTAATCACAGCGCTGGTTTCTCTCCCATTATTTTTTGCCAAAAAAATTTTTGAAAATAGCTAATTTATTTTAAGATTTGCTACGACCCCACCGAGTCCAACCATCCTCACCTCTTATCAGATAGTCTCTCGCATCAAGTCTGTTGATCGCTTTCAGGTTTCTTAGAGGTACAGATAGCTGTATTACCCATTTATAGCCGTTACATGAAATTACAATTTTATTATGCTTATCTGTTTTGCTTACAAAGAAATACCTCAAACCTTTTGCCAGCCTATCCAATTTGGTGAGGGGGTAAGACTTGCTGGAGACCACAGTCGGTTGTGGCACAGAAAGATGTTTCACAACATGCAAACGGCAATACTGTTCGTTTAAAACACATTTCTTACCACAAACCGATCCTTTTTTAAGTCCCCTACAGAGCAATTCAGGACATTTACGGGGATTTTTAAATGCCCTGCGTCGCTCTTTCATTAATAATCGGAAGCGCTCTGAAGGAGCAATTTTGAAAAGTTTCTTTTTTCTTTTTAGAATAGGAATAGTAGGACTATTAGGATTGGGTTCAACGATAGGTGTTATTAGTGGTGGTAAGGATATGTAGCTGTGGATCGATTTCAGCAATGAAGGCGTGTCCGGACGAAGAGGCTCACCAGTTCTTGGGACATCCGTCACTTTCTTCTGCGGTGGTGGTGGTGGCAGCATCACTGCAGATCCATCTTCTGACGGCTGCTCCGCATGGATTGGTGACGGAGGTGGCGAGAAGATGCTCCCAAGAACTGTCATCGCTTGCAGAAGAATGTTGGGCAAAGCAGGAGTTCTGGATGTGGAAGGTGGCGTGTCCATCCGCTCCAACATGTGCTCCGGCACATTCTTCAAACGGAGTCTCTTCGTCGGTGCAGTCGGTGCGAGAGGTGCTGATGTGGTAGTAGTGCTAGTAGTGTTGGAAGTAGTGCTGGTAGTACTCGACATGGCTCTGATGCGGCAGCGTTGGCGGCTGGAATCAGAATAAACAGACCCGTTAGAACGCCTCGCTTAAATAACCACACGCAACAAGTGAAAGTGACCTGGGGGGGGGGTTCGGTTCCGGTCCGGAAGGGGGGGGGGGTTATGCATGAGTGAATCGAGGTCAAGGTCACCAAAAAATAATAATGATCCAAGGTGATGGAGGCGGCCAGGACCGTCTCCACCACCCTGTGTTCCTCAAACACTCCCAATCCCAACCCACAAAGTTACGTCTTGCGAGGGATCCCGATTTTTTTTGCCCGCACGCACTTTGGCGATCCAGTTTGGTGAGCTGTGATACGGGCGGCCAGTCTCGGGCCATTTGGAACTGGGCTTGACCATGTGGTAGTTAGGGACACTGGAACAGCTAGTGCAAGACGCAACTCTAACCTCCCACCCTTAATCTAAACCCACCCAAACATATTTTTGCCTGACCAAAATTAAAAACAAAAATCAAAAACAATAAAAATATGCGCTACCTACGGCACAACGCGCATGTCCCACCCATATTTAATGAAGTTCAATGGAACTTCTTTAATTTACATTTACATTTTAATTTAATCTACCCATCCTAACAGCTAGCTGTGGAAATTATTAGTACACATATAAACACAGACATAGGCAGACACACAGGCACACACACAGACACACACACACACACACACACACACACACACACACACACACATACACACACACACACACTAAACCAATACTTAAAATTAAAAACACATTTCTTAAACATATATATATATATATAATACCATAACACACCTTAATGCTAACATCGCAATGCGCAAGTTAAACCTTAAAACTAACACATCTTAAGACTAAAACCAAAAAACACTTTGCATAAACACACACACACACACACACACACACACAAAATATTAAATAGTAATAGCCTAACAACAAGAGTAACTCAAATATATATCGGCCGCTTATACATTTGAGTTGCCCTCTGAGTTGGGTCGGACTGCCGCGTCCGGAGTTCCGAGCCCAACTGCGGCGGCAATAGTCGTCGGGGTGGTTCTCGGTTCGCAGAGTGGTGGGGGCAGCGGTAGGGGTTTAAGGGGGTATGGAACCTTCCAGCAACGTCAATGGAAAATTCCAAACGGATGTGCTTTGTTACATGTGGGTCGGGCAAAACGCAGGTGGAGCCTTGTATCTCTCAATTTGCATTAGATAACATCAAATTACATCCGCTGACAAGTAGGAGCCTTGTACCTCTCGATTTGCATTTGATAGCATCAAATTACATCCGCAGCTTTCCCCATCGCGTGACAGCATAATTATCGTCGATTGTTATCCACCCTCTTCCGACGCTTAATTATAGTTGCAACGGAAGTAAACCTCCGGTACACGCAACTTGTTTTTAACATACAATAGACTATTGTTTGCAAATGCACACATAATCCTTGGCCTGGTCGGTACTTCTTACACGCTACACCTAAGACGTTGTGACGTCAGAGGGGGGGGGGTTCCGGTTCCGGTCCGGAAGGGGGGGGGGGTCATGCATGAGTAACCATCCGCGTGCATATAAACGAAGGAAAGCTCGCGCGCCGCCCATATAGAGGGCTGGCACCCCAGCGGTAAACAACAAATCCGTGAGTTTATAGCACATAGTACTATAACATATGATTTATTTTTAACACTTAACATTTTAATTTTTTTACACTATTTCTTAACACTACAACAATCATTTTATAAATCACACTTTTATTTTCGCGTCTATTTTCCATTTTTGTTTTAACTAAATATGCTAATTAACATCGCATGCAGGCAACTCACACTGATTAATTGCAGGTTCCATTCTTACACACCTGTTTCCTCCTTACTATGCAAATTACTCTCTTACTTTAGCGACACTTAAACTCTAACAGCTACTTCTCGGTCATATTAATATAGTTAGTGCTACACTACAGGATTTACCTGTGCAATGGTGCACGCGATGTTTCCTGCACACCTGCAGGTAATACACCTTACACCCGTCTACTATTATACTTATTGCTACATTACACGAGACATTTCTTGCACGCCTGCAGATAATACACTTGCTAACCGTCTACTGTTATAATTATTGCTACAGTACAAGAGACATTTCTTGCTCACCTGCAGGTTATACACTTTACAACCGGCTACTATTATAGTTATCACTACACCATAAGATTAAGCCGTACACATGGCTAATGCAATCCTACTTCATCGTGCACGGAGCATTTCTTGCACACCTGCACCTTATACACTTTACTACCGTCTAATATTACAATTATTGCTATGATACGGTAGTTACCTGTTCAATCACAGTTGCGGCCCCACTTGCTTATCCACAGGCCGATACTCGCAATCCTACAACTGAATAATTATTTAATTAACTTCCGCTATTACCGATACTTTTCTTAAACTATCCGTCTCTTCCTCCGACTCTTGTGACCGTAGCCGCGGCCGACTGACAAATAACCGAGCTCCCGCAAACCTCGCTCTTTTATGCGGTTTTCTCGGGGAGGGGGTTGGAGGGGGTTGGAGGGGCGTCGCACGTGACTCATCGATCGCATAAAAAGGGGGGTTGCCGCCGCGCGCGTGCCATTTCGGTGGCGGCATCGGTCGGGTGAGGTACTATCCGTAGGTCTCTGACGCTTTTATAACTAACGCTTGTTACTTTAAAATGTGTTTCCGCTTTATATGCTAATTAGTTTCTATATATTCAGACACAATCGCGGCCGCTGACCATTTGCCGGCTTACTCTCAAGCGGTTCACATGTAAAATCATGGCTTCCCACACTTTACAGCTGAAACTTTTGCGCACAAAACATATTTTACAACAGCATTCTACACCTGCAGTTTCAAAACCGCGTAGTACGGTGGCTAGACTTAAGAAACGGTTCAGGTTTCACCCTTTGTATTTTGCACCACCTCACCTTGGCAACACTTGTACTATTGATACTATTCTACAGACAGTCTTGACTGACATGCTGAAGTACCAACATTTCCCTCTTCTCACGCCTATTGACGGTCCCGTCCAGTTCTTCTTCTTCACCATCTTACCGGGTCTATATCATCGGACATCCTCCGACTCGTGTCTCATTGCTCTCTATCGCCTCACACGGTAAACACCTAAGAGCTCTCATCTCTCTCTCTCTTGCAACCATGGACACACAACAGGGTTCACCGGTGCAGTCCCCTGAAGTGACTTCCACTACGGATACTACTACTACTAACACTGCAGCAAGTCCCACAGACAATTCCTCCACGCCTACAACGAACACCTGCTCCCGCCCGGTACAGAGCGATGCGGTGACCACTACTGCTGCAAACGACGTGGAGGCTATTCTACGATCACTGATGGGGTTCGATTAAAATAAATAAACTAAAAAAAAAACAACCCTCCCTCGGCCCGCCGCTCCCGCTCCGATCCGACCCGTCCCGAGTCCCCGCCCCGACTGAGCCCCTCGCGGCTCCCCTTTTTTAAAACTCCCTCCGGATGGCCTTGACCCACTTACAAAACACATCCATCACTGTCATCCACACCTGCCGGTTCGAACCACTTGGCCTTGAACTGGGCCAGAACCGGCAAAACCCCACTACTATTTTAACTATCTTATAAATGCAAAGAATATTTATCATGTGGATTAGATTCAAAATCGTTCTTGTTTTATTATGTACAAAACCAAATAAAAACAAACTATGAGCGGATGCTATGTTTTGAAATAGAATCTGCTCTAATTAAAATAATATGTAGGCCTAAGTTGTAAATAGTTGTTGCTATTGTATGAATATAAATGAAACAAATTTAGTAGTGTAAAATTGCGGCCGCTGGCCCAGTTCAAGGTCACCTGAGGGATGACGTCATCGAGGTCAATGACCTCACCGATGACGTCATCGATGACGTCATCGATGACGCAATCGATGACGTCATCACTAATGACGTCATTTCGATGACGTCACACCCATGACGTCACAGAAATGACGTGCTGATGACGTCATCACCCCTTACGTCATCAAAACGACGTCACCGACGCCACTAAGGTCAAGGTCACGCAGAAACTTAAAATTTTTTAGCACTTTTGCCGTTTCTCGCACTACGCTCCGAGTTTCAGTCAGAGTCCCCGTGACCTTGACCACTTGGAGCGAATTTTCGACAAGAAACGGCAAAAGTGCCAAGTTAAACTCGAGTTTCTGACATGACTCTGCCTAAATGGGCAATCGGTTATCCCTCAGGTGACCTTGAACCAGTACAACGCCCGCAATTTTATGTTACTGTGACCTTGAACACTTAACAACGGAGCGCCGACACCGATGCGCACCCCACGACAGCCACCGAGTGACTGACTATCAGGCTCTGTGTACTCTAGGTATATGGGGAAGTGGAGGGGGAAATCTCAAGGTCATCCAAATGGAGTTTTAAAAAAGTTGAAGAGTAGAAAGACTACTCTTGTGCTTCCTGGGCGACCTCATCAATCTCTAATGGATCTGTAAACCAATCCGATCTGTAGCGGCAGGAGTCCAGAAAACAGGTGCACCACCCATCAGGTTGTCCGTAGCATTTCCGACAATTGGTAAGATTGGAGAAGTGAAATTTAATACACCGCTGCGGACAACAAGTATAAAAGTATTTGGATTTGTAGATTTTGAAAGTTTGTAGTACCGGCGGTGGCAGCTGTTGGTTCTTGCATCTACACCTGCAACATCCGAAGCATTCACATTGCCGGCAGGCCAGCCCATCCACTTGCCACTTTGGTAAGAGGAAACACTTATCCTCACAGCAATAGGTTGTCCCCGTCTCTTCCTCCCAACGCTTCTTTGCACAATATGTGACGCCTTGTATCTCCAAACACCTATGCTCGCAACATGAGATGCGCTTACTTTCCATAGTTGATGTTGCTTTGACGAGGGAGCACGATGAAGTGATGCTGTGGTCAGTGGGAATGGGGTTTATATAAACTAAGGTGAGTGGAGGGGAAAGGTCAAGGTCATCCAAATGGAGTTTTAAAAAAGAAAAGAGTAGAAAGACTACTCTTGTGTATCTATAGCGATTTCATTGATAGTGAGTGCTTCTGTATGCCAAGTTGATCTGTACTGACAGGCTCCTAAATAATGTTTGCAAAAACCTGCAAAATGATTGTTGCACAATTTGCAGCCAGTTAGCTGTTTTAAGTGAATTCAATGCAACGTTCAGGGCAACAAGTGTACTTATGCCCTCTCATCTGGTACACATGGAATGTCTTCAACTCCGGTTTCGGCTTCTTCCAAGACTTGCACTTACACATGCATTGACCAAAAGCTTCACATTTTCTACACGCCAGGCCATCCGCAACATCAATGTCATTCGGCCATGAAAAACATTTCCGTTCGCAACAGTAGTTGAGTTGACTCTCCATGTTGCTGTGGTGAAGGTGCGCGATGAAATGATGCTGCAGTCATTGAGAGTGCACCTTAAATAAACTCAGTGGAGGGGGAAAGGTCAAGGTCATCCAAACGGAGTTTTAAAAAAGATAACTAGTCGTCCTCCTCCTCCTCCTCATCCGTTGTACTTAGAGAGCTGTCAGACGAAGAGCCCCGTGCAGGTGCTCCCCAGATGAAAAACAAATCAATTTTAAAACGAAGACCAGGATCTTGCATCATCAATTCCTTTAATTTGTCACATACTAAGTCGACCTTGTGTAAGGTGTCAACAACAAGCTTCCAATTCGTTGGTTCAATATAACTTGTAGTAGAGTCTGCCTCGCTGATAACCACATCCTCCGGCCGTATTGGAGTGTAAAGATGTGTAAAGTTCTTTGGCTGTAGCTGAGGTTCAGGCTGGCTGGAAGTGGAAGGTTGAGTGTGGACCCCTGTCGCATCGAAATCCATAGTCATTCTACATTCAATGTTGGGGTTTTCGTTTAATACATACACCAATTTCTCATGCAACATATCCACTTCTGCCGAGTCTTGCAGATGAACATTCCAGGAAAATGGCCATTCTTCATCCGTAGTGGAGTCAACTCGAGAAAGAGTGCTGTCCGCCATGATAGCTAAGCAAGGAATGATGTGAGCTACAGACTGTGGTAACAGTATTGAAAAGTAGAGGGGGTAAACCAAAAGTACGTGGAGGGGGTATTTTCAAGGTCATTTAATTTGGGTTTTAAAAAAAAAGGAAATAGTGGAGGGGGAATTCTCAAGGTCATCCAATTTAGGTTTTAAAAAAAAAAGGAATGAAGCTTACTCCTCTTCAGCCTCGTTGTCCCCTGCATTTTCATCAGCCTCATCTTCATCGACGTCAGACTCGCCGTAAGGATAGATCGGGGACATGGGCGAATATTGTGGAGATTGTTGACCGTTGTTGTCGTCCCCTTGCATTCTAACTTGGGACCAATCATAATTTAAATTCATTTGTATTATGATCCCAGGGTTGTCCCGCAGTATTTCCTTCATACGTTCGCAAATTGACTCCAAATAGTGTACACTATCGATCGACAGTGTCCAACCCGTACTTGTACCGACATCAGTAGTGGAGTCAGCTTGGCTGATGGTGTTGTTGTCTGCCATGGTTGCTTGTCGGACAAGGAATGACGGTTGATGTGATGCTCATGCAGGAACATGGTGAAGTGGTGGGGGGTGTGGTGGAGTAGTGGGGGAATTTTCAAGGTCATCCAAACGGAGTTTTAAAAAAAAAGGAAAACTTACAAAGTAACATTGAAACTTTCCAATTGATGGTGGCGAGCGTTTTCTTCTGCAACCTTGCCGACACATGTGACTATGCCGTACAGTATGAAAAGTACAACCATAATAAGGCCGAACAATAAAAGATAGCCGTTGACTATCATGATATTTTCTGAGTGGATCTGTTTTCTTCTTATCGCCCTCTCCTGCATCCTCTTCTCCAACTCGTGGACGAAGTCACAACATGCGTGAGGACATCTTTCATCTGTTGGTAGGTTTGCCATTGTTGATGTTGTCGGTGTGGCTGTTGAAGATGGAATGAGGTTTCCAATTGCGATGTGCCATGTACACCAATAGTCAAGTGGTGGGGGTAACAAAGCAGTGGAGGGGGAAGTTTCAAGGTCATCCAAATTGTGTTTTAAAAAAACCTATCTTGTTACTGAGCTTATATGTCAGTAACAAGATAGGTGTTTTTGCTCTTTTACTTCTTTAATATAATGAAAAAATATACATATTCTACAATGGTTAGGACAAGAAATACAACTGCTAGTCAGCTGAAGTAGTCCAAGTTGTCTGGCTCGGTCTTCATGGACGCTGGTGAGGAAGCCGTCGAGGAGTGTCCAGGCTCTTCCTTTGACTGCCGGGTGTTCCGTATATTGCAAGCGTAAACTTGCACATTTATACGGTAGCCTCGTGCCACCATCAGCTGCAACTCCTTGTATAAGTCGTTTAGCTCCTGCTGAGTCTTGATGCTCACCTCCTCGTAACTTGCGCAACTGACGTTGAGAGACATCCTGATGTTGCTAGGTTGGCTGCTGGAGTAGAAATGAAGCCGAGGCACAGCGTTTGGAGGTACATGGAAAAGTGGTGGGGGTGATGGTGGTGGGGGTATGGAAGATGCAATTAAACACTTCTAAACTTTTTCCATTGATACAAAGGGATGGAACAAATAGCACAGGTGTCCTTGTAGTTTTCAAATCTAAACATTGGTGCTAGAAATCCAAACTGTTTTCTACCACCTTCCTGTACGAACCGTCGAAGGTCTCTGACGGCAGCATTGCCACAAGGCCTACAAAACTTTTCCCCGTCTTGGAACCTATACCAGGAGTATCCCGAATACCCTCTATTATCTTTCTTGTACTCCTCGATATCCTGCTTTACTGTTATAGGGATATTATCTCGTAAAGCCATCTGGAATAAAGATGCGTCAGTTATAACTCGTTGTAAGCAAAGCTCGTACAAGGTGCTCATCGTTTGCTAGTTGGCAACAGAATGACCGTTTTTCGCATCCAAGCAGGTTTGAATCCTAGTGCGGTAGTGGGGGTAATTACGGTAGTGGGGGTAGTTGTGAAATGCAAAGGTCAAAGGTCAAGGTCACCCGCGAAGTTTAAAAAAAATGCAACATATCAATACGTGAAGTCTGTCACATATTGATATGTTGCATTTTTGTTTTTTTGTTTTATTTTTTTTTGTCTTTTATGATTCGTTTATTTATAAAACATTACAACAACAACATATGTACAACATTAAAACTTAAATCTAACACTGCTGCTTGTCAGCGATGTGGATGGTCAACTCTGTAGAATTGCTACCCGTGCAGCCGTGGGACACCAGGTATAGACACCCGGGTTGAATAGAGCGAAGATCCTCGTTTTGTAGAAGATGGACGAATCTCTTGGGCAGGTACACCTGGAACTTTGGTTCATCCCCCGGAGTAAACGGTGCCTCGCTGAGACTGCAGCAGATGGCCTCCCCAACTGTAGTCTCCATCTTCTTCATAGCATGGATTATGTAGTGCTTCTCGTCTTTTAGTTCCGAGCACTTCTTTACAGGTAATATTGTTGACTTGGAGTGAGCATTGAACTGCTCGACCAAAGTCTGAAGGAACTGGTGAGATGCCATGGTCAGGTTACAGATCGTCTTCTTGCTCGGAGATGTTGTCGTCTCGGAATCTCGAGTAATACTCATGCCAGGTCCCTGTCTGCTCCCCACTTATATACTCTCCGTTACCCCCACCACTCCCCAATTCCCCACTTTGAAGGTAAGAGGCGAGTTTATAGGCATTTTTCAAAGCGCAATGTCTATCTTTATCATGTTCTGGGCTTTTTGTACAAATACATATGGTTTCCAGCATGTATTGATAATTCTTATCCAATTCCACATCATTAACCGGAACATGAGTAAATCCTTCGATCCATCTTTTCTTTTCCAGCCCCTTTGTGTAAATATTGGTAAACTTGTCTGAAAAGTGATGCATAATGTGATACAAGTCCGTGTAACTTGTAAAACCATCATACCAATCGATATGATGGAAGTGTTTTGAAATCCATCTGTTGGTAGTAGCGGCTTTACTAGTTAAAGACGAATAAGAACATGGTGGTTTAAATAAAAACGAATAAGGAACACTTGTATTCATGTCCAAAAACACAAGTTCTTTTATAATGAATCTATCATCATTACCACGAAACGCTTGAAACTCAATAATACCAGGCTTGGACTTTACTTGTTGTTCTTCTCCCTTGTCCATTTTGAAGGTCACACGTCTGCTCATTACGAAGTCAGGAGGTCAACTGATTTCCACACCACGGTAGGTACTACTTTTATACCAGGCCGTACAGTTGTTGGCGCGTTGGTGTATATTTAACGTGGGCACCGTCCCCAATAGGCCTAACCCCACAAAATGTTGGTTATTGTTTTAAAAACTAACCATTGTCATTTAAGTTTCCATCTTTATATTTTCCTTATTTTCATTTTCATCACTAACACTTGATTCTTCTCCTCCATCTTCCTCTTCTTCCTGTTTTACTGATTTCTTATGTAGTTGAGCGTACTTTTCCAATTGTCTCCACATCTGTACTTCATGAGGAACTCTATTAAATATAGAAGTATCCACAGGTCCGTATAATATAGGTGCGTCCGGTTGTTTGTCCAAAGTGTCTTCCAGATAATCTTTAATAATCGAACTTGAAAACACCAGTTGTCTCAAGTATCTTGTTATAGGTTCAGTAGCACAAGTTAAAATGAAAAACTCCTCTCGATTAAGTTGAATTTTGTTATCATGTCTTGTTGTGTCTCTAAACCGTAGCTGATGATCACCACGTTGTTTAATGATATCAATTTCCACATTTGAATCCAAAAGTCCTACCCTTGTCTTTCTTCCAAACATGTTACTACTTAAATAGCATTCTAGCAGATGCAAATGTTTCATAAACGATTCCCAAGCACTGTCCGTAAACAAAATCATTTTGGGTCCATGAGTTAAAATAACAGTAGGGGAATAATCTGTAGATTTCATAACACCGATTAAAACACTTTTATCCAAACTGGAAGAGATTGGATAAAATATTCGCAAAAATACCTCACTCAATATGTTTGGAGAAATATTATCTTCAATATCCCTTTTTCTCTTTTGTATAGTCTTTCTTCTTTTACCTTTTTCTTCAACATTATTACTGGCGTGAAGTTGTCCGCAAACGTTTTGTTCACCTCCTTCCTGGTGACCTTGAGGATCTAAAAACTCAGATATCTCCTTCTCAATATCTACCACATTTTCAGGTGTACCACTAGGAGAAGCCATATTGAATACGATGCTACCCATACAACAGTAGGCAACAAACTGATGAGGAGCGGTCTGTACGCTCTGCTTTTATACTCGCGGAATGAAACAAAACCGGTTCTTACAATACATTTTTAACAATTCCAGTTAAAGGTGTGTATGTTACGATTTTATCATGTAGAATTAAACAGTATGCAGTTGTATTAGCCGGTATAGCATCGTTGAATTCCATTTCTATTTTTATATCCACACTTGAAGACTTTACTGATTCATTTTGTTTAGAACAATCGATTACAACTATTGGGTAGGCATCGAAATATTTGTCAGGTGGTAATAAAGGTGTATTTGTTTTACCGTAATATGAACTTTGGAATCTCGCGTACATATCGTACAATATACTGTATTTCTTCTTAGTGAATGACACATTTAAATTGTCGTATGGAAAGAATTGTGAATTTAAATAAACTTTAATATTTTTCAAGTCACAATGATCAAATTGTCCTGCATGTTTAGTAATGGCGTCTCTTCTACCTGTTTGTAAACCAAATATAATATACCTGGCTCGTTCTACATAATTCGATGTTTTAACAGTCCAAGTGTGTCGATCCGTAGTAGGTAAACTGGGATGCTCATGAAATTCCCAACTTCTAAATGGAATAACAATATCACGATCGGCTTTTAATTTTCTTAAAAGTAGCATTCTATGCTCGTCAGCCAATTTAACATGTGGAACTCTCCATACAATTTTGTCTAATTTTAATTTCCATTCTAAAGTCGCATCTGTAGTAGCATCTGCAGCTTTAATAATGTCTTTATCGTTAGAAGATCTCAACAAAACTAATTCTTGTTTAACGTTTAATATTATTTTCCTATAATCTTCAGCAAAACCAAGCAGCAAACGTAATGGAATATGAAAATCAAAATATCCATTTGGATTTGGAGTGATCGTGTCAATCGTAGGTAATACCCATCCGGCAGGTTTAAGTAAATTGGTTTCATTGGGTGTTATAGATGTTAATCCTTTTAAAGTTGTCGTAATACCTACTTTTTTAGTGGAATCAACTGTTACACCTGATATTTCATATCTAATTTCATCAAATAGGAAAGCCATAGGATTATTTATAAATGGAACTGTTGTACCAACAGTAGTACCGTCCTTTTTAGTAACTTGTCCTTCAATATACAAGTAACTTTCACATGGTAGTGTGTAAATGTCTTGATTTTGTATGGGAATACGAATTTCATCGTTATTGTTTAATTTCGATGAAGTGTAAGGGTTGTGGGTGTGATATTCTTTTTCCCATAGGGTTTCGTCGAATGTTGGACCCTGCGCTATATCCAGTATATCCATACTCGGTTAATTTTAATCCAATTCTCTCTAAGAAACGAATGTTCTCGCGTGTTAACTCCTCCACAGCTGAAGAGCTACTAATGCGGTTTCCCGTAGGTTGTTCGCTTTTAAATGTTAAACCCATGGTTTTGTATTAAAGTGTCGATTTTAAATGTAATCTAATCGTAATAGGCTCTTCTCTGAAGTCTACCAAGTTACCGTCTTGATCCAATACGCTCAACACGATGTCTGAAATGAAAGTGGTGTTCAACGGTAGATATACCAGGTTTTGTGGCTTTTCAACAATTTTAAATCCAGGTGGTACACTTGGGTAAAAAGTATGTATGATGTGGGTGTTAGCCCCATCCCTGTAAGCACCTTGTATAATGTTACAAGTTATGTCTATACTATTGACTTTTAATATTGTTACTGTTTTCTTACCGGAATGTGTTACATCTGGTTCTAAAACAGGCTCATCGTTGGAAAATCCTAATAAATCACCAATTGAGTTTGGTTGAGTGAAATCTATATAATATTTGGAAGTAATTTCAGCTTTCATCGTATTATTATTACCTTTTAATGATATATTGTCTTTTCCCATTTTAGTTTGCAAAAATTCATTTATATGATCAATTTTATAAGAACCTGTGGGTAACCTGCACTCTTGTAAGTCTGTAAATTTTCCACTGGCATCCTTTCCCTTATAATAATGCAATACGTTATTTTTACCTTCCGTAACATTGGGGATAGAGTTGTAAGTTGTAAAATCCAATAGTGCCGCCTCCCAAAACCTTCCTTTTTGCAAGCGTAACGCTGGAAAAAGGATACTTCGTAAAGTGGACGATTTTCCTGTTAATGATACCGTATAGGAAGACATCTCAATAGTGACTGATACTTTTAGCTAGAAATTCCAAACATAAATGGCCGCATATTGAAGTATTATCAGGTTGTTCTCTTTTATAGTTATAATATATGTTTTTAGCAGATTTAAAGTAATTTTGAAGTTCTTTTGGTGGTGGCAAATTACCGAAACTATCAAAATAATATACATTGTTATTTAGTTTCTTATAACAAACCCAATGGGTGCCAGGCCCTTCAGTATTATCCAAATTTACAATTCCAGTCTCATTTTGCCACATTTTCTTTGGTAAACTGTCTTTCATAAACACACCGCGGAAAAATGGTATTTTTAAACAGGAAATATATTTAAATAATTCAATATTGGTTAATGCTTTATGTGGTATGACCAATTGATTTCTTTCATTTAATATGCACGATAAGGTCTTAGGTAAAGACCTGCCCCGTTTTTTACCATTGACCACACGGTGGGCTTCTTCCTGCCTTTTCTTGTAGATCGTCGTCTTCTTTTTATATTTCCTCCATGTTTTCTTGTGGTTGACCTCCTTTTTACTCTCCTTCTCCTCCTTCTTCCACCTCCTACTGCTGTTTTAGCCTTCATACCTGCTGTTACTGCTAAAGCTGCTGCTTTTTCTGCTATGCTAGCGTCACTTGATTTTACTCGTTGCCAAGCTATGTCCGCAAGCTTTTTGTCAGCTATTGATCTATTTTTTGAATCGGCAAACGTGGAATATGCGATATCGTGTTCTTTACAAGCCTGATCTAACTTATTTATGCCAGGATCGCCTCTTTCCAGTCGTTTTTTCAATTTAGTTCCTGGTCCGCAATACTGATAACCTCCCGGTATATGAAATTCGTATGGTAATGCGTCTATTGCTCTATTTACTATGGATCCTACTGGAATTCGTTTTAAAGCTTTACTTAACAGAGAAACCGCTGTGGACGTGATCCCACCTCCTCTCCTTACAGTGTCTCTATATGGACTGATGTACTGGAACGTCATTATTGTCCTTTTATAATCGCAATGTACAACTTATGTGTTACCTCTATGACAAGTTGGACATAAATGAAGTCGTTTATTGTGTTCTTTTATTAAATATCAAAATCACCCCAATCCGATGATCTAAACTTTTTTGTACGAGGGTTGATAAAATAGTTTTGAACAATTTCCCGTTTAATCCAAGTACCTCTCTCAGATTCCAACAAAGGAGTACGACCTGAATGAATACCAATAAGATTGTATACATCAAATAATGCATTTCCTAAAACTTTTACAAGAAAATTAACAGTGACAGCATTATCCACATGTTCAGGGTCTTTAAGGTCTGTTATACGTTTATTATTACAAGTATACACTTTGCTATCCATTTGTGATAATGTGATAGCCTGTCCTACAGTTGCAGCATCATTTGCTTCTCTTCCTTGCGCCATGTTTGTTAATTTTTTATTACTACATATAAAAAACGCATGGTAATTATTTGGATCTAGATGTACTGTTTGTCCTAAGGCAGCCGCGTCTCTATCTGCATGACCCCATGACACATTTGATAACCTTCCATGCCTGCAATCCCAATAAGTGTTTTTGTATGTCAATAAATGAAATTTTTCATTACCTTGAATAAAGTCATCCCCTTGCTTTGATAATACTTCATCTCGTTTTGCAAATCCAGTTGTTTCTTGTTTTAAAGTCTCTTTCATTTGACCCACTGTTGCACCATCAGATGGTGCTGAACCATCTTTTACATTCGCCAAACAATTGCCAAGACAATCGATAACTCCCACATCACGTATGACACAATGATCTTTTATATATTTGAGATTTACAGCATCATTTTCATTTTTTGGATAACCTATATCGTTAATAACAAATTTATAAAAAGAAAATCCATCTTTTGTCTTTTCAGGTATCAAAGAATGTAAATAGCGTCTATTTACGCTGTCTTTTGCATCTTTAGGGTCATCTACGTTGGATATACGTTTATTGTTGGCACTATACGTTTTCCCATTGAATTTTAACGTATTTTTTAATTCAGATGACAAATAACCTTTGTTTATCGCATCACCGTTTTGATTTGGTTTACCAACGTTGATAATTCTATGATCTTCTGCGTCATATGTGTTATTTTGTAGTTTTAATGTTGGTGATATCTTTTCCTTTAATATTTTTAGATTTATTGCATCGTTTTCATCCGTAGGATCTTTTATGTTTTTTAACCTTTTATTACTCATATCATAATCTCCATCAGGTGTTTGTGGTAAACCAGCACTTCTTTTTAAACTATTCGCATAATATAACCCATCCGAGGAGTAACGTCCGAACTTGTCGACACTCATGGTGCAACTGAATAGTATTCTAGGGAGTAACGCATTTTTATGAGATTACCCCACGGTTTCGGAGTTCATCCACTAAAGCCACCCATTCGTTTTCCAATCCAGTATGACCCGCTTCTTTAGCTTCATGTATTAGTTTCATTCTATCCACCAATTTATTGATATTATTGTAATAAATCACATTTGTGTTATATAGTTTCTTCATTAAACCTGTACCCGTAACGGACTTACTTCTTTTTCTTCGTTCCTGAGCACTTACATCCAAAGTGGATGCCATAAATCTTCGTTTTACAGGTTTTCTTTGTGTTAACGGCATTGTTTGTCTTCTAGTTGGTATTAACTTGGATACAAATTGTTTATATTTTAAAGACTTAGATCTAAAAGGAGGCTGGTCAGGTAAATACTTTCTCCTATATGCATTTGTCTGTTCCAAAATATTTTTATATGCTTCCATGTCTTTTTCTTTCACTACCGATACTGAAGGCTTATTTTCAAATAATAATTCAAATAATCCTTTTGTGCCCTTATACCTTTGATCACCAATGACAATATTATCATGTTCGTCAACGTTTAACGGGCTATTACCTATCATTAAACCGTCTTCTGTTAATCTCGCTCCATAACTATGGTAATTCTTATTAGGAATTGTTCCGAGTAACATTTTTACCATGTATTTCCTTCCTAAAGGTCCTTTGTTATGAATGTTTTCACCCAATAAGCTTATGTTTGACGGACCTTCCCTTGTCTCTTCTTCTTTTTCCTCTTCACTAGCAGTTGATACAACTTCATGTCCTCTTTTGGCTTTTACTTCATATAATTCTTTTATTCCACTATAGTCCGGTGATTCTAGCTCTCTTTCGGGTTCTCCACCGGTAAAACCACTATACGTAGAGGATTCCAGGTCTTCATCACTAAAATCTTCTGATTTTACATTTTCTCTTTCAAACTTCGTAATAGGTGCAATCGCATCTCCTTCCAATACAGGTTTAGCAAATTTTTTGTTTAATTGTTTCAAGGGTTCAGTAATAGGTTTAAAAGTAGATTCAAGGAATTTCTCCCTCTCGCTAATACCTAGTTTCAATGCTCTGTTTTTAGCCCGAATAGAATCACTAAGTGATTTTATTTCTTTTACTAATTTTTCTTGGTTAACCATGTTTGTAGCAAGACGTGTTGTACAACAATGAATGTGTTATACCACGTTTAATGTATTAATATAAATTTATCAAATCCTATCCTGTATCGACCATTGTTTAGCGGTTGTTCCTTCATAATTGTTAGGAACCCATACTTTTCAGCCCAAGCCTTTCCACACAACTCTTTAAATCGTTCAAATGTCATATCCGCATTTACATGATCAAAATATATATGTTTTAGGTTGGTTTCGTCCTGTTTAAATACAATTAACATGTTTGCATTGTCTCTAATGAGTTGTTTAGGTATTTTGCTGTAAGTTTGGCCAATATAAATGCTATCTATGTTGTTATGTCGACCCATAGCGAAGTAATTCCTTATTGTGTTTTGGTTTTCACAAGATACATCGTCGAATATAAACACGGAGAATGGTTTAGCTTCTTGTGGCTGCATGACACTCTCGCTTGCATTAAACTTTAAATATTTAACTTCAGGCACATTAGTCAGTATTTTTTCCAATAATTGATACTTTGGTTGTTGTAGTGATTTTGAAAATACATATAGATTGTTAAATCGTAATCCTTTAGGGTTTGTAATCAAATTGAATACTACATTAGTTTTTCCACAGTTGGAAGGTCCGGTAACCAGACAACGAACGGTGTTTGGTAACAAATTGCCATGCTTCCCACTATTGAATTCTGAATTATCCACTGTGAATTCATCTATATTATTAATAGTAAAACTCTCTTTTTGTGGTACTATCTCCATCCTTTGTAATGGTTCAACCTAAAATGATTCTCTATCGTTATATCAAATCCTTTTTAGGTATCCAAGAATCTTCCGTCTTATTAAATCCTAACCATCGTACTTTGACCTTATCTTTTTTCCGTTGCAACACCTTTTCAACTAAATATACATCGCCTACTGTTGATTTTAACATTTCATGTCCATAAAACCCTCCTTCAAGCAATTGTCCTTTATTATCTTTTAAAATATATGTCTCAGGTACTGTAGGTTGTACTTTGAATACAGTAAAAACCTCATTGGTCCAATTTGGCAGGTATCTTTTACTGAATACACCTTTATATTTACTTATTCGCACTTTATCACCCACATTAAATTTTTTAGGCTTTAGTTTTTCAACTTTTGGTTTAGTATTCGTTTTTATACGTTTTAATACAAGGTTTTCATTTTTACTAGTTACTTGGTTTGGTTTCATCCCGATAGTCCTATGAAATTTGTTATTGTAATCGTTTATAAGTTTTGGTAACATATCAATCCATATGTGCGATCCTCTGTTGGAAAACATTTTATACATTGCACTTTTTAAAGTTCTGTTGAATCTTTCGATTATTGAGGCTTTTACTTCTGAATTGGTTGAATAATGGTTTATATTGTGTTTTTTCATTAAATTTGCAAATTCCTTATTAAAATATTCTTTTCCATCATCTGTTTGTAAATGTTTAATAGTATGTTTGTCTCTTTGTATAGCTGTTTCCATTGCTTTTGTAACACTTTTGCCACTTTTATCTTTTAGTGGTAAAGCATCTGCCATTTTTGAAAAACAGTTAATAACAGTCAATATGTATTTATATCCTTTATTTTGTTTGCTATAAGGAATCATTTCGATTAAATCCGCTTGATATAAATCATTAATTCCTTTTATCACCGTATTTCTTCGTGGAAACTTTCTTCTTGCAGGTTTATGAAGTTCGTTGACAATTTGTTGCTTCAAGTCCTTCATATTGCAGGTTTCAATGTTTGTTGTATCACATGTATAATCACAATGAATGTTGTTTTAAATATTCACATCATTTATATGGGTCAAGGTCATCCAAACTTGTGTAAAAAAATGGGGAACACGGCGTTGGACTTGCCGTGTTCCCCATTTTTTTTACGGAAGGAGAAAGGAATAAGGTCGTAGTTGTAGAAGGACGAAGAATAGGTTACTAGTTGATAGGGTTTAGAGAGTAGTGGCCAAAAGGAAGAGTGTGGATTTTGTCGGGCATAATGTATCTTTTATCATCCCGAGCTGACAACGCTTTTTTAATTTCGGTGACACTGTAGACTTGATGCTTGAAGCTTCGGATATTGTTGAATGTTGCTGATATCGTAGTATCTTCAAACAAACAAGTCTTGTAGTGGTCAAATGTCACGTGTTTTTTCAAATAAGATGTCTTCACTCCTTTTGCTTTCTTCACTGTCGGTGTGTTGTTCTCGTGGTACATCTTAAATGAATACAATTTCGCCATCAGCGCCACTATTTCTTCTAAAGGCATTCCATTTGCTTCATCTTTGAATTTTCCAATTACTTTTTTATATTTTTCATTAAAATTTGGATGGTTTTTCGGATAGTCAGAAAAATCGAAATCTTCTTTGTATGGAAAAGTCCTTAGGTCTTCATACATGTCCAAAGTCTTTATCCAGTAGATAAACGCGTCCGTATCCATGTATGCGACTCCAATGTTTTCCCTTCCGTAATGTTTAACCATTTTGTTATAATGGAAATCATACATCAGGGTTTTACTTATATCCAAAATCGACATACCTATGTATAACGGACGGTCCATGACTATTGTTGTTTTCTTCATACTGACAGCGACTAGATTTTCGTTTATAATCATGGATGTTCCGAAATTTGGTTTTTGCACTAATTTTTCCAATTTCCTAGGATCACTCACTAATTTTACATTTTTGTGTTTTCTTTTGTTCTCCAAGGTCTTCCCAAAGATGGCATTGTTCATTAATTTATAGAAGTCCTTTTCAAATGCTGTTGTCGCTGCAGCTCTTCTTGCAGTGTTGGAATCAATATATGGTTTCAACCAACAAGACTGGGTGAATTCAATTGCTCTATGAATTCTCACTATACGTAGACCCAATTCAAGAGCCTGTTGAACTACCCAGTAGTGAGCCACATAGCGATCCTTATTCTCCAAGGTCATCATCAATTTTGGCCATCTTCCTGTCGGTGAAACTTCAGTCTTGGCTAGGAGAGGCAAGTCGTAGTGATGGTCATGAAGGTGCTCTGGATATTCGAAATCACAGTCCAAAATATAGCCTTTTGGACCATTCTTTGGAATCTGTGAGATGTCTCCAATGGTGGCCGGGTCGATCCATTTGAAGTCAGCGTAGGGAAGCGGATTTGACATTGCCCAACCATAAAGGTTGTTTGCGTCAAAGTAGCCAAGGTAGACCGATGGTTGTTGCTCGTCGAAGCCGGGGATGTACTTGTTGTTGGCTTTGACATGACGTGTTACAGCTTGTGTCAAACCGCCCCGTACACCAGATTCCATCATGAGCACCATATCGATATCCGTTAGAAGTTCCAGTCGACAGTTGGTTGAATTTAGCATAGCTTGCCATGCTAATCCTGGAGATGTGTACGAGTGTAGAGGGTCCAGTCCATAGGCGGAGAAGCAGGTGTTTCGGAATTCTTCCATCACATCGCACAGCAGAGTTACGTCCAATTTTATATAAAAGTCAGAATATTCCCCTAAGGTTTGAATGTTTAGTTGGTTCCAAACATTACAAGCATGATTGTAGTCTTCAACGGAGATTTCACTCTCGTTTAATTTGCTGTTGAAGGCTTCGATCGGTGGTAGACTGGTTTCTTCAAATTTTTCTGTAGATGTTATGTAGTCGTAGGGGAATACTCCTTTACGTAATACTAAGTCCAATTTATCTTCAGGTACAATCTTGCTGGTTTCTTTTAGGTCTTCTCTTCGTAGATTCTCAGACAATCTGCTCAAACTAGATGGCATAAATCTATAAGAGTCTACAAAGCGAAGTTTAATTTTACCTACGGTTTTTGAGAAACTGATGTACTTTTCCAATGTTGTAGCAAGAACATCAATTTTACCATCATCTCTTCCTAACTCTGGAATAATGAAGTGGGAGTCGTAGCCGCTAAGATTGTGTAACACGACAGGGATAAAGTGGGGCAGTTTGTAATTTATATTGCATGAATTACAAGCAGCTCCTCTGTATAAACCTGTCAGGTGATCGTGATCTCTTACTTTTGGATTTTCTTCACTGAAGCTCTTCTCGCATAGATAACATCTTGATGCCATATTGTATTCTTCTTGTTGATTCTCATTCAAAGGTTCCATAGGTACGACATTACCATACAAGCGTTGTACCTTTTCAGCAATGTCATACAACTGGTCTACGAAATACTTAGCGGCTTCTTCACCACGGTAAAGTATTGGAGTGGATGTTAAACCATAGTTTTGCAATTGGTTTTCAGACAAGGTTGATTTCACTATTAGACAAAAACTGTTGGGTTGATGCAACTGATATTTTGTTCTTCTAGTCACTTCACCGTCCGGCAGCTCCTGTGGTACTAACGTAGATTCAAAATCTGCGTAGATGACTACTGGAATCCGATATTGGTGAACTGTTTTGTTAAATTGGATACACGCTCGAGATGGTGGTGGCAGACTAATCTTCACTTCATAATTTTCATTACAAAGTCTTTTGTGTTCTATCAACCACTCTAATCCTCCTTGTCTTATTTCTTTATATGTGAAACAAAAACATCTTTTACACACTGTTAACCTACGCCTCTGTTTTGATAATTGATTTCGAATCAAGGATGCAAAGTCCTTTATCCACACATAATGTGAAATTTCACCCTTAGTGATCAGTAACAAATCAGTGTGGTTTCTTTGCTCAACTTTTACTACCCGCAAAGGATAAACGTTGTTCGAATCATCCAGACCGAAAACATTCACTGAAACGCCAGGATTTTTCTTTTCAAATTTGTCTATGTCTTTCAATGTAACTGGGTAGGTGAGGCCTTGAAAGTTGTAGCGGTGTTCATTTTCGTAATACTCTCTACCAACTCTTTCAGGATGATCTTTAACATACTTGGTTAACATTGCATACTTAAAACATTCATTACCTTCATTTTGCACATTCCTACATGATTTAGTGTTTTGGATTTTCTTTGGTAAAGGGATAAAACTACTACCCCTTAAACCATATCCATGCTTGTGAACCCTTACATCCATACCTTCAATTGATGACAAAGTCCATCCAGATCCTCTTCCTTCATGTTCTTGAAGTTTTGTTATAAGTTCTTCCAAGCATTCTTCAATAATATCATCGATGTTGGAGGTGAAGGTAAGGGTTCGGTTTTTGGTAATGAACGCTCTCAATGCTGTTTCACCATCAGTATTGTTAAACATAGCCTCTAACACCATTCCAAATTTAATAAAATTTAATCTTTGTAGTTCTTCCCTCAAGGTTCCACCAACAAGTTCCTTAGCCTGGGTTATAAATGTTTCCAGTTCCAATTGAACATTATTAATTTTAAAATGTGTTACAACTCGTCCTGGCAAGGCCGTGGTGCGCAGTTGTTTCACATCTTCTAGTTCTTCTTCAGTGTCCTCTTCTTCAGTGTCTTCTTCTTCAAAAGGTCTTCTAGCAGTAGATGGTCCAGCACCAGCAAATTGGATCACACTAGGTCTTCTTCTTTGCATTTGCTGTAGATAGCTGTCCCAGTAGTACGTCTGCTTCTGGTGCTCTTCCAAAAACCGGTCAATTGAGTCTAAGTCTATTTCATCCATGGTAATATCTTCTTTTCTATCTTCGTCTTCATGTAATTCTCTGTGTATGGTGAAAAGATCTTCGTCTTGAAAGATTTCCCCACAAATGTCGCAAAGAGCCATTTCAAACAGTTTGGCTTTGAATGCACACTCTGTGAATGTCCACGCAATAATGAGCAGCGCACTCCACCGGGACCCTTTATATCCGAGGCAGATAGGTGGTGAAAGTGACGTCATATGGAAACAGGTTATCACTCATGTGCTAAATTTAGCCTTTACACAACCGTTTGTAATACATTTATCAGTAGGCTTGATAAATTGATGATATTTGGTCTAGATTCAATAATTTGTACAAGTTTTTTCAAAGACGTCTGTTTGAGCAAGTTTATGTAGGTCAAGGTCATTTGGAATTATTATTTTGAGCGGGGGATAGAGCACTAAGCAGCATCATTTACTACAAAGTGCTCTATCCCCCGCTCACATTCTTTTTTAACTTTTTGTTTAAACTTTTTTACAAGGGTGAAACATCACCATCAGAGTCGGAATCATCCTCATCACGGAATAGGCAGCGATGACAATACATAATTCTTCTGGCAACTAACATCCTATCCATTGGACGATGGGGAGTGTCTTGTTCTTGTTCTTCTTCTTCGATTTCCAATTGGAATTCCATTTCCGACTCAGATGACGACTCTAATGTTTCGTAGGCGTGCAAGTCCACCTCATTGTCCGTTGAACCAGCTTCGTCAGAGTCCATTTCAATATCCATTATCTCTTCCTCCTCCTCTTCTTGATCAACCGCAGGTAGTTGGTCCTCTACTTCTATAATTTCTAGAGGTATTACCTCCAGAATAGAGACAATTCTGTTGCGATGGAACACGGTGTTGTCAAGTGGAGCCATGGTATGGAAGTGTTGTATCCATCCAATTTGCTTACCCTTTTTATACCCCCACCAACTATACAATTTATGTGGGTCAAGGTCACGTAAAGATACCCTTTGAGCGGGGGATAGACCACTAAGCAGCATGCTAGTCCATTGCCGCAAAGTGATCTATCCCCGCTCTGTTCTACAAAACCTCAATCAAGTCCAAGTCCAAGTCCTGTTTAACACATTTTATTCTAATTCCATATCCAATTTAAAAATTTCAATTTCACATGGTTTACATTCCTGATGTATCAAACACTCCAGCTCCCTAAACATATCGTCCAGTTCGTCCAAATTATGATGTCCTACTTTTAACACATGAAGGTGGTTCATGCTTTGCATTGTAGCATGACCATCAACAAACAAGTTTCTTTTCCACGCTAACATAAATTGGCAGTTTTCTTGAAAGATTTTTCTCACCAAACAATCATACACAGCCGTCAACATGTCTCTACAATCTTCATAGTGTACCATCACAGAATACCTGTCCAAGTTAGCACCAAGCAGCGATCCACTCATTGTTTCTAGCGTTCCACTGGAAGGTTCAAAGCAGAATGAAGTCGAGATGTATAGACCCCCTCTTTTATACCAGTTAACCTGTTGTCCTTGCTGTAAAGTGGGTCAAGGTCATCCAATGCTACCCTTTGAGCGGGGGATAGACCACTAAGCAGCATGCTAGTCCATTGCCGCAAAGTAGTCTATCCCCCGCTCTGTATTCTACACACACACACACACACACACACATGTCCCTGTCCAAGTCTTTCATTACATACCCAATATATATTCAGTTCCTTCATCATCACTATCACTCATCACTGCCTCCACAAACTCCACAGGATTAAAGTTAAATTGTTTCAATTGTTCTTTTAAGTTTTCAATTTGTTGGTCCTTTACTTCTAAAACACTGTGAAGGTGTGATATGTAGTCCGCTGCCTCGTTGATGCTTGCTACTCTCGGATCGCCTAACTTCAAGCTGGGAACTACACCCTGCAGCCTGTAGTACGCCATACGCCTTTCTTGCTCCTGCCGTTGACCAGGACTGAGCAAGCCTTGCCCGTCTTGGCTCACCTCCAGCAAGGTCCGTAGCATTGGAGCTTTGCAGGCGTTTGCCCGAGCAACAGTTATGCTGTGGAATGGTCGAGCAGGTCCACGAGTAGCAGGCAGGACGTTGGCAGCACGCCTTCTTGAAGAAGAAGAGGAAGCCTGAGAAGTTTTGCAGTTGGAAGCCATGTTGAAGTGAGGCATTCAGCTAAGCGATACAAAGCAGAATAACCAAACTGCACATCAATACCCGTATATATACACTTATCAGTGGTGGGGGTACTAGCTAGCCTTGGTAAAGTGGGTCAAGGCCATCCAAAAACATTACCAGAACGGGGGATAGATCACTAAGTGGCATGTTAGTCCATTGCCACAGAGTGATCTATCCCCCGCTCTGTATTTCACATTCACGCACACATTCATACATACACACAAGTCCCAGTCCAAGTCTTTACCCACACACCTATCCACTCTCATCCTCACTATCATCACTGTCCAACAGGCTTTCACACTTCTTAATCAGTTTTTCCCATTTACTCCTGACATAAAGTAGCTCCCTGCGAGTATTCTCTAGCATTCTGTCCCTTTGCTCTATCACTTCGTCGTACCACTCGATGATGTTTGGTGGAGTCTGAGTTGATGCATCCGTCGTGGTTGGTTGAGACGCTCCGCTGCTCCGCAACTCCTTCCTCACAGGACCAAAGCCGGAGAATCGGACACGACTTCTTGACGAAGGCCCCGATCGGATTGGTCCAATGCTCGGGCTGGAGTTGGAGGCGACCGGGCCAGAGGTAGAGGCTGGGACGTTCATAGCAGACATGGTGGTGTTCAGCTTAACGGTGTAAAGCAGAATGAGAGGACGGTTGATCACCACTCCTATATATACCCATTTTTAGTGGTGGGGATAACACTGGGGGGGGGGGGGTTAAAAGAAATTTTGCTTAGCCTTCCCGGTCATCAGTTTTACATACCTTTAGCACACCCATTATTTTGGTTTCTTCAATAACTTTACACACCTCAAACACCCAAGCAAACAGCTCATCTATGTTGTTATAATTAATTTTTGTCCAGTGTTCATACTTATGAGTTTGGTTGTTTATAATACATAGATAAAATGTAGACCCGTCTTGTCTTATACAATACTCAACTTCCATTCTATGCTGGTTTAGCACTTCCCAAGCATTGTGTTGATCTATCAAGAAGTCACCACCTTTGTAATTGTACCGTGACATGTTTACCACGGAGCACAGAAACAGACTGAAGCAAATGAACGGCTCATACAAGCTTAGTAAGAGCGTTAGAGTGGGGGTATCACGTGATACACAACATTAGTTGTAAGTAATTTATATGGGTCAAGGTCATTCAAACTTTGAAAAATTTTTACCTCCAAACACTTGTAGCAAGCTACAAGTGTTTGGAGGTAAGTTTTTATTTGTTAATGATTTATTTGTAACTTAGTCTTCACCCTCAAGGACACGGTTTGAGATTGTCCCAGTGACTTTACATCACCGCCAGGTTAAAGTATTATACAAGTCAAGTATTTTTTTTTTTTTATTAGTTGACTTGTATAATACCCCTCTCCCTTACTTTAAGAGGGTTAAGACTAAATTTGGAAAAATAATTTGGAAAAAGACTTTTTAAATATTGTCCAACACAGCCTAACAATTTTGTTTTTTTTTTTTTTTTTTGGTGGGCCCATGTCCTAGTCCATTTCCCACACGGTTTCACATCCTTTCCTTCGTATTAGATAGGCTTTAGGTATGAAAAATTCTCTTTGTACCATACGAGGTGGTACTTGCATTGTACAAAGGCGGCCTTCACCTTTTACAACGATTTCTACTTTCTTATTACCTGCTCCATATGTCTGACCAATGAAATAGTATTTTTCATCAACCTTTAGCCTTCTAATATCCCGCGGTTGCGGACCGTGGGGATGTCTGAACTTGAACGTTTTAGGCTTAATGTACAAAGTATAGGGTTTGAATTGCCGAAATTTGACTGTACTTTTGAGGTGTCGTTGGCAGCGATCCCCTTCTGCACAAGCAAGTTTCTGGCAACACAAAACCCCAAACTTACTAGACATCCAAGCGTAATCGCATTTCTTACCCTTGCCAGCAGGGGCTTTAACGCGTTTACGTTTCTGTGTTGGACTCTTTAGCGGAGTGTCTTGGAGCTTCTCTGAATTAGGCTGGCTAGAAGGGATGGGGTTGGAAGGAGGTAGAAGGGGCAAAGATTGTTCAAGCGGGATGGAGCAAACAATTTTGGGCGGGGTAGGAGAGCGTGTTAGGTCTATGGTGGGAAGATCAGGGGAGAAGATGGATTTACGGGGTGGTTTGGTTGGTGTAGGTGGCATGGGGGATATAGGTGAGGGACATTGGGATGTAGTGTATGAGAGGATTTTCCGGGTTCTGCTGTATGGGGTGATCCTCGATCTAGACGTCTCTTCAAAAGCCGCAGACTCCGATCCTGAGTCCGATAGCAGCGAGAGTGCTGGAGAGGCTACCGGGACTCGACCTGACGACTTGACGAGTTCTCCTGACGATGGCTGTGCACCAGCCTCTTCCACTGTCGCCGGCAATGGCGACAGGCTGGGCATTGAGGCGGGCTGTGGTGGCGGCGGCGGCGGTGGCGGCATCGTCAGGCAGCTCAGGATGTTCGCAGTCATCAGGTATTCCAGGATCGAAGTCGAGGATGATGAGGGTCGAGACGCGTCGGTCGAGGTTGAAGTTGATGGGTAGTTTTTTAGCTTCAGACCCATTTTACCCATTGTAATAAATGAAAAGAATAGATGTAAAGAAAGAAGTGAACGTGTAAATCAAAAGTCTCAAGAGCGAGAGAGAGTACCTGTCCGTATGGGAGCTTGGACCGGAATGAGAAGTGCGTGCGGCCCGGCCGCCTTATATCCCCACCGACCACGGGTGAGCCCCCACCCAAGGGTATAGGGTAGGGGTAGGGGTGGGGGCGGGGGTGTAGGGGTGGAGGTGTAGGGGGGGGGGCGGAGGTGTATGGGGTGGAGGTGTAGGGGGTGGAGGTGGTGAAGGGGGGCGGGGGCGGGGGCGGGGGCGGGGGCGGGGGCGGAGGTGCAGTGTCAGTCTTTACTATATTTAGGTCGAGGTCACGTAAAACTTTAAAAAATAAAGCCCCACCTGGGGCATTTAGGTTGCCATCGCTATAGTCTCTAAAGAGACCCAACTATGGACAACTACAGACTTGTGTGTTAGTAATGCCTACCCATTAAAGTTTAAAAGACAAAGTACTTTAATATATTTACTGTGTTAATAAAAACCTTACTGTTAAAGATTTTGAAAACTTTCATATATTTAGGTCAAGGTCACAGAAAACTTTTAAAAAAATTAAGCCCCACACCCCCATAGGGGTGTGGGGCACTTGGGTTGTCATCGCTGTAGCCTCCGAAGAGACCCAACTATGACAACAGGGCAACATCCAATGTCGTGTTCCCTTCGCCACGCGAGACTTGTAAACATTTACTGCATTGTCTTTTCAATAGCTAACAAAAGTTCATTTACATAATTTTGAGTTTCCAGGAGGAAACAAACTGAGGACACCCTAATGGCTTACGTCCTCGGTCCGAGTGCAGAGGCCGCCGCAACCTTTTGCATGCCAGCGTACAAACGGACATACTCCCACAACCCCAGCCGCAACCTGTTGCATGCCTGAGAGGAGCCTAACAATACTTCAAAGTAACTATACTCCCGTAATCTTTAATATTTTTAATTTAGCAATGCAGTAAATTTTTTACAAGTCCTTTGTGGGTCAAGGCCACACGGACATTAAAAAATTTCGGCCCCCGTACATCCATGGCGAACCACGAATGTTCGGGGGCCTTGGGGACTAAAAAACACAAATAGCTAACAAAGATTTATTTACATAATTTTGAGTTTCCAGAAGGGAAACTAACTGAGGACACCCTAGTGGCTTACGTCCTCGTCCGAGTGCAGAGGCCGCCGCAACCTTTTGCATGCCAGCGTACAAACGGACATGCTCCCAAATGCCATCCGCAACCTTTTGCATGCCTGGCAGGAGCCTAACAATTATGAAAAGTGGCTTTACACGGGGGCCTACTCCCGTTCCCTGTCGTTACAATTTAATTTGAGCTGTGAAAAACGCTCAAGGGGAAATGCTAAAACAAGCGTATACACTTTAGTTAAATATAACACACTTACAACACACAATTGAGCTCAACATGGTTAATGCTGGAACAAGCACATACACATTAATCACATGACAAACAAGACAAACAAGACAGACAGGAGACATAGGGTACAAGTAAAACAATCTCATATAAAACACTTCCCAATACCCAAACGCAAGCGCAATATCTTAGAAATAATACAAGTCTTAAAGTTAGAGTAGACTTCGCTAAACAGTGAAGGCGCCTTTCAGTGTTTAGTGAGGCCTATGGCGGTCCGTCCCGATCGTTCACGTTCAACGCTCGGGAGCGGACTGCGAGCCGGCTGTGGCCGGGCCGCCTTATATCCCCACCGGTCTCCCCCGGCATGGGGCGGAGGTCCACCCCGGGGGCGGAGGTCCACCCCCGGGGGGGGGGGGTCCGCCCCCCAAAAAACGGAGACGGGGGCGGAGGGGGGGGGGTCCGCCCCCCAAAAAACGGAGACGGGGGCGGAGGGGGGGGGGGGGTCCGCCCCCCAAAAAACGGAGACGGGGGCGAAGGGGGGGGGGGTCCGCCCTCAGGGGTGGTTCAAGGTCACCGACTACACTTTTACTCTAAGTGTCTGGTTCGAGGTCACCCACTACACTTCTACTCTAAGTGTTCGCAATACCCCCACCCTAATCGAGTCCCTAAGCTACGTGACTAGAGATGTGCGATCCAGTGACTTTCAAATATCGGTGACTTCAGTTCCAGTGACAAGGAAATATCGGTGACTTCAATCGGTGACAGGAAAATCGGTGACAGAGCCGCGAGTGGTGGGGAGAACCAGATACCGCGGCTGCGGCAGTCGCGCCACTGAGCAAATGAATTTTCGATATTTTTATTTCGGTGACAAGTTACAAAATTATCTGAGTAACAAATTACTGTTAATGACTGTTAAAGAGATACACGACGTTAGCGATTTTCGAGTCTATATGATTTCGGATTCCATTACGATGCGACCCTTAACCAGTGTTGTAAATATCGTAACGCTAACGGCTCCAGCGAAGCCATCAGATCGCGCCCTCTGATTGGCCGCTTTGTCGCCGATATTTTGTGTCACTGAATCCAAAAGTTCTACAGTATATCGATCGGTGACAGCGACCTGGGCCTGGCGCTGTTGCTGGGAGATCAGTGACAGAGCCAACGTGCTAGTGCCCGATTCCACCCGAACCATTGCGAAGTGGCCCGAAGCAAAGGCGAAGGCAGCCTCGTGACCACGCGTCGGCCAATCGGTGACCGGCGCGGCGACCGGTGACGTTGTGTAGCAACGGATTGGGTGCCTGCGCGGTGGTGTTCTGCGCCTGTCACTGAATTTGCTGTCACCGATTGCTCGAGTGCCTTGTCACCGATATATCGGTGACAGAGCAATATCGGTGACTTTGTCACCGAAACAAAAATATCGAACATCTCTATACGTGACGGCGTTCAGCCAGTATGTCTCAGGCTTGCATGCGGTAAGCATCGCTGCTCTTCGACTCTGTTCATGTAAGTGTTTTACAAGTTTTTGCCTCAAGGTCGTTACACTTTAACTCTGGACTAACATGGCTTGGATTTTCTCTGATTTTACTCAAGGTCCCTACACTTTAACTCTGGGGTGATATCGACTTGTAGTATTTCAGAGTTTTGACTCAAGGTCATCACACTTTAACTCTAGCACGTCGGTTATCGTACCAGAGGTGCTCAATAACCTATTTTGTAATGTTTAGGGTGGCGTTTGCACGCCACGTGGTATCGCCATGAGTGTCCAGTCCAAATTTTAAGTTAGATTAATTTTACTGTGATCTTTTCCATTTCCAATTCGTTTTGCCAAAGAATAAGGTGTCGCTTTATAAAGTGGTATTTCTCTAAAGTTATAGGGGATTGCAGGGATACAATTAGTTTATTTAGGAGACTCTTAATCTTGGAGTTTAACGCAATTTCCACTTTGACTTTGCTTCCTCGGCTCTCACAGCCTATGCTGTACAGAAATGTTTCTTCTAGTGCCAACTCGGGCCAAGAGAACAGTGTGTTGACTGTAGGACAGCTCATGGTGAAGTGATGCGATACTCCAGCGTGCAACCTCACCTTCCCCCACCACTGTGACCTTCCCCCACTCCTGCTGTTTCCCCCACCTCTTTTCCCTTGACTCATGAGCTACAAGCAGTCTCTCAGTATTGTGCGGACTTTTGTGAGGAGAAGCCATGTCGCGGGACGCTTTAGGTAAGAAACTTAGCCGTGTTAAGACTTTATTAGTTGCTCACTGTCCACCACTCAAAGTTAAGAGGGTTTCGACTTTAGCTAAGTGGCGCAAACTGTTGCGCGGACACCCTAAGTTTTATACAAAACAGACTAATGTCAGTTTTACTGATGAAGATTTGTTTAAAATATTGGATGAAATGACTTTTCCTTGCAAAATTCAGTTAGTTACTCCCATTCCTGACGGTTTAGAGTCTTAGTCTCTCAAGCCGATATACCTAGAGTACACAGAGCCTGACAGTCAGTCACTCGGTGGCTGTCGTGGGGTGCGCATCGGTGTCGGCGCTCCGTTGTTAAGTGTTCAAGGTCACAGTAACATAAAATTGCGGGCGTTGTACTGGTTCAAGGTCACCTGAGGGATAACCGATTGCCCATTTAGGCAGAGTCATGTCAGAAACTCGAGTTTAACTTGGCACTTTTGCCGTTTCTTGTCGAAAATTCGCTCCAAGTGGTCAAGGTCACGGGGACTCGGACTGAAACTCGGAGCGTAGTGCGAGAAACGGCAAAAGTGCTAAAAAATTTTAAGTTTCTGCGTGACCTTGACCTTAGTGGCGTCGGTGACGTCGTTTTGGTGACGTAAGGGGTGATGACGTCATCAGCACGTCATTTCTGTGACGTCATGGGTGTGACGTCATCGAAATGACGTCATTAGTGATGACGTCATCGATTGCGTCATCGATGACGTCATCGATGACGTCATCGGTGAGGTCATTGACCTCGATGACGTCATCCCTCAGGTGACCTTGAACTGGGCCAGCGGCCGCAATTTTACACTACTAAATTTGATCGCAATGTAATGGAAATAAGTTAGTATTCATAATTCAAAAAATATTTGAAAAAAGAAATAATATGGGTTTGCTTGATGTATGAGTATGGTGGGTAGTGCTAGACTCACAATTTTTTATTCATTAGGATTACATATTGAACTGAATGAAGAAAAATTAACAATTGCTGATTTTATAGTGTAAAACTATTCGAGGTAGGGTGCTGGGAATAATCTGCTCTCAATAGATCAAACGCTCGTCCACTCGACAGAGAAAGAGAATGTCACTTGCTAGTGTCTAGTACCGACTCTAGTGCCTAGTGTTGAGCAGATCTTCTTTAACATTCTAGCTCTATGTACGAGTAAAACTCACACGTAAAACTTCAAACTAGCTGACCAAACTGTCGCTAAACCAATCGGTATTACGTTTCATAACTAAAGTATTCAGTTGTGTTCAGTCATCATTCATAAATAATTATCTTAAATATTGGATACCAAAATTCTATAATTATTGAACAATGTTGGGGATGATTATCCTAATTGAAATACTGATGAAAGAGAAAATAGACTAATGCAGCGGACTTATTTTTTTATATTAGCGAATTTCCCTATAGGGAATACGATATTACGGTAGTAGCCATGGTAAGACCTAAGCCCGGGACCACTTTACTTTTTCATTTTGAGGTCCCCAGAAGCCAAAAACATCATTCGTTCATTTTCATATATATGTATATATATATATATGTATATATATATATATATATATATATATATATATATATATATATATATATATATATATATATGTGTGTGTGTGTGTGTGTGTGTGTGTGTGTGTGTGTGTGTGTGTGTGTGTGTGTGTGTGTGTCCGTGGTACCGATAACTTTTGAAGGGAACCTCCGATTTTGATGAAATTTGGTATGAAGGTGTAAGAACAGGTCTATTTTCATGAGTTCGCGAACCAGCATTGTCGGGTTATGGGAACGGGGTTTTATGGGGTTTCAAAGGGGTCAAAAATGGGTTTTTGGCATTTTTTTTACCTCAATTTTCAAAATTCATCAATTTTAACTGAAACCATTTAAAAGAGCTTAAAAAAACAAACAATTTGGTATTTTGAATTTTTTTCTTAGCATAACTGGTTACGGGGAAAATCCAAAAATGTGTTTTCTATGTTATTCTTACGGGAAATCAAGAAAACCCTATATTTTGCTTATTTATTGACATAACTTAATAAAATTTGGTATGTACATTATCTAGATAGGGCTTAACTTATAATTACTTACAAAACCCATATGGCGGCAAACCTACATACTCACCCCCATGGGGTTTATGGGGAAAATAAAAAATTGCCAGAGCTTGATACAATTTGTGATTAATTGACCAATTATTGATTAACTTAGATTTTCTAACAACACCCCATGGCAGCAAACCTACATAGTTGATTCTATGGTGTTTTTATGGGGAAAGTAAATAATCTGAAATTCAATTGGAAATTCGCTGAGTACGCAGGTCTGCTGCGACGGGGGTATTTTGTTAATATTCTGTATTTATTTTGTAAGAATAAATAAACTTAAACATGATTTTGGCTACTATTAACTGTATCTTATAGTCAGATTCTTTAATTCAGTTAATATCTAATTATGATTTTTATTTTTATTTTTAGCGTCATGTTGCATTGATATGTTATAAACTTATTTGTTTAATACCATGAACGACAATTAAATTTAATAGTTAGTAAACAGTCTTTTAATGCCTCCCCTCACACCTCCCCGTTTTTCGTAAACCGTGGAATGTGCATATTGAGGAGGGAGGGGTAGTTTGACAAAAGCTTTAGTATTAAAATAAAATTTTGTCTATTAAATAACGCCGAAAATGATTTAATTACCAAGACGGTCAAAAGCCTTTGTAGACAAGAACATAGCAGCATAACAAGTTGTCAGGTTAACATGGCTAACATGTGCAGATACTCACCACCCTCCATCGAGGGTTCGTGAGGGCTGAAACTTTACAATTAATTATTTCATTCAAGTATCTATAATATTGTATATTTAATGGGGTTGACTTATTTAGTTTATATAAAAATTAATTTTGTAAATTTAAATATTTGGTCTGTATTTAAATTTTTTGGCCTCTTTCATGATCGTTAAGTTGTAAGAGTAAATTTCTTATATTTTTAAACTCTGCTAAAAATGTTACTTTTAGACCTAAACCATGGGTCTAAAAGTTGTTAAACTCCATTACCCCTGTCAAATCCAATATTTTGACTATCAGTACACAAAACCACACGTATTTACGGGTGTACCTTAACAGATGCTTTCAATGCTCGACTCAATCCAACTGTTATTCTAATTCTAAAATTTCAGTTATGGTCACGATCTTTATTTTAAGTCTGATTTTCACCGAGTGTTGGTGGGAACAACTAAAGATCAAGCCCTATCCCATCATTTTGAAAATCAGTTAAAAATTGAAAGAGGAGTTCTCTTAACAAAAAAGCCTTAGCGTATTAAATAAGTATAGATATTCAAAATAGTTTAGCTGTTCGAAAACTGGAGAGCATATTTTTATGTGATGTTTCATTATTTTTTATTTTGACATTAGTTTTGTATCTACTGCAGGCGATTTAAGTATGAAATCAAATAAGGAAAAGTGAAGTATTTCGTACATATACTATTACAATAAAGTATTTCGTAAATAACTGGAAAATTATTTAGTGATGACGTCAGAGGGCTCGAACCAGTCCGCAGTGGTAAAGGCTAACGGTAACTAGACACGAAATTTGTTCTGTCGATAAAAGCTGCTGACGTACCGGGGGTTGAGCATCGGGAACCAGAAAAGTTAATTAGGATTAGTTACCCCTTGTCTATAAATATTAATATATTATTGGCTATATCACATATTTTAAACAGTTTCAATATATTATGTAATTAAAATACTTTACAATATATTATGTAACATCTTTATGATTTAAAATATATCGTATTCTGTAGATTCCCTTTCACAAATTCCTGTGGTACTATCCTGTAGTGTTTAATATTTTATATAATTCTTATAAATGTATATTGCAATATAAACCAAGATACTACCCCAAGCTATATTACAAATAACCCCCATCATCTTCATTGAATCATCGGAATGGGAAATTTTTCAATTATATCCTCGTCATTGGTTATATTCCTCTAGGTTCCTCAAGGGAGGATTTTTACTTTTACTAACAGATTAACAGATATTTTACAGTTCTTAAATCAAAATTTTCATATTTACATTTGAAAGAAAAAAATCCAGTCCAGTATGTACAAACAGACACTGAATCGAATTTATTCTTTTTATGATGAGACTCCCAAAATCAAACTCGAGTATACAGGTATACGTTTTATTACTCAGAATCCTTGGGCCGCTGGTTCAAAGCAGAGCTTTGGTATCTGTATTCACGGAATAATGCTGCACTTTCGTGGAGCCATTACCCTCTCCTTCCAAAGGCACGTTTGGCACCCCATTAGGCAAAATAGAGGGTATTTTATATGTTAATATTCTGCCCTAAATAATTCCTAATGGAATAAATTTATGTGTATTTTTTCTTAACTTTTCATAAAAAAGCTTCCACATATAGGAAACCTATAAAATACAATTCCAAGTTGTAGAGAAAATTTTACTTACAATAATTTTCTCTTAAACACTCTTTTATATGATTTGGTATTTCTTAGTGTTTTTCTCATTGAGTGGTTTAGAAAGGTTAGTTTTTATCTGAATGTTTACAAAATAAAAAAATTTTCTTAGACATGAAAAATTAAAGTAGAGATACAATAAAATATGCAAGTTATTCATATTTCCGGCTGAAAAAAGGAGTCACATTTTGCAGTTTTTTGCTTTACTTATTTTTATATAACGAAGTATCGTGTTCTCTATACCTAAGGCAATATTTATCACTAATATTTACTAAATCAGTGTCTTTAAATTTAACTATATTAAATTTTAAATATGAAAAATGTTTTGAAAATTTACTTCCTATGACTTATTTATTGATATAAACCCCCACTCAATATCTGAGCAATTTGGTAACCTATGCAAAAGTAAAAATAACACGGCCACGAAACAACATGAAACTATAGTTATTGTTTAAAATTATCCCTACTATGTGTTTGGGTTGTAATAGGTGTGAAATTCGTTTAACTGTTGTAAATGACTGGAAAACCAACCTAGTTTCAGTACACTTTCATGTGTTACCGCGTCGCACACTGAGTGCACGGTTAAAAAGCATTGAACTTGATGAATGGGTTTGGCGAATAACAGGAATACCCATGTAGATCCTTGTAAAAGCCACACGCATAAATCAACACGTATATTGGAGTTTAGCTAAGGGCGACGACTGGTTTATATCATTGTTACAAGTTGATGTCCCTGGCAGTACTGAATAGTAACTTTTTAAATTCATTGTAAACTGGAATGTGGATACAAATAAAATGGACATAATTTAATAATCATCAATTGTTTACAAGAAGTTTAGTGTAATAAACCTATGAGTAAACTGTGCTGATTGAACTATTTAAAACTTACAATATTCATATCTATTTTCAAATACTTTTTTTAAAGGTACCACAAAAATTCATTGTGAATTAATGTTTTGGTAAATTATAAAAGTATTTAGAAGATTTTGCTTTTTTACATCTATAATTTATTGGAAAAGGTATGGGCAACATAATAGCCAGCTGCATGTAAGGAAAAAGAAAAAAACATGGATAAAAAAACTCACTATAAAGAAATAATATTCAATTAAAAATCTTAAATAAAAGAAAATTTATCCTCTACCGTTCCAATATACACCAATAATAAAATCATAAGAAACATGATAAAAGGTACGTTATAAAACCAAATTTAAAAATGTTGCATGAGGTCTTAAACGTACAAGTTAAAGATAAAAATAGAGGTCCTGGAGCTGTGAGACTTTGGCATTTGACGGAAGTAGTGTTTTAATACAAAGTGGTAGGGAGACCGAGCTTAAGCTCGGTAAAATTATTACTTTCGTTCTCACACAAAGCTCGTTCGCTCCGCTCACTCGCGCTCTTCCATTTTAAAGACGAGCTCGTTCGCTTCGCTCACTCGCCAAGCCGACGGGTACTGGCACTTTGGTATAATGGTCTTAAACTACAGGTTAAAGATTTAACACATTGCTTTATATATACAGTTATCAGCTGATTTTTGTTCAATTAATAAAATCTCCATAAGGATAACATGCAAACTTTGAAGGGCTCTAGCGAAAACCGGATTTTCCCAGCTATGGGACCAAATCCAATTGATTTCTGGTGGCTAAAACCCCCATATTCAATCAAAAAATAAAAAATCCTTGGAGCGAAAAAAACTTTGCCCGTACAAACGGAGCTTGTTTTAGAGTATAAGATTTCACAATCCACACATCAGGTGATTATTTTATCACGGCTCATGTTTTTATTTTTTATGTGCCTAACCTCAAAAACAGTATGATCCGGTGCGCCGAACCTTCAATGCAAATTATAATCCTCAAAATGGTTTGCTAGCCCTACCGCTTGGAAAAGAACCTGCGCAGAACCGCGATCTCGGGAGTTGCTCGCGCACGGAGGGGCGGCGGCGGGGAAGGGAGTGGCGCCGTGGTGGGGATTAGTCGTTGGCGCTCCGTTCTATTGAACAGGTCTGTCTGCCACGTCGTCGCTTCGCCTTTAACGCTCCGTGCTATACTTACTGTACCGTGTATTAAGCTCCGTTATGGCGTCTACGTCAAAATCGGCTTGCACGTCGGGTCGACCATTACGTGGCCAGGCTCACGAATTAGTGTTTAATGTTTACACACATCTTAGAGAACAAAAAGAACAATTTAAATTAAAATATAATGTTGTTGAAGCTACAAGTACTGCTACTGGTGTCTCGGAGTCTCTAGTAAAGAAAATAGCGGCTGAAGGAAAACAATCCCTCGCAAAAGGCAGTTTAACATTTTGTACTCCTCAAGGGAAAAAACGTCCTCGAAGCAAAAAAATAATTGTTGATGATTTTACACAATGTGTAATTAGAAGAAAGATTCACGAATTCTATGCAGTGAAAAAAATCCCCCTACATTAAAAAAGCTACAGAGTGTTTTAGAGCAAGAGAATATTTTGAAATGTGGGAGAGAGTACTTAAGAAAACTTCTTATAAAAATGGGGTTTAAATGGACGAAAACCCAGACAAAAAGGAAATTATTAATTGAACAACCTCACATAGCAAGCTGGCGAATAAACTACTTACGTAAAATTCAAATGAAAAGAGAAATATAGTATACGTTGACGAGACTTACGTAAACAAAAGCCACACAACACCAATGTGCTGGCAATCAAAGGACGAAGTCGGCTTTACAAAGGAAATTGGGAAAGGTCCTAGATTGATTATTATTCATGCCGGGGGTGAAGCCGGATTTGTTCCGAATGCTTTAAGAATATGGGACAGTAGGAAGAAAGCAACGAAAACACATGTAGGCCTATGAGTGAGGATTACCATGATGATATGGATTATAATAATTTTTCGAAATGGGTTACTCAGTGCCTACTTCCTAACATACCCCGTAACACCGTAGTGGTTTTGGATAACGCAAGTTATCATAACAAAGAAGACGACAAGAAGCCAAGTACTTCAAGTTTAAAGGCCGATATACAACAGTGGCTGTCCCGGCATAACATTATTTTCGACCCTAAAATGACAAAACCTGAACTTTTAATGTGTGTTAAATCCGCCGATGTGCCGAAGACATTCTCAATTGATCAAATAATAACAAGTGCCGGTCATACAGTAATCCGTCTTCCCCCCTACCATGCGGATTTAAATCCCATTGAGTTAGTGTGGGGAGATATCAAAGGAAGAGTCGCTGAAAATAAGTCTGAATCATTGAAAGAGAAACAGGAGCTGTGTTTTAAATTATTTAATGAATATACAACAGAAAAATGGTGGAAATGTTGCGAGCATGTGTACAAAATCGAGGAAGAATATTGGAAGAAGGATGCTATTATTGATGAAACCATAGACAGTTTTATTATTTCTCTTAACAATGAATCATCTGATTCAGAAGACTCCAGCGTTATTGACAAAAGTGATAGTGAAAGTGAGGGTGTTGACAGCGAATTTGAAGGTGCTTCAATTTTACCATTTGAGCAGTACTGATAAAACACCAGGTATGGCCTTCTATTGTAAGTTGGGAAATTACCGTATTTTTTCTGCTTTTAATAGTTCATAAATTTGTTATTTTTCTGTAATAGATATTACTGTATATTTCTATAAATTCGTTTTTTACATTCATAAATGAATGGTTTATAATTATACTGAACCTTACTTTATCCAATAAAATTAATTGAGAAACGTAAATAGATTATCAGTTACATTTCAAAGACTTAAGACCACTTTCAAAAGTAGCCTACAATTAAATTATACCATAATTGAAAAATAGGCAACTACAACACTAAACAGTCAAAAATATTTTTACTCTTATACTACAAAAAGTACAGACGGTAAATACATGAAAAGAGAGAAAATGACAAAAGCGTTTACCGTCTGTATTCTCTGCTCTATAGTGAATATATTTTTGAAAGTTTTAGAAGCTTGTTTTTCATTTCTGGTTTAAAACAACACGTATCATGCCAGTAAAAAGTGTTTATTATTTTACTTCAATTTGGCTTTTAAAAAAGCTTAAGAGAAATACTATGAGGCAAGGCGCTGCCGTTTCAGTGACATCGCGTCGGTGCGGCGCGACCCGCGAAGCCCGTGTTGTGCGGGGAGGGGGGAGAGGGGGCTCTCCCACCACTGTCCTACCTGCGCAACGCACCACCAGCCGCGGTTTTTTTCCAAGCGGTAGGGCTATAACCCTGCAACCGAAACTGCGATCCTCGCCTGTAACAGGTAGCGGGGGGTCCAGCGGAGATTCCAGCGTCCGGTGAATGCTCTGGAATGTTTCACCATGGTGTCACTGATGTCTTTGTTGGAGAATAAAGTGGGACTTTAAAATTGTACTATACTCGCGCCTACAACCACCCTCAACGCGTGGTAATTAACCTTTATTTATTCTAAACCCCTTTACTATAATACGAACAGTGTCTGAAGGAAAGTGTGCTCCAAAATCTTGAAATCTAGCGGGTAGATTTTGCTTAAACTTTGCTTTTAAGAGTGTTTAGGCCCCAAAATAAATTTAGAAACAGCCTCAATCCAAGAAAAAATTGAATTTGGTCTAAATTTAAGTTTAAAATTCTTAATTTTAACATTGGTCTTATGGGTTGCTATTTTGGTAACGAAATAACAGCGAAAGGTATACAAAAATAAAGAGTCTTTTCTAAAGCAGTCTTTTTGAAACAGCTGTTTACTGTGAAGAGATACATATATTGGTATATTTTATGGGGTTCGTTTTTGATGGAAACTTAATAGCTTTATTACCATGACATTATATCAAAAGTGAATTAAAACCAACAAGCAAGGCTCGGTTAACCTGGTACTTATACTCTAAACAAGCAATGCTTGTATGAGCAAAATTTTTTTATCTTTAAAGATGTTTTTGTTAAATATGGAGGTTTTGGCCACGCGGAACCGGTCGGAGCTGGTCTCATGGCTGCGAAAAATCTGGTTTTCGTCATAGAGCCCTTCAAAGATCCCATGTTATCCTTATGGAGATGTTTAAATTGAACAATAATCAGCGAATGAATTTAGATAAATGAACCTTGTGTTGGATATTTAACCTGTGGTTTAGGAAAATTATACGAAAGTGCAGTACTGTTCGGTCTGGCGAGTGAGCGAAGCGAACGAGATTTACCGAGCATAAGCTCGGTCCCCCTGGTACTGTAATAAATCTTACTAATTTTGTAAAACCTTCTTGAAAGACTAAATTACTAAATATGGAATTTAAACTTTTGCAATTTAGCTAACTTTTGTTTATCCCATTTTTACCACTTTCTCGTAACGTATGACATATCCCTTAGGGTGGACTATTTTTGAAGCTCTTGTTACGAGAAAAATGTGGAATCCATCCATGCAAGTTGTAGAAAATGTTCATGGTCCACTGAATCACGTCCTGGGTGTGGCTTCCGGGCGAGGATCGCAGTTTCGGAGTCTACCTAGGTTTTGGATCGCAGTTTCGGAGTCTACCTAGGTTTTGGATCGCAGTTTCGGAGTCTACCTAGGTTTTGGATCGCAGTTTCGGTGCGCCCGTATGATCTTATGAGTAAGGACGATGGTTACGCATAATGGTTACGCAGTAGCTGTGACACTACATTTAGGATAAGATGACCGAGCGCCTAAAGTTTTTACATGTGTATTTAGGTACGTCTACACATAGCAGGAAAGGACACGGAAAGGAAACGGACAGGGCACGGACAAAATTCTGATGGGGTGGCTCAGATTTCGGGATACGGACAGGACATTTCTGAGGCGGGATTTTGCGCGCAGTCGTCCGACACTGCTCATCCCGCCGGCCGCCACACTCACTACACAGAGCTACCAGTCAGAGTTTTTCTGATAGTGTCGGAAGGGGTGGCTACACATACCAGGACGGGACATTGGCGAATGAATGCTCATTTGGCGATCCATCATACACGGCGAATGTCCTGTTTGTGTCCTTTCCGTGTCCCGTCCTGTCATGTGTATCCGTTCCCATTTGATAACTCAGGGAGCATTCATCAGAAACTATCCCGTCCGTTTCCTTTCCGTGTCCTTTCCTGTTATGTGTAGCCGCACCTTTACAGTGATTTGCATCAAATAAGGTTTTACACAAATTTAAGTTAGTCTTAGTGTATGCAACTATTGTATTATAAAGGCTTTTAAGACACGAGAAAGATGTATTCCATGGGGTTTAAAGGCTAAAAGGCCTTTATAATACAATCGTTGTAAATTGTTTAAGTCCTTAAACTTACCATATACCAAGTGCTGCGAAAAATGTTTTATAATTCTAATTTAAGACCCATTAATATTTACAGTAATTCAATATTTTCTTTTTCAGGTAAGTGTGCAGCTTTCTTACCACTTATGGTTGATTCTCATTTTGGTGAGTAAACATTTCTATATCCATAAGAAAGTTAATGAAATGCTATATTTTATAATGTTTTAATTTAATTAATAAAATTTAATAATTGTACAATCATTATGTCTAGTTTACATAATAACAGTAAATGGCCATTGAATATTGATCTTTCAGATATTAGTAGTAAATTAATAGTGTATTCGTCTCTACTTACTTTAACCATGAGCTACACTGATAGCTCATAAAAAATGCCACGTAAACGAAATAAAAGCGTAAAATGTTGAATTAATATTTGATTTATACACTTATTTTTTCGGTAATATTTTTATGAATAGAAGAAGTATAAGAATACATCTATATTTGAATTGATAACTACCCTTATATGCATAGTTTATTTTATCTATATATATAATTCCGTAAGCGAATCGGTCCCCACGAAATATCTCGAGTTAGAAGAAAGGCAGGGTAACGTATGATGGCTCACTTTAAAGCTTGAGGTCCAAGGACGCAAGGAAAAATACCAGAATTCCCAAAAGTTATCTGGGCTTCGCCCCAATGGACCTTGAAGTTCCAATGTAATCTAATGGGAAGAAGATTTTTAAACCTATACGTGTGATTAAGCAGATGTTCCAGTCTTTTATCATAAACTCAGCTGGTTATTGAGCAGATATTTTGAGTTAAGATAACTGCAGAGTTATAACTTTTTTAAATTGGAAAAAAAAAGGAGAACACTAATAGTCACGAACGGATTACGGATCCTCAGGAGATTTCATCTTCGAGACCCCATCTATGTCATTAAGGAAACTGGAGTAGAATGATTGGCATAATCACTATAAAAATAAAAAATAAACTTGGTTAAGACGTGGTAAGGTTAGTATAATGGTTAACTGTATTTACTCAGTGAATGTTGTTTGGTTATTACGTTACTGCTTTATATATTGGCTATTTAGTAGATAGAGTTGAAGAGTTAAATCGTTTTGTTGAGTGTTTGTTTATTTTAGACTGAATCATTATATGTAAACTACTAACGTTGGATAACCTCCGTATGAGGAATATTTTGTTTTGGTTTTATCTATTCCCTGCTTTTTTCTTACGTAAGTCGTAGGGAAACAATGAAAGCCCGTTAATCCATAGGGGCGGGGAGTTTTTCATGTAAATGATAGTATGCTAAAACTAACAATGTATCAATCGTTCTACTTAATTGACGAACAGACAAAATAGACAACAATCAAAGTACGAAGGACGTCGGTGGCATGGTGTGTAAGGGGGCATGGTGGCAGGGGGGAGACATAGGGAAAATAGTAGAAACGGCGGGGGCACAGGAGGGCACGGAGGTACGGGAAGGGACGGCGGGGATGGCAGCACAGGACCATGGGGATAAGGGGGTTCGGGGATATGGGGGCACGAAGGGCACGAGGTGCACGAGGGACACGAGGGTTGTCGGTGGTACTGGAGACAGGGGGGCATAAGGGGCACGGGGGGGCATGGGCGACATAGCACAGGGAGGAATGGTGAGCATGAGGGCACGAAAGCATTGAGGGTACGGGGGTTCGGAATACTCTGGGGAGGCATGGGGATGCACTGTGGCACGTGGTGGAGGTGTTGCGGCTGCACAAAGAGCACTAGGGGCATGTCGGTGGCATGTGTCACGGAGGGGGGGGGGGGCAGATGGACATGGGGGCACGGGGGAGGCTTGGGGGATATAGAGGGCATGAGGACCACGGATAACAAAGGTGGGCATGTGGGCAGAGGAGTACCGTTGGTCTGGGGGCATGGGGGCACGAGGGTTGTCGGAGGTACTGGGATTAGGGGGCATGGGGATATAGGGTGCACGTGGAGCAATGGTGGGCATGGGAAACGGGAGTGTGGGGGCAAGAGAAATGGGGGAACAAGGGGTAGGGTCTTCTAGAGACATCGGTGGCACGGAAGTTGGTTGGGCATGGGGGGCCATTAGGGAGGAATGAGAAACATAGAGGGCACGGGGGCCACGGGGTAGAACTGCAGACATGTGGGCACGGGAGAATGGGGCACAGGAGCATGAGGGGGCATGGGGGTACTCGGGCCCTGGGGGCATAGGGGGTACAGGAAACACGGGTTTGGAGAGGTGAACGGGAGCACGGGGAGGCATGGGATCACGGCGAGTGTGAGGGAATGGGGGCACAGGGGTCCAGTGTGGAGGAGTGTACAGTATTAATGGGCTTATGTTGTATTAAACTATTTCATTTATTTGAGTTACAAACTCATCATAAACATGTTTAAGATTAAAACTATTTATAGCACGCTCGGAAGTATGATAGTGCAATATTTTTTCCACAATATAGACTACTGTGTTTTAATACAGAGGAAATTATTGGTAAATTATTGATCTGATACCACCAAGAAGTTTCATCAAGATTAGTAAATATTTTATTAGAAAACCCAAACGTGTAAATTCACACAAGCTGTATACAGCTTCAGAAAAATACAGAAATACTGTTAGGAGGTGATAGTTTAAAACTTATTTTTGGAGACATCATCATTTTGATTTTTAGGGGCCTTTGCCCCTACACTCCACTAGTATACTATAATTAAGTATTTGAGTGTGACTTAAATGTCAATTTTAATTAGATTGGGTTTCCGCATGATTAGTTTATGATTGGGTCGAACCAAGGACCGACTGGTTCAACAGAATTGTAACAGATCTACGGCTGGCTTGGGTTTTGAATTTGCTTGTAATTTATTCCAATAGTATGTTTCCATGAGGCTCCAGAAGATTTAAACCTACATAATAATAAATAATAATTAAAGACCAAAAAGGCGTCACTTATTTAGATTCGACTGCTAGTCTAAATTTATAACCTGTTTCCTTCGTTATTACATCAAAAACTCTCCAATTCATTTGTACTGTGATAATCCACGATCAAAGTTGATTTTTAAATCGTTATTATTATTATACACTCATAATGTTAGAAAGCAGATTGTACATTCAAGGCAATAATTATACGAGTTGGTTACCCTTTTTAAGAATTGATTAGAAGTGACGTCAAATAACTATTGTTATAGTTGAGCTGGTACGACAAGTACCCATTATTCTATACTATTCAAGTCCTTGGTATCTTGAAAATAAAGGATATTTGCAATGTAAAACTTTAAACCACAGCAATCTTTAGCAATTTCTCTAAATTACTGTCAAAAAATAAAATTTTAAATGTTTTGATAAAGAAACAAACACACACATTCATATAAAATGTATTATTCCATAACACAGTTGTAATGAATTGAACACATTTAAAGAACAAATTACATTACTACAAGTAAACCAAACAAAATATATTGTAATACAATAGAATTGCGTGGTATGTCATAAGGGTTTTACATTTCAGGTGTGTAAGATGTAATAGAAATATATAACAATAAAAAAATGATACTTCGTTTTTGTTGGTATGTATAGGAAAAATAAAAATAAAAAAATACATAAACATTTATTTAAACAATGCTTGACAGTATTTGTACATAAACCAAGTATGCAGCAATAATCTTAAAGTAATTTTATCAATATAAAGTTTCTGCAATACTTTATAAAATTGTTTCGGTGCTGAAGGAAATGAAATAAAATGCATCAATCGATTAAAATAAATTATTTTAAAAGTAAACCTATATTATTGTATAAATGTGGATTATAAATTCTGGAAGACAAATATTTTTCTTTAGGATGATAGTACATTGAATGTTCAGTATTAGTAGTTTCAGTTTTACATTTAAATACCACTAAACGTCTTGCTAGCTTTAACAATGTCTTGTGGTAGATTTTCCCAATACTTTAAGCCTCATCTGCGTGTGAAATAAATATTGTTTATATTTCATGTTTGGCGTGATTAGTATACAATAATGGAAAGATTAACCCTTTTTTAGACCTGACGAAATTTAGCTTCGATATTACCAAGAACATGTCACTTTATACCAAGAACATGTCACTTTATACCAAGAACATGTCACTTTATACCAAAAACATGTCACTTTATACCAAAAACATGTCACTTGACAATCAGATGATACGTTTTACGTGATGGAACTACAGAGATACAAGTGAAGTTTGTGAAAGAGTCAATTTTGTCTACCATATGCCGTGACGTACAGATAAGTTCTATATCCAATATCAGATATCCAATAAAGATATAAATAAAAAAATCTATATCATTATATTTTAATATAACACAAGTTAAGATCATTTCATTTTTACACATACGTTTCAAAATTAAAATTTAATAATATTAACTTATTTATTTGATAAAGTTTTGTTTATAAATTATTATTTATTACTTAGTTGTTTCACAAATTCTCAGGAAGTAAAATAAATTTAAATAACATATGATTGAAACAAGTTAATAGATTACAATAACTAACCCATCTATAAAAATAATTATGATTTTAAAGAGGGTTCGAGGAAAATTTTGTATTACTTTGTTCTGTCGTAAAGATTGTAATTTTGATAGCGTTAGAATTATAACGACTGGCTGTAGAATATCTTTGTCAATAAACCCCTTTGAGACAACTGTTTGGACCTGTTAAGGGAAAATGGTAATTATAATGAAACTTTTGCACTACTTGTGGGGGGGGGGATGAAATATGTTTGAAACAATACATGTTCCTTTATGGTTTCAGACCTAAGATTTTCTTTTACATATTTTGTTTAATTTACTAATTTTTCTTAAATTGTAAATCATTTTAGTGTTATTTGTGCGACTTTCGACATTTATTTTACAATACGATCCACAACAAAAAATTTTATCTTGTCTCCATTAGCCATTCTTTCATTCCTTCTATCTTGCCAATTTTATTATTTCATTTATTTTACTAAGAAGAATAATATATATTTAGTAATAAATAGATAATTATAGAGAATAAGACATAAAATATAGTATGCAATAGCGAGAGAAATTTTTAGTAATATTTAGTTATTATTTAAATAATTAATTTATTTTTTAATTTTTTGTATTGTAGTATTTTGACAATTTTAGCGAGTGATGAATTAAACAAAGACAGTCACATACTACGATTGGAATGTTTGGCACTCTACTGATAAAAATTATTAGCAAAGCTAGAATTTTACCCCACCACATCGCTTCTAAGAATACTAGAGTCCGCCAGTAACATTAGAGTAACTCCCTTCTTGAAGTAATTGATACTCATTTAATTTTATATTACCAACTTTTGAAAGTAACTAAATTTATTTCTTTTATTTATATAAGCATTATTTTGGTACTGTCCAGTTATTAACGTATATCGTGAGAAAGCTGGAGTGATACTGGCCACAAAACTGTGGTATATCGACCAGTGAGGCGCCGGCCGTTGAGAGAGATGGATGTTACGGGATGGGGAGGGGGGGGACTTCTGTCTAAACCAGTTTCCATTACCTTACACCTAGTGATTGAAATAAACAACATCCATCATAAACGTTCACAAATTTCAAACAAATCTCCTTAACGGTTATTTTGCACATCAGAACGAAAATGTTGTGATTTGGTATTGTGGATTAAATTCAGTGAACATTTATAAATAAGTACTGTATATTGAATAAATCACAACCATGTATACTTAAGATGAATTCATTGTTGTAAGTAAACAATTACTAAACAGTTAGTTATGATACGATCTATATTTTGACTCTCTTTGAAGACGCAGGGTATATTTTAGTTATTGGACGTATTTTAAGACTAATAATAATGATTGATGAATTTAAAATTGTATTACAATTATTGTTAATTACCGTCCATCGTAACTCAATGAATCATTGTTAATAGCTCAAATTAACATTGTCAATAGGGCGATGCATTTACCTTTGACCGGGACTGCTCTTGAAGATTTTGTTGTTTTCAACCTTTAAATTTCTATTTAAAATATTTAAGGAATGCTTAAAAATTCTTTATTTAGTCTAATTTTGTATGTAGAAAAATTCAAAATGAGCACTTTAATATAATAATCAAAATATATTAATGCAGGAATATTTTTACATATTTTATTGTAAGGTACACAACTTATTTTTATTGTGCACAACAGTGTTTAACGGTACAAAAATATTGTTTACTGTACAACAAATCTTTATTGTACATGTACAGTAAAACCATAGAAACATTGCATACAATGAAATAAAAATGTGTACAGTGTTTCACTGCACCTAAAAATGTTTCATTGCAAGCAACAATGTTTCATGGTACACAACTATGTTTCATTGTAAGCAAAAATGTTTCATCGTAAGCAACAATGTTTCATTGTACACAACAATGTTTTATGGTACACAACAATACTTCATGGTACACAACAATATTTCATTGTAAGCAACAATGTTTCATTGTAACCAGCAATGTTTCATGGTAACCTACACAAAAATGTTGCTTTGTATGCAACCATTTTTCATTGTACACATTATGCTGCAAGTTGTCCTGTTTCATTTAAACTTTCAAATTCACTGAAAAATTCATAATGATCATTATTAAAAAGTAAGGGATTTTAAGTACAGTATAACCTAGTAATAATCAAGTAGCAGTAAAGGTGGCAGTTCTGGGGCCTTGTAGTTTATCTGGTTGTCCCTAGAGGGCTCTAAACCACGCTAACAATACTCCCCCGCTTGGACTCCACCTCAACTTTAGGCTTTACCTTCTTTTCAACATTATGTAGTCAGAATATTGACTGAGTTTAAACAATGATATTACTTTGAAAATAATCCAATTGATCGAAAAAAATAATCTTAAATATTATTTGTTTATATTTTGCTAAGTACTGTCTTACAACTAAACTAATGTACGAATTATTAATATTGTTGACCCTTGTTAATTTACGTAGGTAGTTAAGACTGGTAGTTGTAATATTTAAGATAAGATAATATTTAAAAAAGTACAAATATTAAACAATTTATTTGAAATACATAACGGGTTTCAAATAAAATACTATCTTGAAAATTTATTGTTTGAAATACATAACTGTTTTCAAATAAAATACTATCTTGAAAATGTATTTAAGTATAATTATGTTAAATTTCAAATTAATTATTTGGATTTCTTTTAAAAACTCATCTGTTGTTTATTTAAGAAAAACTTAAATAAAATTGATCATTATAAAAATGTTCTTATTGTTAAGTCAAAGCATTCGAGCGAAAATTCTTTATTCTACATATCATCGCAATAACAGTTACAGATCAGGATAATCTAATGATTACTTCTGGGATGACTTTTATTTAAGATTATATCGACCAATCTGTTATTGGTCAATGGATTGAACACAGAATTTGACCTATCTTAAATGACATTAAAATTCTTAAAGAAACGCAATACCAGTTGAAGGAACCCATCATTTATGATAGAGGAAACTATTAATAAAGCAGCCGGTGTTCGAGATTAGTAAAGCACGTTTGTGTTGCTCCGGAGCTGGCACCGTTCGTATCGATTGCCCACGTTCCCTTGTGCGACCTACGGTACTCCAACCCGGGAATAAATGCTGTACTTAAACTCACTATGGATGACCTACCGTACCTCACCCATGTAACATATACTGCACCTTAACTGACTATAGGAGACCTACAGTACTTCAATCCAATAGCGCCCGCACTCAAACTGACTTTGGGTGACCAACGGTACTTTACCCATGCAATTTATACTGCACTTAAACTGACTATAGGTTAGTTGCACATTACATCCAGTTAATGTACATTTAACTGGATTTAATTGTACATTACATTGGATTGATACAGTACATCAGTCCAATTGCGAATACTGTACTCTAACTGACTTTGGGTGAAATACGGTACCTCACCCATGTAAGTATACTGCACTCTTAAACTGGCTGTGGGTGACCTACAGTACTTCAGTCCAATAGCTAATACTGTACTCAAACTGACGTTGGGTGACCTTTTTTACTTAACCCAGGACCTAATATTATACTAAAACTGACTGTGGGTGACCTACGGTACTTCAACCCAGGACCTAATATTGTACTCAAACTGACAGCGGGTGACCTACTTTACTTTAACCCAGGACCTAATATTGTACTCAAACTGACTGTGGGTGACCTTCTTTACTTAAACCCAGGACCTAATATTGTACTCAAACTGACTGCGAGTGAGCTACTTTACTTTAACCCAGGACCTAATATTGTACTCAAACTGACTGTGGGTGACCTATGGTACTTCAACCCAGGACCTAATATTGTGCTCACACTGACTGTGGGTGACCTATTTTACTTAACCCAGGACCTAATATTGTACTCAAACTGACTGTGGGTGACCTACAGTACTTCAGTCCAATAGCTAATATTGTACTCAAACTGACTGTGGGTGACCTACGGTACTTCAACCCAGGACCTAATATTGTACTCAACTGACAGCAGGTGACCTACTTTACTTTAACCCAGGACATAATATTGTACTCAAACTGACTGTGGGTGACCTACAGTACTTCAGTCCAATAGCTAATATTGTACTCAAACTGACTGTGGGTGACCTACGGTACTTCAACCCAGGACCTAATATTGTACTTAAACTGACTGCGTGTGACCTACTTTACTTTAACCCAGGACCTAATATTGTACTCAAACTGGCTGTGGGTGACCTACAGTACTTCAGTCCAATAGCTAATATTGTACTCAAACTGACTGTGGGTGACCTACGGTATTTCAACCCATGACCTAATATTGTACTCAAACTGACTGCGGGTGACCTACTTTACTTTAACCCAGGACCTAATATTGTACTCAAACTGACTGTGGGTGACCTGCAGTACTTCAGTGCAATTAGTCCAGCACCTAAAGGGGGTTGAGTATGCACGGAAAGTGTAACGCATTTTGACTTTTGATTGTTGTTGGGGGCACATTGGAGATGACAAAAACCGATGTTGTCGCCCTCCCAGCAGGTGCACAACTTGGGGGGAGGGGGGCAAACATGGCGGGGGGCGCTATGCGTTAAAACGCAGATATCTCGGAAACAGTAAAAGATAGAACATCGGTTAAAAAGTCGTTTTAATGTAAATAATGTGGTCAACAATAAAGGTCATCAGGTCCGAAGTCGTATCTTGACTAATAATCGAGTTATAAAATAAAACATGGAATTATGACATATTTAGATACTGTAGCTTTTTTTTAACAAAATGCGAATTAATTTGTGAGTGTTGTTACGAAAAGTAAGCAAATATTTTTGCTGATCATTGTACTATGGACTGCTGGGATGCCGAAAACGTAAGTCGCCACTTTATAAGGTGGTCGACAACTTTGGGGGAGGGGGACAAAGATGGCGGAACGCGCTATGGGCGCTACGCGTTAAAACGGCTGTATCTCGATAACAATACGAGATAAAACATTGGTCAAAACGTCGTTTTTATCACAAAAATATGCCCAACAAAAAAGGTTATTAAGTACATAGTCGTATCTTCAATAATAAAAAAGTTATAAAAAATATGTTTCAAAAGATCAATATCATACAGCAATCTTTTTACGAAAATTCCAAAAATGTTAGCTGGATATTAGTTTGATTTAACAAGTACGTGAACAAATTTTAGTTGGGTGCATTTTCATAAAAATTATAAGTAAAATATTACATAAATATGGGTATTAATACGCAAAACTGAGAGCATCCACTCCGCCCAATACTCGGTGGTATTCATTGGTGTTGCACTGTAACGGAATATAATAAAATTCATATAATTTATCATTATATATCATTATATATTTTTTATAATTTATCATTTAATTTTTCAATATAAACTTTATGCTAAAAAGGTTAAACGGTAAATAAAAAATGCAAAATACATACAATAATCTGTATATTAAACACACAACACAAATAAAGTTACTGTACATTAATTTAATTTTTAACCATAATAAGCTTCTACATCTATTTTTAGTTCTGAAAAAACTAAATGTCTATACAAATAAGAAGTTAATGTTAAATTGTATTGCTTACTTTTTAAGTGGATTGTGAGAATCAATGCTTCACTCGTACCTTTATCTCTTTATTGTCCTTGAACGTTTCTTCCACCTCGTAATATGTAGCCTACACTTAATAGAGAGACTAAATTCACTCGCATTTCCTTCTCAAAATACAGTAACATGAATATTACCTAGTTGAGTTTACTTAAAGAGTCAATAGAATATGTTAACATTGTAAACAAGACTTTATAAACCATCATATTCGATTTCATCTTCATCTTCTATGTGTGACACAGTTTACCTAGTATAGTTTACCTAGTTTACCTAGTATACCTAGTATGCAGTATAGTAACCTAGTATACTTAGTAAACCTCGAATAATCTTGTAATATTTTCAAATAAATGCTATGTGATGCGGATACAGTGTATAAAACACAAAAAACCCAATAACACATAATACGAATTGTTGTTTGAAGGTTTTGATTATTAATAATTAAAATTATTTTGTTCAAATTAAATAAATAAAAAAAATGTTAAATTACTCAAATTATATAGCACATACTAGTTGTTTCCTAATAACATTTTTTCAACCTATTATATTTTAATTAAAAGTTTATTTATAGTGGTTTTATATTCGGTTACAGCCGAATATTGGGTATTGGGCGGAGTGGATGCTCTGTTTTACGTATTAAAACCCATGTTTATGTAATATTTTACTTTTAATGGTTATGAAAATACACCAAACTAAAATTTGTTCACGTACTTGTTAAATCAAACTAACATTCATCAAACATTTTTGGAATTTTCGTAAAAAGATTGCTGTATGATATTGATCTTTTGAAACATATTTTTTATAACTTTTTTATTATTGAAGATACGACTATGTACCTAATAACCTTTTTTGTTGGGCATATTTTTGTGATATAAACGACTTTTTGACCTATGTTTTATCTCGTATTGTTATCGAGATACAGCCGTTTTAACGCGTAGCGCCCATAGCGCGTTCCGCCATCTTTGTCCCCCTCCCCCAAAGTTGTCGACCACCTTATAAAGTGGCGACTTACGTTTTCGGCATCCCAGCAGTCCATAGTACAATGATCAGCAAAAATATTTGCTTACTTTTCGTAACAACACTCGCAAATTAATTCGCATTTTGTTAAAAAAAAGCTATCTAAATATGTCATAATTCCATGTTTTATTTTATAACTCGATTATTAGTCAAGATACGACTTCGGACCTAATGACCTTTATTGTTGACCACATTTTTTACATTAAACCGACTTTTTAACCGATGTTCTATCTTTTACTGTTTCCGAGATATCTGCGTTTTAACGCATAGCGCCCCCCGCCATGTTTGCCCCCCTCCCCCCAAGTTGTGCACCTGCTGGGAGGGCGACAACATCGGTTTTTGTCATCTCCAATGTGCCCCCAACAACAATCAAAAGTCAAAATGCGTTACACTTTCCGTGCATACTCAACCCCCTTTAGGTGCTGGACTAAATAGCTAATATTGTACTCAAACTGACTGTGGGTGACCTACGGTATTTTAACCCATGACCTAATATTGTACTTAAACTGACTGCGTGTGACCTACTTTACTTTAACCCAGGACCTAATTATGTACTCAAACTGACTGTGGGTGACCTACGGTACTTCAACCCAGGACCTAATATTGTACTCAAACTGACTGCGGGTGACCTACTTTACTTTAACCCACAACCTAATATTGTACTCAAACGGACTGTGGGTGACCTACGGTACTTCAACCCAGGACCTAATATTGTACTCAAACTGACTGTGGGTGACCTACGGTACTTCAACCCAAGACCTAATATTGTACTCAAACTGACTGCGGGTGACCTACTTTACTTTAACCCACAACCTAATATTGTACTCAAACTGACTGCGGGTGACCTACTTTACTTTAATCCACAACCTAATATTGTACTCAAACTGACTGCGGGTGACCCACGGCACTTAGTTACACTTTATAATGACCTTAAATCAAATTTAAAAGTTTAAGTGTAATTCAGGATTAAGTTGTTATGATTTTTAAACAAGTTTTAATAACCTTGACCGTGTGTGCCCTTCACTGCAACCAATTAATAGTCTCTGCCAAGTAACAACTACATTAAATGTGTAAATCAATTCTAGAACATTATTCTTAAACCTTATTATGTACACGTTCAATTATTACCTTAAACCATCGATGTGATACGAACTATCTGATTGGGTATCTGAGTGGTTATAGGGTTATAGTGCTCGCTTTCCAATCCAAAGGTTGCCTATTCGATGAGAAACATTTGTAGCTTTGCCAAAGACCGATTACGGGTCCAGTTGCCATTTCTAACAACTGGTCGATTGTAGATAGTAATATGTCAAGGATTTGGACCAATGCCTGTTAAAACGTTAAAAAACCTACTTACCTTTTTCAACATAACTGAGTTATAATATACATCCATAATTTAAATTTAATACTAAAAAGTAATATCAATTATTAAAATATTTTAAATGAGAGAAATTGAAACGATAATATTGTTCAACAAAGGTTCAACGAGTTAGCATTAATCTCGGAAGGATATAATCAGTCGTCTGCACCTGAGTCTGGCATTTGTCCTTCACGCAGGCTTAGACATCCCTCTATTCATCGAATGTAAATGAATTTATTCTTAGATATGTTTAAATTTTGATTTAATTGGTGAACAAATTTAATTATAAAATTTTTAAGTTTCAGTGAACGTAAAAATATTTTTATGCAGCCTTCTGTAATTTTTTAATAGCTGATCAACCTCTGCATGGAAATTAAAATAACGACCTTACCTTTTTGTGGCAAAATATACTTACAAAAGCGAAACTCTTTGATACATAATGTAATCTGGATTTCGTCTAGCTTTGTACTACCAATTAAATTGACAAATATTATTAGGTGATAAAAAAAGTAATCAATACTAACAATCAAAATATAAGCCATTATGAATTATTTTTTATTGTATAAGGTGGTTGGTTTAAGTTTAATAGTGTTATTGTTAGGCGGCCTGTCGCCCAGTTAAAATTTGCATGTTAATGGTGGCAACGTAGCCTGCAGTGCTCGTTGGTCTCCGGACCTGGCGTGCTATTAGTTATACCGTCAACCTGTTTATCATAATTTATTTCATTTCATGGATTCCGTTTAAAAACGTTGTCGGTTATAAATATTTATACTTTGACAACCTGAATCACTTATATGACACCATTCTCAACTTTATAGTTCAGTGTCATTTAAGTCATAACTTTCTTGTACGTGTCAAGTAAAGTGTATATCAAGTAAGATGACTTGTTGACCTGCTCGGGAAGATTATAATTCTTTCATTTTTGTCAATGACATTTGTTAACTTTCATTTATTTAAATGCTATATAACATTTAATGGTTGGAATGGGGGTGTATCCACTTTCACTAGTAACAAAAAAAGCCTCCGTAATTTTGCCTACATTATTTTGTATGATTGTTAAAAACAAATTCCAATAAAAGGTGTATTTCATTGTTATATCAGCATTGTATTAAGTTCAAATTTGTTTGCAATGTTTTGATGATTTCACAACAACTGAACATATATTTTCGAAAAGCTAGTGTACTTTACTTTTTGCAGACTTTTAAATTTTAATGTGATTAATGTGAAGGTTAAAAAACTTCTTATTGCAGAAGTATTTGGCTAAATTTAACGAATTCACAAATTTCACCTCCTATTTGTGAACATCACAGTTTTGGATCTTACCCAGTAAAAAATATCATATCATGTTGCGTTTAGTTAAAATTTATCATTAAACTTTAAAAACAAATCTTAAGAACAAAAAAACCTTTGGTTTTGTTAGTTAGTTTTGTTAATTTTTGTATAGGTACAAGGTGGCCCGTGCGCAAATTGCGCATTTTATAATTTTGTATTAGTGAAACTCATCTACAGTACGTGAATGTTGATTATGAAGTGACAGTAATCTATTTTTGTTTACTATCTGGCTTTTAAAATTCATCTGAAGGTAATCAGCTGTTAAATTACAATTACGTTAAAGAACTTGCAATAAAAGTTGGTCAACATTTTTAAGCGCCGTCTAAAAATTAATCAAAGGCGAGGGGGGGGGCGAAGCCCGAAACAAGATGACCTTTTTTTTATTACGATTCGTCACTGCAGTATATCCTAAGCTTTAAAATGACACCTCAATCTTATAAATCGGTTCAGTAGGTCGAGAGAAAAAGGGACGTAACAGACGAAACCCTTATAGAAATAAGAAGATAGATATTTTATTTGGTGTTTATCTATGCCAGTGGCATTTTTTAAGGGTTTAACGGGGAACAGTTTAAACCCCATTATTGTTACTATCTAACATCGAACAGTTGCTAGAAAGCATCATTAATTAATAGCCCGATGACAAATGCCAACTGGGTCCAGAATCGAACCTTTAAAAAGCCACCAACTTTTTCAGTATCGAACCTTCAACTTTTTTATTCAAATGCAAGCACTATAACCATTCAGCTACCCAGCCAGATGTTAATGATTGTGATAGACAACATTTAGATTTACCAATTCTTAAAAGTATATATATAAAATCGACAAAAGAAAATTATTTGAAACGCCAGGATTTTTTAAAATTTTTATTTGTATTTATTTTTTATGTTTAATATGTATTTGGTTTAAAATGTTAATTTTCTGCTTAAAAATAAAGGACCAGTTAAAAGAAGAATATATTAATCGTTATGTTAAATACAGAATTATATTGTTCTATACCTATTTCTTAAAGACAACAATCATCTTTTAGTATCTCGAAGACTGCAATCTAAACTAAACAAAATACATTAGTTCAAGTATTCAGTATCAATACATCAAAACTCGTAAATTAAAAATTATATCAAAATTAAATGGGCATCGAATGACACAATTACAACTTATTACTCCCGCAATTAATTCATTTTGATTGGGAGTCTCAATTCAATCACTGATTTCCCTGAGGAAATATATTAGTAATAAGTTTTATTTACGAAAAATATTGTACGAAGGTTAAACATTTTTTGTCAAGGTTAGACTTTTTTCACATGTTGAACGTGTTGATTTTTTTCACATTATATGGTATACATCAGCTATTAATGTGTATAACATTAAATGGGATGAGTACTGACGGCGGTAGATGTTTATGAAATTGGAGAAGCACAAGTTAGGTGTTATACAAAGAGAAAGGTTACGAGACCCAATTAAGAGAATTGGACGGTGCGCGCTGAGTGTCAACCAGGGAAAAAAGACAAATTTTTAAAAATTATTATTGATTGCCGACAGTTTTATTTATTTTTCCAACAAATACTTATAGTAAAGTATATGAAACTTGTTAACGATCCATTAGTACCAGAGGGACAGAGCTTATGCTCGTTCAATCCGCTCTCGCCCTTTTTTTTAAGACGAGCCGTTCGCTTCACTCACTCGCTAGCCTTAAGTATGATGCACTTTGGTATAATTTTCCTAATCCAAAGGTTAAAGATGTAACACATTGGTTTATCTACAGTTATCAGCTGATTTTTGTTCAATTTAAAAATCTCCAAAAGGATGACATGGGTTCTTTGAAGGGCTTTAGGACGAAACCCGAATTTTTCACAGACATGGGGAAACCACCTATAATCAATTTCTCATGACCAAAACCCTCATATTAAATTAAAATTTTAGGCCAGTTACTACGTGGGCGACAGATGCGACGAGACGAGAGCGACAAAATTTCAAACAAATGTATAAGCATTGGAGCGTTCATAGTGGGCGACAGGAGCGACAACAATTAACAATGTATAACATTATGGCGATGCAAGCTTGTCGCTGGCGTCGCTTCATAGTCGCTCTTGTCGCCCACGTAGGAACCGGCCTTAAAATCATTGGAGAGAAAAAATGTTGCCCGTACAAACAGAGTTTGTTTTAAAGTAGTACCAGGAGGACCGAGTTTGTGCTCGGTAAAATTATTACTTTCGTTTCTCACACAAAGCTCGTTCGCTTCGCTCACTCGCCAGACAAAAGGGTGCTGCGCTTTGGTATACTTTTCCTAAACCAGAAGTTTAAGATGTACCTCATTGGTTTATTTTATCTACATTTATCAGCTGATTTTTGTTCAATTTAATAATCTCCATAAGGATAACATGGAAACTTCAAAGGGCTCTAGGTCGAAAACCGGAGTTTTCCCAGCCATGGGACCAACTACAATTGAATCTGGGGGAGAAAACCCCCATATTCAACAAAAAAGCTTTGGAGAGAAAAGTTTTTAAATAATTATTATTCCACATTCATCATTTTGTTATTATTTATTAATTCACATTCAGTATTTGTTTGAAATAAATAAAGTTTTATTTATTTTCAAACAAATACTTACAGTAAATTATGTGAAACTATTTAAGTATTATTTAATTTTGTAAGCCATAAAAACTATAAAGTGTGAAAAATAAACCAATAATTTATTGGGAGCAGAATATTGTTACTAATTATTATAAATATGTTTAACCAGCACATAAATACGAAGTTGGGTGGAAGTACAGAAGACAGTATTGCAATTTATTTCTGATTGTGAAACAAACCAACTTTGGTTTACTTTAGACAGGCCATTTGCATTTAAATAGTGAGAATTAGGAACAAAGTTGTACAAAAGACAGATGATTTCTGCTTTGGTTTTATGCTATAAATAGACTTAGTTAAATAAATGCTCCATAAACGTTTGAAAAATTCAGATTTAATATTTTATCCTACAATATTTTTACGTAATTTTTTCAATACTTTCCTGAAATTGTGCTGCGTATTTCACGAACAACGAATGTACCGATTATCATGTTTAAAACTCTATGAAATACTATTAAAATTTATGGTTTAATGTTTGTTGTAAGGTCGTATACCTTAAAGAGCAAAATAAGGAATTTTCGAGGTCAAGTTGCATTGATTGCCGAATTCTATCACACAACTTAATACAGAAAATATGTGTGATTCTGGCTTTGTTAGGACTGTCGTGTTTTGTTCTTATTTTAAGATTCCTTTTAAAAACTATGGTTATCCTCCATGCGTTTGAAACGGGAAAAATATAAATTGAACTATGGTTGACGTCATCGAAGTCACTTGATTTAAATCAAGAGTCCCGTAGAATGTTTGAATCATCTGATTTCAAGAGATCAAACTCTGGTCATCTCGTCAGAACATGTCACTCAATGGAATGTCTGAATCATATGTTTTGCGTCTAAACTTAGTAGGGCTGCCTTTGATTAAATTAATTTTTAACAATGACGTCAAAATCATTTCTAAAGGATTTTTACATAATTACATTTTTAAACATTACAGACCTTGAACATGCACTTAAAATAGCTGTTTTCGAAGATAAAAAGCGTTAAAAAGTCGGAAAGGAAATTCTAAGAACATAAACAACAAACATAACCTTGGCTCTACACTAGAAAATCTCGCGACAAGCAATAACATGGCATTTATGATGCCATGTTGGAGGTCTTAAAGTTGAGTCGTTAAACCAGGAATACTGATAAAATCTAACGGTGTTCCTAGGTAGCTTATACGATCGGCATTATCCAGAGTTCAAGCTGAAGTTGACATGATCAGTACCACAGTAAACTAGTATAAACACTTATAGAACATATTAATTGCTAAACAAAATCAATCTACAGGTTCTATAGTTGAATTTATTATTTTATAAACAATTTATTCGTTATGAAATGTTTGTGAAAAAATTAATCTTATATTGGTAGAAAGTTTGTTAATCTATTTAAAAGTAAGCTTTATAAATATATACTACCTTAATATTGTTACGGTCTTGTCGCCATGAGTGCACGGCTGGGGATCTGTCAGTTCATTGCTACAAATAAATGGTTCACCGCTTCTACAGCAGGAGGGTGCTGTGGGAGGGTGACGCTGCAGAAGATGATCATGTTGATGGTTCCGGGGCGTGCCGCACTCTCAAGCTCTACTTGCTCCACAGGCTCCACCTTCTGAACCTTAAACAGCAATCCAAGACAATAAAAAATAAATAAATAATAATAAAATAATAATAATAAACACAGGCTGAAAAAAAGACTTGGAAACAACCCTGTATTCTTAGAAACGGAAGAGCTCACCCCACTGATTAGAGTCATCTTCACCTCTGTGCCAGTAGCCCATTGTTGCGCAGTCGCAATGTTAACCATACGGCTTTTAATGCAAAACATGGTATTTTATTCCCCTGTTTCGGACGCCGTTTTTCAACCGATTTTCTTTAAACTTGGCAAGTTTTTAGTTGAATAGTTATATTAGGCCCCTCATACCTCGAAATTTTGAAAATTTAACAGATATTACTAAGACAAATCGATTGACTTTGCGAGGTCCCAGAGAGTAATAATGGTTAAATTTTCAAAATTTCTAGGTATGAGGGGCCTAATATAACTATTCAACTAAACATGTGCCAAGTTTAAAGAAAACCGGTTGAAAAACGGCGTCCGAAACAGGGGAATGAAATACCATTTTTTGCAATTAAAGCAGTATGGTTAACAATTCCGACTGCACAGCAATGGGCACAGGGGTGAAGATGACTCTTAATACAAAGGGCTTCTTTCGTTGAAGTATTGAGATAAATTGTGCCAGGAGTAACAATGCCCAAGAGATCTGCGGGTGTAGTAGGTGTGTAGCTGAGGCAAGTCCCGCCCAGCATACGTAAAAAGGATTCCGACCTATTTCTCACAAAAAGCTCACTTATTCTAGTCCATTCAAATAAAATCGGCTCATACAGTTGTTATAATTCCATATCTTACTTTTCAAATAACACAATCATTCAATGTATGATAACCTTCATCATAGAATTATAGAAGAAAACACTTAAAATACCCACGCAAAACTCAATTTGAATGAACCAATAACAATAAAAGTTTAAATAAATGTCATAAAAGAAACTTTTGAGCGGTTTTTAGTGACGTCATAGGTTTCAGCCAGTCCGCAGTGGTGGGGTCGGGTAGCGGACAAGGCTAACGGCAACTCGACACGAACGTGGGTTTGCTGTCGATAGGGGCTGCTGACGTACCGGGGGTTGGGCTTCGTGAACCAGAAGGGTTGCTCACCCTTGACTGTGACGTAATTCAAATTGTATAAACAAATTATTCAGTAATGAACATTATATGTATAATTGGTACATAAATTCGATAAAAAGACAGACATATTGAACGAGAATCTGTGCAAAAACATAAAATATTTCTTATATTTATTGTATCGCTGTACTTTTTCTCGTTGTAACATACTTGTATACTGGAAAACTATGGTTTGAACTAAAAACGTCAGATATTAAAATATTTTATTCTTTAAAAAATTTATATTGTTTGGTTATGTTTTCACCATGTTTCTGTACGAAGATACCGTCCGTTAATTGAAATTTGGAACTACTAAATAAGTTTGTTATTCAAAGTATGGCATTCTTATTATTTTCCCGAGTGGATATGAGCGATATCAAAATTTAGTTTAATCCCAAAAAGTAACAATTTATATAAGAAACAACAAAGTGGCATTGCGACACAAAAATAATAGGTTTGTTTGCTTTTTTAAGTACCTTTAATACCTTTAATACCTTGATTGAAATGGCGACCTAACTCAATAGGTAGTTTAAAGCCAAGTATGAATGAGAGATGAGTGTAGGGTGATTGTGGCCCGATCTTGTAGTCTTGTTACTGACTAAGGCCGACATTCTCCTTAGACAGGACTGTTAATTCATAGCCCAACAGCCAATGGTATCTAGGGACCTACAGTTTAACTAAAATTGTGGGATCCGAACCACAATTTTGACCTCTTATATACGAATTGGTCTAATTATGAGGATGGTCTTTATGGATGAACTAGTATTCACTAGTGCGGACGTTAATCCCCACCAGGGAATATCGCATCCACAAGCCATCGCTTATAACTATCCACACACAATTCGTGACCTCCAAGTAGCTGGATTACAGGACGTCGCCACCGTCTCGGTCATTCATAATAATAAGTAAATTATTATTATGAAAAAGCCTGTTGTGATAATGATATTTCAAACAAATTTCAAGTTGTAATTTTCTTCAGTTTTGTTTATTTAAAAACCACGATAAATATGATTATATTTTTAAAAAGAGCCAAGCGGCAATAGCTTGAAATATTTTTTTCAATTATCGTTATTAATATTGTTCTAACCTATTAAACAACAGTAGTGTTCCTTCGTAATTTAAACCTAAATTTGAGGGAGAAGTAATTAAAACTCCATCGTAAACACCGCTTATCCCTGTGAAAGGATCGCTGCCATATTGTAGATTAAACTGGGCCTTTTGTGTGCGATGTAAAAGCCAATACTTGCAACGTTCTCCAGTTATAATTATTCCAACTAATCAACATATACAATAATAATAAATAAACAAAGATAAATTATGAAAATAAATTAAACCATTTTTCCCAATGGATCTAAACATCCATTAAAAAACATGACATGGAACCATTTTAAAATACATTTTCATCTAATTTGCAAATATTTTTCATAAGCTGTTTTGAATTATTGTGACCACATTCTTTTATAGATTTTTATATTTTACAAAAGTGTATACGAAATTGTGTGGTTGTATCTATAGGTTTTAGAAACAGTCAAACGTTCAGTATTATACACTGCATAAACACTAAATAATGAATATAAATATATTGTAATCGTAAATTAACAAGTATGAAAATAACTGAAATAGGTAGTAAGCCTATAATTCGCCAGCTATCGTCTTGTCGTTAGTCCAAGAGGTCGCGAGTTAATGCCTACAACATTTTAGATTGGAAAAGTTTGAATAAAAGTACAATAATAGATACAATATTACTCAAATAAAAAATAAAAACAAGAAAAAATAATTATACTGACGAATGTAACTCTGTAAAGTTATAACAAAGATATGTATATATGGCAGTTTTAAGATTTATTATATTTTTGTATCAATCTTTTCATTTTACATTTCTGTTATCTATACCATTATTTAAATTATTTATTATCCTGCCCAACCCAGCCCAGTAGAGTACAGTGGGCTACGATAGTTTATTCCATCGCCGTATTGAATGTAGCAAGAGTCACGCAATTCTTCAGTCCTTCGCCTGTCAATCAATAACTAACCTTCTCAGCCCTCTCGTACTTGAAGCCAAGTGACGTCAGTTTACCTTTCAAAATTCTGTAAAAATTTATTGAAATTAATACACTTGTAAAATAATAATAGAAAATAGTTATTAGTTTTTTTTTTATTTTATGAATTAATTAATTGTTTTTAGTAACAAATGAAGAACTAAAAACGATTTGAACGCAGGATTGATTTTAAAAATAATTTATAAAGTAGAACCTGGATAGTTTGACACTTTGTGGACTTAGAGAGTGTCTAAGTATCGAAATTTCGAACTATAGGGGAGTATTGGGAAGTTCTAACTTCAAGGGAATATTAAAATCATGAGTTGAATTTAGGAAACACTAAATTGTAATGAAATCATAACCTGATTTAAGTTTAAAATAACTAATATTCAAATCATTCACCAGATTGTTTACATTTTGACCATTATCAGTCTTCAATATTTAAGATTTACTAAATACCAATTTACCAAATAAACTATCTACTAATACCAAATTTACCAAATATCTACCAATACTAAATTTACCAAATATACTATCGGTCGTTACTGACATGTTAGGTTGTCACGGACTTTGTCGACCTATAAGGAGTGTCGAACTATCGATAGTCGAACTATCGAGGTTCTACTGTAGCTCATACGTATTTTTATCATGAATCGTAAAAAGTTCACATTGTAAACATTAAGGATTTTTATTAAAATGAAATTTAATCTCTGAAAAACAACATATCCTGACATATTGCATGTTTACTTCTTTCATAGTTTATCATCGTTTATAAAAGAAAAAAAATTATTCAATTTAATTTCTGTTTTGAAAAGTTTAAGACTCAGTCATGATTAAATACATACCTTCAAATATAAGACTGTCAACACAAATGCCATACATCATATAAAAACCATTTATATACTTGTAAATCTATCTTTCATATGTCATTAAAAACCTGACTTATTGTCCTGCTGCTGACAAAATCCTGATGACAAATCCCTGCTTCTGAAACCTGCTTCACAGTCAGTAGGATCTATCTTTGAATAATTTGTTTTAAATTTGCTGTAAATATACACAAATTTTCTAAAAACAAAAAAAAAAACAAAAAAACAAACCTGTACAAATGTTTTGATGCTTTTATCCTCACAAAAATATAACAGTATATTTTGTTACAATGACTACTTATTTTACATGCCCAATCGAAGATATAACTCTATGTCTCCTCTTTGTAAGCACGGTTCTTAGCGTCACAATTCCTCTAAAAACAAAAAAGGTCTTTAAAAAACCTTTTTTTATTATTAAGATACTTATTTAATTGCATCCAATAAGACAATAAAAATAAAATTGCAAAAATAAGCAAATTAAGATTTTTAGTACGCCACTTTGGAAAACTGTTTGTAACGTTTAAAAGGGTATTATTAACAAAAGAAACAGAGTGCAAGTACAAAGTAGTGGAAGCAAATTGTGGTAATGGATACTAGTGTTAATGAATAAATGATTGGGTTAAAAGGAACCGACTCTTATCGGTATCGGCATGGAGTTACAACTTTCTCTAGATTTATTGGTTATAACCAAAACAATTTTTCAAGTAATAAACGGTATCAGTTAACTGACACATACTTTCTCCCAACAATATAAAAAAAGATGTTAAAAGCTTCAAACATAAATGTCTTGATGACTCAGTCGGATAGCTACCAGCTGAGCAGCGTGAGTTTGACCCTACGCGCGTCTGAGACTTTTAACAACGTACTGTGTTTACCGCTAAACGAAAAATTGAATTTTCTCCGCAACCACTTGACATGAGCAAAAATTTTAAATACTGGATTATTTAGTTTTTTGAGCTTGATTTAATGGTGATAAGTAAAATTTATTTCAAAATAACAGCTATTTTGAAAATAAAAAAAATTGATTTTTGAAACACTTACTACGCCATAACTTTTGAACGAGAATTTTCTCGGAGATGCGGGTGGTGTCATTTTTTTCACCATTTTAAGCTTAATAAACCACAAAATTTTAATCAAAATCGTTAGAGCCGTTTTTGAGAAATTTTGATTTTTGGCGATTTTTGAGGGTTTTTGGGGGTAAAATACCCTTAAAAATCAAAAATTCAAAAAAATGAAAAAAAACGCCTGGAATTATTGTGCGTTTGGACCTATATACCAAATTTCAAAAAAATCGGACCATTAGGGCATCCTCTAGCTCCGTTTACATCCTGACACATACACACACACACACACACACACACACACACACACACACACACACACACACACACACACACACACACACACACACACACACACACACACAGACAGACATCACTCGAAAACCACTTTTTTGGACTCAGAGGGCACCAAAACGGATAAATTTACCAACAACTCAAATTTTAAAATTTTGACAAAACCAATACTTTTTCAATATATACATTTATAGGGGGAAAGGGGGCTCCGAAATGGATATATACATCATCAAACTAATGCGAAGTGTTTTACGAAAACAATACTTTCTCCATATACTATGGTATAGGGGGAGAAAGTAAAAATGGCGTTATCATTTACTTCAGTATTATACAAAGATACCTAATAACATGTAGTTGCTATACTATACTGTATAGCATCCCTCATCAATCCCTACAATCAATCGATTTATCATAATTTTTACAAAGCTAAATCTTTATTTTAAATGTTTCAAATAATTAAAATGTATTAAAGATCATGTGAAAAGAATTGTTTTTCTCTAATTTTTTAAAGGAATTAGGGTTATTCAGTAAAACGTAGAAAAAAGGTGTATCAGTAAAACTAGGTAGTTAGGGTAGTATTTAGCAGTTGTTGCATTTAAACAAAAATCTTACTTTAAAAGTAAATTCCAAAGCAAAATAATGATTAATCTTTTCAAGGTAGTAAAGAAACTTGAGACATTGTTGATGAACCAGTACCATGGTCATTTGTCAATAAGTTTGTGTGTAAGTTAGAGAGAAATGACTTATATAAATTGATAGATGACCCTGAGATATTGGGGGGAAGAAATTTATAGAAAGAAGCTAAAAGGTGCGCATTGTTAAATGTTCTAAAATACTTAATATCAGCATTTAGAAAATTTAAAAGTAAGAGAGAACATAAATGTTTATTCAAGTAATTCACTGTAAAATTATAAACAATGAGTTCTTAGGATTTTAACTAGATTTTTAACATATATCTTCTAGTACGTGCAATATATTGTTTTAATTAGTGAATTAACAAATACCCCCGTCGCAGCAGACCTGCGTACTCAGCGAATTTCCAAACAATCTTTAGATATCAAATTTTCCCCATAAACACCATAGGAATGGGTATGTAGGTTTGCTGCCATGGGATGTTGTTAGAAAATGTTAGTTTTGTTAGGAAATGTAATAGTTAGGTGAGGCAAATATCAAACTGTATAAATATTCAGCACTTTTTAATTTTCCCCATAAACCCCATGGGAGTGAGTATGTAGGTTTGCTGCCATATGGGTGTTGTGAGCAAATATCAGTTAAACCCTACCTAGTGAATGTACATACCAAATATTATCAAGTTATGGTGGTTTTTCATTTTCCCCATAAACCCCATAGGGGTGAGTACGTAGGTTTGTCACCATATGGGTGTTGTAAGCAAATATCAGTTAAGCCCTACCAAGTGAATGAACATACCAAATTTTATCAAATTATTCCAATAAATAAGCGAGATACAGGGTTTTGTTGATTTCCCATAAGATTAACATGGAAAACCTATTTTAGGCTTTACTCCGTAACCTGTTCAGCCAAGTTAAAAATTCAAAATACTAAATTGTTTGTTTTTTAAGCTCTTTTTAATGGTTTTAGTTAAAATTGTTGAAGTTTGAAAATTATGCTCCAAAAATGCCAAAAACCCATTTTTGACCCCTTTGAAACCCCATAAAACCCCGTTCCCATTACCCGATCATGCTGGTTCGCGAACTCATGAAAATAGACCTGGTCTTATACCTTCATACCAAATTTGATCAAAATCGGAGGTCCCCTTCAAAAGTTATCGGTACCACGGACACATATATAGATATATATATATATATATATATATATATATAGATATATATATATATATATACATATTAAAAAATATTAATAAAGTAAACTGAGTATCCTTGTCAAACATTTTTTATCTAATTGCAACATGTTTCGGCACTAAGGCCATTTTCAAGCAAATAAAATAAAATAAAATAAAACTAAAAATAAAATAAATCTTAACTTAATACAATTTAGATAAACAAATAAAATAATCATATGTTAAATTTATCTTCTTGAAAATTTGTCAAAATGAACCAGTACTTTGGGAATATTCATACTTTTTGACATTTTATATATCTTGTATTAAATTCTTTTCTTATAATGTCAAATATCGGGTTCTCGTTAGGAAGTTGGCCATTCAATAATAGCTGAGGGGTGTCTTTTTGAGCATTGTATATATGGAATTGTTCCTTGGAATCCATCTCTCTTCCTTTTTTGGAGTATTCAATAATTTCCATATTTTCTTTCATACTATGGTAGTTATGGTTTTTATGGAGAAGATGGTCTGCAAAAGTTGATTTCATCGATGTTAGATTGTTGCTTTTTAGTGCTTGTATGTGCTCACGAAATCTTGATTTAAAAGATCTTCCCGTTTGTCCGATGTAAAAACTATTGCAGTCTGAACATTTAAGTTTATAGATTCCTGCTTGTTCATATTCATTTCCTTGCTCTTTTTGAAGTTTTATTTTCTTGTCGATCAAGTGGAATGCATTACTTTCTGTTCTATAACTGACTTGGTAGTTCGTCTTTTCAAAGGTTTTTCGGACTGCTTTGTTCAAGCTAGAATTAAATGGCACACTAATATATTTCTTTTCATTATCTTCTTGTGGATGGCGTTGTTCATTCTTCTTTTTCTTTATATTCGTTATCATCTTGTCAATAATTTGGCTGTTATATCCATTTTTTAGAGCTAAATACTTAATAATATTTCTTTCATTTTCAAAGTTTTCTTTGCTCATAGGTATATTAATCAGCCGATTGATCATAGATCTAAATGCCGACATTTTGTATTTCCATGGGTGGTGGGAATCTTTGGGTATGATAAGATCAGTTTGAGTTGCTTTCCTGAATATTTTGAAAGTATGTTTATTTTCTTTCTTTCCAATTGTTAAATCTAGGTAGTTAATTTGGTCTTCTTGACTTTCCTTTGTAAATTTGATTGAATTGGATAGGGAGTTTAAATAGGTTAGTAAATTTTCACTTTCAGTGGCATTTCCTTCATAGAGACAAAGAATATCATCGACGTATCGAGTCCAATATTTAATTTTTGACTCAAACGGGTTTACTTTATTATTGATTTTATTTACTTCTAAATGATGTATGAATATATCGGCAAGAAGTCCTGAAAGGGGGGAACCCATAGGAAGACCATCTTCTTGTTGGTAAAATTCTGAATTATATTCGAAATAGCTTTGCTTGATACAATTATTAGTCAATCTGATGACGTCATCTATTTCATGTTTAGGTAGTGTTCCTCCTTTTTGAAGATCTTCTTTTAGGATTTTTATTGTTTCTTTTGTTGGTATGTTTGAATACATGTCTTTAATATCAAAGGACACGAATATACAGTTTTTAGGAATTACTTGATCTTTTATTTTGTTAACTAACTCTATATTGTTTGATACAGTATAGGTTTCGTCCCAGTTTAAGTTATTCTTAATTTTGTTGTTCAAAAATTTGCATAGTTTGTAGGTAGGAGCTGCCCTAAAGTTTACAACAGGTCGTATTGGGATGTTTTCTTTGTGGGTTTTGGGTAAGCCTTTTAGATTGGGCGCCTTAGGGTTTATCACTTTAATTTGTTGTTTTACTTGTTTGGGGATTGATTTACAATTTGAAATTGTATTGTTAATTGATTTAGAAAATTCAGGGGTTGGATCTTTGGGGAGTTTCTTAAAACTATTTTTAAAACTAGTTTTAAGAAACTCCCCAAAGATCCAACCCCTGAATTTTCTAAATCAATTAACAATACAATTTCAAATTGTAAATCAATCCCCAAACAAGTAAAACAACAAATTAAAGTGATAAACCCTAAGGCGCCCAATCTAAAAGGCTTACCCAAAACCCACAAAGAAAACATCCCAATACGACCTGTTGTAAACTTTAGGGCAGCTCCTACCTACAAACTATGCAAATTTTTGAACAACAAAATTAAGAATAACTTAAACTGGGACGAAACCTATACTGTATCAAACAATATAGAGTTAGTTAACAAAATAAAAGATCAAGTAATTCCTAAAAACTGTATATTCGTGTCCTTTGATATTAAAGACATGTATTCAAACATACCAACAAAAGAAACAATAAAAATCCTAAAAGAAGATCTTCAAAAAGGAGGAACACTACCTAAACATGAAATAGATGACGTCATCAGATTGACTAATAATTGTATCAAGCAAAGCTATTTCGAATATAATTCAGAATTTTACCAACAAGAAGATGGTCTTCCTATGGGTTCCCCCCTTTCAGGACTTCTTGCCGATATATTCATACATCATTTAGAAGTAAATAAAATCAATAATAAAGTAAACCCGTTTGAGTCAAAAATTAAATATTGGACTCGATACGTCGATGATGTTCTTTGTCTCTATGAAGGAAATGCCACTGAAAGTGAAAATTTACTAACCTATTTAAACTCCCTATCCAATTCAATCAAATTTACAAAGGAAAGTCAAGAAGACCAAATTAACTACCTAGATTTAACAATTGGAAAGAAAGAAAATAAACATACTTTCAAAATATTCAGGAAAGCAACTCAAACTGATCTTATCATACCCAAAGATTCCCACCACCCATGGAAATACAAAATGTCGGCATTTAGATCTATGATCAATCGGCTGATTAATATACCTATGAGCAAAGAAAACTTTGAAAATGAAAGAAATATTATTAAGTATTTAGCTCTAAAAAATGGATATAACAGCCAAATTATTGACAAGATGATAACGAATATAAAGAAAAAGAAGAATGAACAACGCCATCCACAAGAAGATAATGAAAAGAAATATATTAGTGTGCCATTTAATTCTAGCTTGAACAAAGCAGTCCGAAAAACCTTTGAAAAGACGAACTACCAAGTCAGTTATAGAACAGAAAGTAATGCATTCCACTTGATCGACAAGAAAATAAAACTTCAAAAAGAGCAAGGAAATGAATATGAACAAGCAGGAATCTATAAACTTAAATGTTCAGACTGCAATAGTTTTTACATCGGACAAACGGGAAGATCTTTTAAATCAAGATTTCGTGAGCACATACAAGCACTAAAAAGCAACAATCTAACATCGATGAAATCAACTTTTGCAGACCATCTTCTCCATAAAAACCATAACTACCATAGTATGAAAGAAAATATGGAAATTATTGAATACTCCAAAAAAGGAAGAGAGATGGATTCCAAGGAACAATTCCATATATACAATGCTCAAAAAGACACCCCTCAGCTATTATTGAATGGCCAACTTCCTAACGAGAACCCGATATTTGACATTATAAGAAAAGAATTTAATACAAGATATATAAAATGTCAAAAAGTATGAATATTCCCAAAGTACTGGTTCATTTTGACAAATTTTCAAGAAGATAAATTTAACATATGATTATTTTATTTGTTTATCTAAATTGTATTAAGTTAAGATTTATTTTATTTTTAGTTTTATTTTATTTTATTTTATTTGCTTGAAAATGGCCTTAGTGCCGAAACATGTTGCAATTAGATAAAAAATGTTTGACAAGGATACTCAGTTTACTTTATTAATATTTTTTAATATAATAGTAGTCCTTCAATGTGAACTGTTGCTTAATATATACATATATATGAAAATGAACGAACAGTGTTTTTGGCTTCTGGGGACCTCAAAATGAAAAAATAACATGGTCCCGGGCTTAGGTCTTACCATGGCTACTACCGTAATAGCGTATTCCCTATAGGGAAATTCGCTAAAATGTTTGGTGGTAAATGTTTTATAGTGTCCTTGATGATGCTCTCCTACGATAACAGTTTTATTGTATCATGATGGTAATTTGCAAATCAAATACCTACAATAACAGACAGAGGCCTGCATGTCAGAGCAAAAACGTATAATCCAACAGACATTACCAACGTTGTATTCTCATTTTGTTCGTGCTTGACGTTGAATACATTTTGATCATAGTTTAGCCTACTTCTTCATCGCAAAACACATCCAGAACGGTGCAACTATAATAGCAGCTACTGGAAGATCAGTCATTATAATTACAATTATTTATTCTATTTAATTAGATAACTACTCCTTTCTTGGGTGTATTTATGCCAGTGGCATTTTTTTCGTTTTTACGGGGAACGGTCCAAACCCTAGTCTTGTTACTATCTAACATCGACCAGTTGTTAGAAAGCATCATTAATTAATAGCCCAATGACAAATGGCAACCGGGTCCGGAAACATTTGAAAAGCTACTGACTTTTCTCAGGATCGAACCGTCAACCTTTGGATTCAAATGCGAGCACTATAAAAAACTTAACCACTCAGCTACCCAGCGAGATGTACGATATCCGTATACAGTCTGTTACTCACAATATGTCTAATTTTATTAGATTTGTAAATACGGTTTGAAAATGGCATTTCATTAAATATGAATACAAATTAAAAGAAACAGTTCTATTAATTATGGAATGGAGTTAAAATTAATTAGAACCCCAACATTTAAAATGTTAAAACGATTATGGAGTTTTGATTTTAGAGTAGCTGTATATAAATGTAATATGACCAGATAACTCGAGAAATTGTTGTAGAGATCTGATCCATATAGAATCATAATTAAATTATCATAATACTACACAGGTCAAGTATCTAACCCTGTATAGTCCGAGTTATACACGCCAACCTTTACAGTGTGTATAGCTCTGTTTAAATAACACAAACAATAAAAATATTTCTTTTAAAATTTTGCTCGTTTTAAATTTGCATACAGAGTTTTATTCTTTGGCATCTATGAGTTTTATTTTATAGGCAAGCATGTTTATTTTTCTCTTTTTCTCAGCTTGTACGCAACGTAGGAAATTCCGTGCCGACCGTTAGAAAGGTCCTGTAGATGAACAGGATCCAATCATAAATTAATTAATGTATTTATAATTTATACTATTCAATAATTATGTGTATTCTATTATCACATCGGAACACAGGAGTCTGCCCTACTGGGTTTTAACATTTAAATATTAATTTTATTGATTGAATCATTACACAGATTTCAATGACAAATGCTAGCAGATCAGGAAGAACAAATGTTCAGTTGTACATTTTTTTACCTTGGCTCATGATAAACTGAGTTTTTTGTGAATTTCGACCAGTGGGGGATTCCTAGTATATTTATATGAAGAATATTTATGCCCCGTACAGTGAAGGATAGTGGCAGAAGGGCTCTTCCACTGATAGAGAACACTTGGAAAGAAACACTTCATTCTTTCTTCTTCTCTTTTACACCGGCTCCGCCTACTGTTAATATTTGTAAAATGTAAAATGTTTGTCTGCAAAAAGGAATTTAACTGCATAATATAATAATATCGAAAGCCTAGTACAACTATTGTAGGGCCTACATAAAATATTCTATGCAATATTGTTTTATAATGCTTTGTAAAGTTTGATCAGACAATAGTAGTTTTGATCACGAGGAGCAAAAGTGGGTCTTTTTGGTGCGCAATTGCGTTTTAAAAACGAGGCGCAGCCGAGTTTTTAAAAACGATTAAGCATCAAAAAGACACTTTTGCTCCGAGTTATGAACAACGTTTTTTTATCATAATGCAAAATTAGACTTTTGATCGTAAAAAATATTAACTATTAAGTTTTTGAGGTTATATTTACAATGTAAGTAATATGCAGTGTTTACATTTCTGTTATTTACAAACAATGCTCTTTATAACGTTTGAATTTCAAAATTCTGCTCCTAAACATTAATGATAATATACTTAGAAAACAGCTGACTTTTCATTACTAGGACCTAAAAAATTCTCCAGATGATTTTTCAGTCCTAGGACAAAAAAGAATCGGTTTTGGTACAGTTGAGAGAACAAAAAACAGGCTGATTTCGTGCAGAATGATAAAAAAATATTTAATTTATAGAGAAGTGTAATTGAGTGAAACTAAAAAAAATGGTTTGTACTTAATATATTAAAAAATATACGTAGTTTTCCAACTGCAAATTTAACCTGTAACCTTTTGTTTTGCTGTGATATAACTTATTAATAAAAATTGATGCTCATAGAAATTTTAAAGGAGAATTAAACTGAATATCGTTGTAAGCAATACTAAAAGAATTTATGAGTAATTTACTAAGTATCCACAAGTTTTATATAAGTTGTAAATCTGAAACACTGCGTGGAGTGTTGGGGAGGGCCCTCAGTTGCTGTGAGGCAGAGTTGTGAGTTGCAAGGTGTCAGGGAATGGATTACTGGCACTGTACCACCTCAGGTGTGGATTTAACTGATTTACACAGCTGAATATTCTATACATTCGCTATCGGTTTGTTTGCTGCCAAAACACTCCGATACTCGTCTACAACATCCTTTAGTTCTGATTGGTAACTGAATGATAGTGATTATAAATTTTAATAAAAACAAAATTTTAAATCTTCGTTTCAATTAAGAGTTCAAACTACCGACATCTCATTTTTTCATCAGTTTGAAATATCGTGAAACGACACTTCATAACAACTGAACTAATATAGTTCTTTTTTGTCGGATTCTTATAAAATAATATGCCTGATATCTTAGACGTATAAAATTTTAGATTTCATGGGCTGTATTTGTTGCAAATTAAGTAAAAGTAAAAGAATTTTATAACGAAATTCCTTAAAACGTCGTAGTTGACTGTCTTATTTTGGAAGAATTTTTTTTCTTATAAAAATGTTGTTTCTTTCCTATTAATAATATTTATTATTTACATCATGTTTTTTTTGGTGGGGGGGGGGGAGGAGAGGCAGGAAAAATGCAATAAAGCACACAGGTGGCCAGCCTGTAGTGTGGGACACCACTAGAAATGGGTTTACCCACCAAAACATCCTCTACTCTTTAGAACTCTAACCTGGAATTGTTTATCACATTACGTCAGGCTAGACCTAAATTTGGCTTACGCCCTAGCAATCCAGCCGCTCGATCAAGGTATCTGGGCCACTTCGCTATCCAGATCGGTTTTCTTTACCAGAAGGATGCCCCGGACGAACTGTGATAAACAATCTCAGTTGCCATCATATCCATAACCTTTTCACAGACCATGTCCACCGAAAAAACACCGAGTCTTTCTGTGGCCTCAAGGTGGGGCCTTTCCCAACGTGGACAGCGGGAGATGGTGACGTGATGTTGGTTCACAAAAATACTATCGTTAATAGAATAGAATAGAATAGAATAGAAAATCTCTTTATTGCAGGAATAACAATAACACAAATGGTACATTTATGAGTATTCTAAAACATATGAGAAAATGTCTTAAATATTGAATATTGAATAACTATATCTAAATACATTAATAAAACAAAAAAAAAAAAAAACAACACAAGAAATTCCTGCAAAAGGTAGCCCTTACAGGCATTAAGCCCAATTATAAGGGAACCTTATGCTGAAGTTTACCTCCCCGGTAAAACATAAACTAACAAAGGTGACATAAAAAAATATTTCAAAAGAATCCAACGACATGAAAATGTTGGAAATTTGTGGAACATTAAAACCTCTATATATCAATAAAAACACTGAGTAGAATTATATAATTGTAAGTATTACGATCAATGAATAGCTTATTTATAATTGACATGAATATTTTAGAACAATTCGGGACCATAAGTCCGACCTAATATGTGCTAGGGCCTAAATGTATATTTCAAATTACAAATTCCTTATAGATAAAACATTAAAACACTTGTTCTTAAACTCACTTAATCGTGATGATACCTCCACATAATTAGCGACATTGTTTAATAGTCTAAATGCTGCCAACATAGGCGAGGTGGCATGCCCCAGCGTTCTGGCGTAATCTACATATAGTAGCCTACTAGCGCGTCCGCCACGTCGCGGCACATGCCACGGCACACACGCCAGCAGCTCGGGATCATCCACAGACCCTGTCATGATACCTTTTAGAAATACAAGTCTCGCGACTTTCCTTCTGACATCCAAGCGATGAAACTTAAAAATATTTAACAGCTCTTCGTATCTAATTGTATAAATAGGATAAATGCGAACACCAAACACTTTAAAGTACAAACTTCTCAAAAATCGTTTTTGAACTCTCTCAATCATTTTATTGTACAATTCAGAATGCGGGGACCACACGATACTCGCAAACTCAAGCTTCGATCTGACTAAGGAATTGTAGAGAGTTATGAAAGTGTAAGGATCTTGAAACATCCTACACGTTCGAGTTATAAACCCAAGTGTACTAAGTGACCTGTTGACCATACTCACAATATGGTCATTGAACTGTAAGTCTGACGTCATTATAACTCCTAGATCTCTGAATCGATCAACTCTTTCCAATACTACGCCATTGATCTTATACGGAAATAATATAGGATGTGAAGTTCTATAAAATGACATTGTTGAGCACTTGGAAACATTAAGGTTGAGTTTATTACTAGAGCACCACTGATGAAGTGAGTTTAAGTCGTTTTGTATTATTGTACAATCAGCAACCTGCTTAACTGTCGAAAAAATCTTTAAATCGTCTGCGTACATTAAAAAATTGCTTTCCAGTGTGAGAGCTAGGTCGTTGACAAATATATTAAAACACAAAGGGCCTAAGTTGCTGCCCTGTGGAACTCCTGATGGGGTTATAAAAGAGTCAGATTTATACCCTAAAAAAGAGACAAATTGCCGTCTGTTCTGTAAGTAAGAAATGAAAAAACTTATCGTATCAGCTGAAAATCCATAAAAGTTCATTTTCTTCAAAAGCAGAAAATGATCTACCTTGTCGAATGCTTTCGACATGTCAGTATAAACGACATCAACTTGACGTCTGGAGTCCATAGCTGAAGAAGTAAAATGTACAAAAGTAACGAGATTAGTGTTAATAGAACGAGAAGGCATAAAGCCGTGCTGTCGAATGCTGATGTACTTTTTCATATGGTAGAAAACATGATCAAAAATTATAAGCTCAAAAACCTTGGCAGGAGTACTCAAAACAGCAACATCTCCATACACTGAAGATAATTGCTAGTATTGTTGTGAACCAACATCATGTCATGGGATAAAATGCCCTAGAAGCTCTTTTTACTGGCCTGAATATCATTTATTCGATTATTTAACCTATTTCTTGTCATCAAATTAAACATGGAAATTATTATTCAACAGTTAATCATATTGCTGCAACCCTGGAACGAAGCGTGTTACCCGGAGAACACAGATTACTTGGTCACGAGAGCGTCACGTGCCGACCCTACATGAGTCGCGTGACCTTCCTGCAAGGGCTCATTATAAATAAATCTGCAACGTTCATTATCTTGCACGCCCGAGTTTGTAGATCAGCGTGTCTTAGATGTGTTAAATAGTTTCACACAGTTCATTGGTCCTATAGTGTTCAAAAAGTGTTAAGTGTTATACGTTTTTCAAATTAGATTCTAATTAAATTTGTTTGTATTTAATTGGATTTTGTTTAGTGCCTTTTCATGATTGAATATTTGTATCATTGGCAATCATAAAAAATGTTCATTTTATTTTTTATATTCGTATACAGTATGTCGATAAAATTTAAATATTTTAATGAATAGATGGACATTACCATGATAATATTTCATTATGTATGAACTAAAGTGTCTTTATATTAATATGGAGATAGACACAGAGAGTTGACGTCCACAAAGCGGAAAATGCATGAGGGTTCGACAAGCACACGATTGTTTTTGTTACAAATGTTTCATTTGAACATTCCAGCGTCACATTCCTAACTTTAATATTAATTTCTGCTGGGTCCTTTATTTTCATCAGACGTTGAAGTATTCTTAGACAAACAGTATTCTTTTGCGTATTACCTAGAGTTACAAAACCTTTGACCTTGATACCAAATTATAAAATTGAAAGAGATTTTTATCGGTTAGTATTAAATTAAAATCAAATTATAAGGTTTAAAAGGTTATGTTAGTAAAGCGATTAAATAAGATAGATTGTTTTGTATTTAAAATAGGTTCTGTTACAAAGTAAATAGGTTAACTCTAACAACCTTACAAATTTAGTATAAGATTCTCATTTATCAAAATGCAATTATTTAGTTTAATACTTTAAAATAATTGTTAGTGATGTCTCAATACTGGTTTCTCAATACAGTGATGTCTCAATAACTGGTTATTACTACCTTAAAGTAGAGATATGGGTCATTTCGTCTAGATTTGTTGAAGCTACAATCAAAGGAGATTTCATCAGATGATAATTCTCCATTTGAATTATTAATGAGATCACCGATTTAAATCTATTAAAAAATGTTTTTTTCTTTCTCATTTATTGAAGTTAATCATTGAGGTTTAAAATTCTCCTCAGAAGTAATTTGAAGTAATTTTATTCCAGTTTAAATAATTATATAATGTAAAACAACATATAGATAATGTGCTTTAATCATAATTTATTTTTAAAAATCTAGTTCATCAACTAATTATTAAATTATTATTTTTAATTCCTTTAATAAAATCTTTAGTTTAAATCTATTGTATAATATTTTGACATTATGCCATTATAACACAAAATTTCACATTAAAAAACTACTGTTTCGAAATTTCTGATAAAATATTCATAGTTCTTTTCATGATTTTTTAAAATTGGAAATAACTTTTTATTAATGAAAACACGTTTTAATTTATGTTGTTGAATTTTTCACTGAGGTAACTTAACAATTTGCAATATTGGTTCAAACGAGGTCATCTTATGTGCTGTATTGTATTATGAAGCTTGTGTCAAATTAGGAGTTTATATACAATTCATATATACAAAGTACCTTATATGAAATGTACCGTATGTACTTTGTATATACATACATATACTTTGTATATATGCAAAGTACATACATTTCAGAAAACCGCATTAGTTTAGTTGACGCTAAAAGTAAATACTAGGGCCTCAGACTATTGTCCACTAGATGTAGAATTACTGTGAAAATCCTCCGATCTTGGACTCAAGCGTAATTCAATTGCACACGAAACAAACCAGTAATTAACTTAGTTGTGACTTAGTTCTTATTTCTCTACGTACTTCTTTCCCATAGAAGTTCCTACAACAAATATAAAATTTTTGCAAAACAGGTAAAAGTAATATTTGTCAGCTTCTAGTAAGGTTTGATTCTTAATACTTATGCTGCGTTTCTTTAGTAGCAAACTAAGAAACCCAAATTTTCCAAATGAATCAAATAAAATGTGTCGAAATTGATTATGAGCAAACTAAATCAAATAAATACAATTTGCTTTTTAAGTTAATTTCAATAAATTAAATATGATCACTTTCCTTGTTAGGCTTTTCTTAAAATAAGGAGTAAAATAAATTTATTCATGACTTCGCGATTGAGACTTTAATAGTTGCTTTTTGGTGTAAATTCACGCTTTCTAACGTAGGTATCTCTGCTAAGAGATAATCTTTAATACAATTTGCATATGTTGGTACAGAATTATGTTATTTAGCAGGTTACGTTATGAATTTAGACATAGCTATATAAAAAAAGAAGTTTCATAAAATGCAAAAATTATTTTTACTAGATTATTATTTAGCAATAGATGTAAAAGTAAATTGAAAAGTTATATTTAAGTTATAGTTAAGTTATATTTTTCTTATGCAAGATTCTTGATAACATTGCTTACATTTTAACGGTCCTCCAATATTATTAGTCCCAAGATTCCGTATGGTTTCGGTTTCAGCAAATAATCACACTGTCAATTATAAGTTCATAAACATTATATTAATCATCCAAACCATGGGTCATGAATTACATTTAGAATGTCATTTATGGTTGTAAAGTTTGTCGTTTATATCGGTCCGCATTTTATATTTTTACAATATAAAATTTTTACAGCCTAAGATTAGAATATAAGGATACATTTTAAAATGTTGGGAAATATTAAAATTATTTATAGCTAAAAATTTAACAATTTTTTGATATTGATAAATATTTTAGCTTTTATGTGGCACAGTGAAATATTTACTAAATGAAATTATTCAAATATCTTTAACTAGACATATGTATGTAATAGAATAATTGATTACTTCTTCAACTACAATATATTTTATAATGAAAATTTATTCGTACTGTAATATCCTAAATTAGGCTTTTGATAACTTTTGTATGTCCAAAATATTTTTATCTTATTTCATCACTGTTTATAATATTCTTTATTAGTACTGCCTATAAAACATAGTAGTCTCATAAATAAAACTGTCTTTAAAAATTTATTATTTCGGTGCCAAAATAAATCACATTAGATGCATTTAAATAACCCGATTAATTAAGCTCTATAAATAAATGTTAGAGAAGTAAATATATTAATGCTTCATTAATAACATGCAGTAAAACTTATAGTACAAAAATATCATTTCAATTATTGAGAAATAAAATAAATTTAGAATAAAAATATTATATATACATTTAATATAAAAAATTAAATTTGATTAGTTGGTATCGGATCTTGTTATTTTTAGAAGTGTTTATCTCGTGATTCAACAGGAAGCAATATTTCAACTAAATTGTATGAAGTGATTAAATTTAGATAATTAGCGAAACAAATTATCAAATTCTTTTGTTGTTTTAACAAACAATTGTTAGGTTACGTTATCACTAGACCTGGTGTAATTGAATTTGCTAGGTGGGGTCATTGCATAATGATGGACGGTTCAAGTCAACAGCCACCATGGAGAATAAAGTTAAGATTGTTGTTTGGTTAAATTACTTAATAAACTACCCAAAATATTCCTGGGTGAAGTAGGCGGTTTGATCAAATGTAGAATAATTGGGAGCATTGTTATTTTTCAAGTGTCCGGGGTTCTGGAGGGTCTGCCGCAGTCATGTTGAAATTTGTCAAATTGGCCATTTGGAGTTTGGCTCCTAAATAGAACAAGTATTCAGAAATTGCCCTTGGACTATTGGTAAAATGAATTACAGCACAACATTTGTTTTTAAGTGTGACAAAACAAATACATAAAAATACATAAAAATACAGAAAATAAAGAAAAATATACAAACAAGAACATATGAAACAAAAAGACAAACAACTTAGCAAATTCAATTTACCTTTTCCATTATTAGTTTAATTTAATAATGTGAAACAATTATTCTAGTACCTTTATAATGCTACCATGCGTTGGTAGCTCCCGAAAATACAAAAATTTCTTATTGAATTTAAGAAAATCTTAGATTTATAAAATATTTAAACTAAAACAATACGCATATAGGAATGTTGATAATGCAGTTTTAGGATATTTTTTATTATTTACGTGGGTTCAAATGTACACAGTAGTTAACCATCCTCTGTGATCTCCAATCACAGACTTCCAAAACACAATTTGTTCAAATTATTTGTCTAACAAGTCTCGTTGTACCTAACTACATCGGAACAGAAACACCGTGAATTTTACCATATTTTACATAAATTTGTTGGTAAATTTGCAACTAAAATTTATTATTTTAATAACTTAGGTATAAATGATTAATTTAGGAGTGCCAGTTTAATAATGAAAATAATTTACTATTCCAAACATACATAATGCGTGAAATATTTCAACAAAATAGAAAATTATTTGAATGTTAATTATTTAGCACCAAGAACTGGTCTGGTTTTTCAGGACCAAGATCATGTTTAATTTACCTAGATGACCAATGCCTATAAAATACTCTGTAGCATAATTTCGATCATCCTCAAGATATATTCAATATAGTTTTGTTGCTTTCTCATAAAACCATTGACTAAACAAATTTAACCAATAAACAAAACATCAATAATATTTTTATTCGGATATTTTCTTTACGCTGTTCAAAATATTCGAGATTTAGTTTTTTTAATCAAATTGCTTTCACAACGATTAAAGAAAATATTTATTAATATAACTGCTTCTTAGTTGTTTTTGCGTTTAGTACAAAAAAAGAGAACGGATTAAAAATTCTTATCATTAAAATCCTCCATTAAAATCCCTCCAGATCATGTTGTGTTGTCTATGTAGGAGTTTGATCTTAAGTAGGAAATATTCTTACTTTAAGCCCAATGAATCCAGTTCCCCGTTATCAACAGGAGCGTGTTAGGTCAAGGCATAAAATCCCAGTCGAAATCGGACTAGTAAATCTGGACGGAAAGGGGAATGGGCGATATAAATCCTAACGACTCGTTCAGTTGAACATCCGGCAAGGAATGGCGGTAACTGTTCATCTTTATTGGGCTATTTTAATAAAAAAAAGTAATATATTCAATGCTGTTGACATTTTTATTTTAATATCTTTTGGCTGATTGGTTCCTCGTAAATTACAAATTTATCCACATTTTAACCTGTCCAAAAATTGTTTTGAATGGTAAATTGTGTCATGATTAAATTTATTATGTAATTATTTTCATCAAGAAGAATCATTACTGTAGTATGGTACTATCTTACCTCTACGTTTTAAAATTATGTCAGTTACAAATCTATTGGCGAAAAAAATAATAACAACTATTACTACGATTCCAGTTAGTAACACATTTATACACTTATGATGCATGTTAGAGATATTTTCAATGATTCGAACTGCAGGCTGTTTGTTTTAAGAATCGTTTTTCTACTAAAAGATATGTCTAGGGATACAGTATATGCCCTTAATTTTGTATACCCTTTCATGTTCATTGGTCATAGAACCCGAAAGCTTCAAAGAACTCTGATTTAATTTGCACATGATATTTAATGCAGTTATTGTAAGCAATTTTTAATATAAAAATGATGATCCACTAATTTTATCATTAAATAAATAAATAGTTCATCAATGTATTTGTTTTAAATTTTGATTAGCGTGTGTTTAATATCGTTTTGTTTGTGTCACAGTACCTTCACATACCTTCACATATATTGGTACCTTAACTCGCAACATAGATATGACTTATAATAAAAAAGTTTTATTGTTTTATTAATTAGAGACCATCTAGTAGCCAGAAGGCTCGAATATTTACTGCACACAATTGTGAACAAAGTGAAAATAAAGTTGTTCCAAAGAGAAACTGGTGCAGCCAATTCGTTTAGGGGCTGCGATCTATATGCAGATGACTTCTCGTTATTGAATTTTCATCCACTTTGGATGTGTTGTTTTGGGTCTTATCGTCCCAACATCACGTTTTACGTTGTCTGACGGCTTTCCCATGAAACATCTTGAAGAGACAACTTTAAGTGAAAGTTGGGTTTAATCTAATAATAGTACTATGATCATTATAGCAACCCGACTACACAAAATTAAATAACATTACAAAGCCGTGTAATTCTTTAAGCTTAAGAAAACCTTTTTTTGATACATCTACGTAAAAATGTATCAAATAGAAAAATAATTTTACGTTTTAATTTATTCTACTTGGAATCAGGTATAGTGATAAAATATAAATCAATAATGAACAATGCAATAGTGCAAACTTCAAAGTTCCATCTTTACAAATTACATTTATTATTTTAATGGGAATACTGGAAAAGTTTTAACAACTAAAACCTTATCTTACTATCCTTTTTGATTTTGGGTAGTTTTTTAGTTTTAATTTAAGTTAACGTTAAAAACATTGGAATAAATTAAGTTGTGTTAATTGTGTACTTTTTGTAACGCATTTCCATTACTTTTCTTCTTCATTTGTTTATGCCTTTGCCATTGGGATTGTATGTATTTCATGTCCGAATATATCTTTAATTGTAAGTGACCTCAATTTAACTGTATTGTTCCAACTCTAAACTATGCAAATTATTATTTTGAGGTCAACAATGATAAATCAAATAGTCATTATGCATTATTACCCACCATCTTTCAGCTTTAAGTTAAATTACTACTAAGAACTAAAATAGCTGGAATACCACTAGATCTTAGCTCTTTAGACACTATAACACCCCTTATAAAACATTGCAGGAAAAGTTTCAAAAACATATTCTTTTGACATTTCTTTATCGAAGTTTTAAAAGAAGGTATGACGTAGTAGGCCCCATGAATGGAGTCTGCAGGTGAAAGGCCGGATGGTGTCAGGTGCAGGGTTCGTCGTCTTGATTGATGGGTGGTCTGAAGCCGTCGCGTCCAACCTGCCAATGATCGGGGCAGGGATTGATTGTTTATCAAATTTAAACTAATTATCCCTTTTTATGTAACTTTTTTAGAGGGCTCTCATTTCTGGATTCACTATTAAAAATATTCTTCAGTAAGTAAACACCTGGAAAAAATGTGACATTATCTTTGTAGTTATTTATTATTTATTTATTTACTAACGGACAACCTTTTTACAATACGTACACCAATAATACATTTGCAACAGAAAATAATATAAATATGTGGTAAGGACAATAATATGGCTGCAAAGTAGATTCAAAACAAAATGCAAAAAACAAGCAAATTGCATAATGTGTGCTAGGCCTAAATGTGAGCTCGATACAATTACGAATGTAATAATTGCCAACCAATGCAACAATGAATAAATATATATTAATTTGTTTGATTGTTTCAAATTAAAGATAATCAAAACATATAATTAATAATTTATGATTGTTTCTTTCATATAAAAAAATTCAAAAATGGAAAATATCACAAATAATAAATAGAAGTTTATCAGGGATTAAATTTTATCTTCTGTTAATTTTTACAACTTATATGTTAAAAAAAAACTTTCAGAACTCAACGTACCTAATAGGCTTATATTTTATTCAGAATTGAAAGCAAACTGTTTATGGTGAAAATTACAAAAACATATTTGGTTATTATAGTATTTAGTTACCGGTATCAAATGATGAAGTAGTTGACACACTCATATAATAGTCTGACTACAATACTGTGTCCCTTATTGAGTAATTAGTAATGGGCCGTTGTCACAAATGTGATATTAATGAGCCGCACGGTAATGTCTACCTCATTAGTACTTCTCTTCGCCAATAATCGATCACATTGTCCCGGCAAACAAAGCATAGTTGTAACGCAGTGCAACCATAACCCTTCATTAAACAACTAGGTCAAATAACCACCTCGTTCAATATTTCAATGTTTGTTTTGAATATTTATAATAACAAAAATTTTAATTTGTTTGTTCAGCAAATTTGTTTCGAAATATTATTTCCTCACGATGTTACGAAAGATACTATTTTGTATTAGTTCAATTAACGATTTTTATTTTGATTGCCTTTTTGAACCGTTGTTACAAAAAAATATTTAATTTAAATTTATTTTATCGTCTGAATCAAAAGTCAGAAACAAATTAATAAGTTGTAATTTTTTGTTAATTTTTTAATTCCTTATTATTTTACATTACTAGTTGTTGATGTCCATCTCATGAGAATTTTTGCTGTATGGTCCTTATCAATGACTGCATAAAAGATTATCAATAACGAAATATTAAAGTATTTTCAACGTGCTCACCCCTAAGGAAAATAGATTTGTGTGCAAACATTGTTTACTGAAATGGCTAAAATACTTGGGCTTTGATAAGGTCGTGGTGTGAGCGCGAAGGACAGATGGAGTGTCCCTTTAAGACCGAGGGTTCTTTAGTGTTGAGACTCTTCCTGTGATCCTCATGACTTACGTTTTATAAACATTCTTTATGTAAATAAAACAGTTAAAGTTATTATAACGAAAAATATTAAAATATAGTACAATTGCCGATTTTAATTTATATTTACATTTTTGTGGTAAGTTTGTAAATGAATTACAAAATTCTGAAAAGTAAATTCGTAAATGTAATTTGCATTATCAAAACGGTTTCTTTAAGTTTAATAAAAATACTGCATGTAAATTACAAATGTAAAAATAATTTACGATTAAAAATGAATAAATCTGTCTTTTTTACTAACAGTTTGATGAAGTTGACTTTGTTTTTCAGTTATTGCATGTTTATAGATATAATATATTTGGTAATATAAAATTTAAATAACTACCAAGCGCCCATTTTAAGGCTCTTTACATTACCAAAAAATTTGGTTTGCATTAAATTTAATAATGCAATAAACGCCTTTCACAGGAGTTCAAGTGGTTTTAAAGGAATAGGATACATTGTCTTTGTGATGAGAATAGAGAACGGGATTGCCTGGAAATTAAATTGTTCAGCCGCGCTGAGTAAATTTTAACGTTTAAGTCTCAATAAATTACGAGCACTGCTTTTGGTATTAATCAACTGTTATAATATTAGTTTTATGTACTAATTTCAAAAATCCATTAAAGACGCGCTGGTAGAGTTGGCGTTTTTAAAAGTTATTAAGTGATAAAATTAGCATTGTTTATTAAATTACTCGCTTTACACTCCATTTGGCATGAATTTCATAAAACGCTTTTCGTGATATTTTCATTCAATATTATCCTTACTCTACAGACTCTTTAGGTGAAAAATATGTTTAAATTGACAAATTTTCTCTAATCAGAAGTATAGTTACCAAAGTTACAATTTTTTTATTAATATTTATAATTTTAACTAGTAAGCAATATTTTTACAAACAGCCTTTCCCTAATTTAGGGTGAGGTGGGGTAATTCTGGGACAAAAATCAAAACAATCGATTTTTCTTTTACTTCTAGGTGTGTTGCTCAAACAAAAAATCATTTTATATATGTACTAGGTATGACTATGAGGTCCTGTTTAGTTTATGATGTTATCTCTTGTACTTTTTTCTTAAAAAATTAAAAACGCTGTCCCATATTTACCCCGGGGTTTGGGGCAATTATGGGACGGGTATGGGGCAATACGAGGACAGTCATATATCTCTATAGTTATGAAAGATAGGCAAAAGAGAGGGAAATAGTTGGATAGAGCATACTCTAATTGTGTAGAAGGCACTGGGAAATTCTGGGACAGTAAAATTTTTGTAAAGGAAAAAAATTTCAAAAAAATGCCGTCTGACCGACCGAAAAATACGCAATTTTCAAGTAAAGTAAAAATTATGAAAAATTTGAGCTCTCCCCAGCTTCCCCAGCTCTCCCAATCTTGACTCTCTTCACTGTCTGATTATTCTATAAAGCATTTCTTTTGTCTTTTTACTTGAGGTTTTGACTCTAACAGGTTTCTTTTCTTTTACATTCTTTGAGACTTAAGACACATTCTTCTTTACATTTTCTTTCGGTTCCTTTTTAATCTTTATTACAGGCTTCTTCCCTTCTTTGGGCTTCTTTATTTCTTATAAGAGGGCTTTAGGGGTTACATGTTTCCTTGGTTTAGTTACATTGCTAGATTTTCCAACTTTCCCCAACAATTTTTCTTTAAAACTACGATTTGGGGTCACCTGCCCCGACAATAAAAAGGGTACATGATGCTGTGGCATGATTAGAAACAGAAGATTGTATAGGTGGCATATTATTAGATGTGGATTTTGGTTCAGATTGCATGTTATTGGAAGTTGATGGTTGAATGAGCTAGTCAATAATAAAAAAAATAATAAAATTGAGAAAAAGAATATGTCCCAAAATTGCCCCAGGCGTGTCTCACAATTGCCCCATAAAGTGTCCCATAATTACCCCTCTAGCCTTTTATTGAATATTACATACCCTTTTAATGGTAGGACTCAAGTTTAAACACCATTTTGTTGCCAAAGAAATTGTCTATCTAATAATATAAAAAATTATACATGTTCAAAAATTACACAACTGTGGACAGAGAAAGTTTTCACAACAAAAACGAAAGTTTTCGGCAGCAAAAATGTAGAGTTTAACAATACAAATTTATTTTCACTGATACTTATACAATATTGTTTTAATCATTGTGGTATCTAACTTATCAAATAATAAGCTACATTTTAGTGATAAAATATGTTAAAATAAATAATAAAATATGATAAAAAATAACTGTCCCTTTTTTGCCTCACTTTTTTGCTGTCCCAGAATTACCCCACCTCACCCTATATTGATAAATACTGGCGTACTGTTCAAATAAGTTTATTTATTTAAATGGTAATTTTTTTATTTTCCAATTATAAATAACAACCCGAAATACGGTTATTTATAATAATTAATTAAAGATCAGTCAGAATTCATAAGAATTTTTTTAATTTCCTGGACAAATACAAAGTTTAATACAAAGTTATGATGGATAGATTACAAATAATTAAGTAGCTCTATATATAGGTAATGTAAACAGATATAGACTCACTAACTAATAAGAGTACTACAGTATTTAATATACATGTTCAATATTCCTCAGTATTTTAATATCACTGGCTAAAAGTTATTTCTTTAATTAATTCATTTTAAATCCAATTAACTACTATTCTCAAAACTCCTACTTATTTGCGAGCATTAAACTTTTGCTTTCCTAAGCAATTCTTTAATCTAACATATCCTATCATAAAATTGTTAAGAGCTAGATTTAAAAATTCAAAACATTCCTTTTAGAGACTAATGGAATATACATGAATAGCCGCAACATTCCATAAATTGCTCTTTGAAAGTATATCATTAAATATAAACAAATCTCTGAAACACTTTCATAGGGGCATTTCTATTTATGTTGTCAAATGGAAAGTGAGTTTGTTTATTTTCTTTGTAATCACAATAAAACCACTCGACAAATTAAGCTGAAACTGTGAAGAAACAATAAAAAGCAATAATTATTATTGGCTTATTTTTGTTTTGATACTATATCTAGACCAGTTCACTTCCTTTACAACTTACCGTTACATTGTTATAGGACAGATTTCATGACACAGATGATCACTTAAAACATATTAATTTATGTTATTTTTAACCAGTTATTTGTATAGGGGGGTGAGCTAATTCATCCCGGGTGTGAGTAGGCGAGTAAGCGGAGTAAACATAAACTAGACAGTTTATGTCCTTTATTGACAGTTAGTTAAGACATAAACGCCACCAAAACCATGGATAGTGTTTATATGAAAAAGTTAAAAAACTAAACAAATATAATATACGACCTAAACCAACCACAACAGCACCACCGTAAAAGGCCCTGTACACGACGAGACGCGTCGGCGACGCTTTGTATGTAAATGATTGAAAATGCTTTCTCAGCACCGGAAATCTTCTACAACTACCAGAGGATTTTTTGTTCTGAAGTTTATTTGTATTCATAACAGTTTTTGTTATTTTTTGGAAGAAAAGGCTATTCGGTATATAAAAGAAAATTTAGTTCATTAGCTCGTTTGTTCTTCAAAATTTCTTTTTTAGCTTTTTACATATTATTCTATTAAATGATTTTAGTACCTTTTAGTTGTGTTGTTTTAAAAATCAATTTTCTATTTTAGAATGAACAACTGAACCACAACTAAGTGGATGATAAATATTGTTTATCATTCATTGATTTAGTACCGGCATATTAGTTCTAGAATAAAATAAAATGACGGCGTATACTACATCGCATTAGGGTAGGGAGACATATTTAAATGGTGATAGACCTTATATTATTTTAAGAATATAAGTATTTAATATTGCAATACCTCTACATTTAAACCATTATTTTTTGTGTAACTTGCAAATATTTATTTTATAATAGGTTATCGTAAAGGTTTTAAATGGAATTAATACGTCTGATCTCTTTCTAGGTTTCCGTAAGTATCTTTCTAAGTTGTATACTGTTCAGTACTTCCATTTATTATATCGCATGAATCTCTATTTGTATTTTAGTTTCATCCTATCAGACGTGAGTACGTCACTGGTATTGATTGATTGTTAGGGGTTGAACACACAAGTATATCGTGTGTCCTGCAATATAAAACAGGATCGCAATGGAGTTGCAGCCTTGACCTACAAGGTTGCACACATACGTTGTTTTATTATCTTCTATTTTTAGAATAAGTAAAATAAAAATGACTATTTAGCTACTTTCAAAACGCATAAACTACATTATTTTTTAAAAAACTAAATTTTATATATTAGTGAAAACGTTGCGTGTAGAACATCAGCGATCATTATCACTTTATTATTTAGATCTAACTTGTTTGAAATTTATTAAAATAAACCGATCCCCGTGCAGGTCAAGGATATAATATCCAATACTCTCCGTCAAATATCCATTTGATGCATGTTCTATTGGTTAGTATCAATTCATAAACAATTATAAAAATGTATAAAAATATAATTTAATAGTGGAAGTATAAATTATTTAATGAACAATACCCCATGACTTATCCATATTTATTGTATTATACGTTTATTTTTCAAGGAATCATGTTGAGCTATCTTACATTTATAACCGTTGAAGTTTAAAAATTCTTACTGTATTTTCATAAAAATTTTTAAACAATTTTTTGCGGTTTTACTTAAGGTTAGACTCTTTCGTAACTATATTTAATTCATTTGTTAAATATATTATCACAGAAGTTTTTTTTTTTTATTTCCCTATACGTAAGTCTTTTACGTACGATAAGATTAATTAACTTATATTTTAATCTCTTTTGATTTAAAATTATATACTCACCCGAGGTATTTAAAACCCTTACTCACTTACCTACGTAAATATCTTTAAATCCGCTGGACTGTAAAAAATTTAATAGTTAAAAATATGTATTTTCCATTACACATATTTTTTAAATAGCCTGCTTATGGTTGTCTGGTAAATAAAACAACTATGAAACTTGTTTTGAAAAATTACAGATACCCACATGCCTCAGTAATGACGCAAGTTAACCAGCATACATTTAACTAGGTACAAAGTAAAAATTCAATTTAGGTTTTGCTTACAGACAGGTAGTGCATAACATAGCCCTTATTACCCTAATGGGTAGTATAATATACACGGCGAGTCTCCAAGGGCCCTGGAGTAATGATTATTAATGAGCGGTTGGGTGATGTATCAGACAAACTCTAACCTTTATCTCGGACCTTAAAATTTAATCCTACATCATGCCCATAATATTGAAGCGGTAGTATTTAACAAAATCAAAGGTAATGTTATAAATCTAATATTTTGTAGTTATTATTATGTTTTTTTTTTTATTTAAAGCAAGAGTATCAAAATATTGTTGGTTTCCATCATGAAAACTTTTTTACTGAATGGTATGAAAAGCAAGTTCTTTGTGACACAAAAGATGACGTCACGATAGATAGATGACTTCCGGTAGTCAATACCTTGAAAGGTCAACTTTTTATGTAGCAAGAACATTTTGCACATATTAGTAGTACCTTCGGGCATACACACGTACGAGTTTATGAAAATTCCAAAAACAAAAAAAAAACTAAAATTAACATCCCGTTTGCTTGTAGTGGCTTTGTATGTACAATACAAAACTGATGTCATAATGTGAGGTGATAATTACACATAAATGTATATAAATTCAATTATTAAATGCATACAAGTTGGTGTCAATGCAACAGTTAGTTTAATCATCAGTCAGTTTTAGTTTAATATAAAAGTTAACATGAAAAAATAATTATTGTTGAAGAAAAATCATTCGAATATCTGTTATCTACTTTATTAATGCCATTAAATTTAAATCCCAAATAAAGTGATGGTGTTACCTCAATATATATCATTTAGGCATCGATGTTATCAACCAAAACAATAATGTGGTAATATATTTCTTATTGGTTTTAAATTTGTTTAGGATTATAGTTATAGAAAATATAGAACAGTCAAAGCAGTTTTTTTTCGTATTATTTTTTTAGTTCTTAGAATACAGATACTGATGAAACTTACTATTCGGCTTTATATGGTCGAAATAAATTTTTTCTATGCTAAAAACTTACTTTTAGTGTCCCCCATGGCAGCACACCTGCATACTCTTCCCCTATATTTATCGTAAGGAGAATAGACATTTATTTCCCTATTTATGAGCACGTGATGAAATTTTGTTTACAAGTTTAGCTGGTCAAAATTAATATTACTAATTTGGAAATTCGCTTAGTACGCAGGTCTGCTGCGACGGGGGGTATTTTTTAGTTCTTAGAATAATAATTAACGTTGAGGAACAATATTTTAACCATTTGTTAATTTCAAAATTTACATGTTACCAAGTACCTTTAAAAATATCATTGTAAACTCACCAAGTTTTAAAACGTTTATAACATTATATCTTTAAAAAATACAATAATAAATAGCAAAATACAAACATTTTATGACACATACTTCAATTTCACAAAAAGTTCATGTATTAATAATAATATAATTTTAAAACTTAGAATTAAAATAAAATACAATTATAAATAGCAAAATACAAACATTTTATGACACATACTTCAATTTCACAAAAGTACATGTATTCATAATAATATAATTTTCAAACAAATAGGTTATATATGGCAAGCAATTTATTGATTGATAAGTAATGTTTAAGAGAACTGCCTTATGAAAATTATATGATTATTAATTAGCTTTTTCTCGCGGCTTCACCAGTGATATACAACGCTGTGAGGTTTATCTCGTTCGCGACGCTCACTCGCCGTTACGCTTACCCGCTGTTTAGCTCGTTATTGGAAATTTTCATAGAATTTGTTTCTTAGCAACCAATAAAAAAAAGATAAAATCAATTTTCAGATTTATATAAAACAATTTTTTTAACTTTCGTAAAAAATATTTTTTTGGAAATAAAAGGTATTCTATATTACTTCTAGTACCTCCCAGAATATGTATACAAAGTTTCATAATGATACGTCGAGTAGTTTTTGCGTGAAAGCCTAACAAACATGCACTCTTTCACATTTTACAATATTAGTAAGGATTATTGAAAAAAAAAAAAAAACACACACACTTCATCTTTGCCGTTCACTTAATGTTTCCGTGTCTCTGTGATGGCGTGCAGCTAAGTGAAACCCGCCCCGTGACGCAACACAGTATGACACTACGTTGGCCTTTTGATTCCATAATTATTTTTAACCACATTATTTTGTTATTTTTCTCTTAAATTTCATTGCTAGATTGATTTAATCCAAAATGTATTTTCATAAAAATTGTAATCGTTCGTATAAAAAAAAAACTACGAACATTTTTTTTCCTATTCTACAAATATACATAGGACATATATTATAATAAATAGTAGTTTTCATTACTAGTCTCGAAAGTGACTTATTGCGGGGAGAGATTAAATTTACGCGCGAGGCGAAGCCTCGTTTTTAATAGCGTGGAAAAGGCTGGCGAGCCCTGCAATGGCACTTTTGAGACGAGCATTGAACATTATTTTTCATTACGATATCAAAAAACTTGTAAACAACATGAATATTCTTGTTTATTCAAATTAGTATCAAGAAAAAACTGAAATCATAACGCTGAGTTTCCATGCTTATGTGGAGGTACATACGCACAGAAACTCAGCGTTATGCAACAGCTGATCGGTCTGCACCACAAAATCTCATAACGGTTACTTTCCTTTCACCACAAATGCGCAGAAAGTTAACGTCATGTACTTTTGCCATGTAGTATCGGAAATAGCCAATATTTTCTTAGCTTTTACGTTTAGAAAGTGTATTTTCGTGTGTAGAGTAATGAAAAATAGTATTTTCATTAAACACTTATTGAGAAAAAAATTACATGGTTGTTAATCTACAGTTACAAGCTAGTTTAATTTAAAACATGGTAAATTATACGAACTTCCTACAACTACTCATAGGAATTATGTAATTATACGTTTTATAGATTTTTTTAATAATTTAATAACAATTCAAAGCTAAGTATAATAGGTCTACCTACCAAGTAATCTCTATTAAAAATTATTAAAATGATTTCAACTAAACATTCTTGTCACCATGACAAAGGCACCTAAAAGGATCATTAGTCGCATTGCCTTTGAGACTGAAACAAACTACAAGCTGAGCTCTAGTTACGGCAGAGAAATTAATTGTCTCTGTTAAGGCACCTTTGTAGCGTTTCATGCGCATAACTATATTTAATTTGAAGCTTCGATAACAGAGTAAATATGACTCCATTAAATGTAGTAATATACGTAGGTTTTCTGTTTATAAGTAAAACATTTATGAAACATTTCTTCTGTTTAGACAGATTTTTTGTGTAGTACAAATATGAATGGTACACCATTATACTCATTCTATCATTAGTCAAAATTGGTTAACTTATGAAGTCTTTTTATCATTATAAGTGTAGGATCATTAAGGTAAAATACATATATCTGCGGTGCACTATTTCAAATAGAATAGTTGTTAAAGAAATATGGTCAAATTACTACGTATATTGCTTCTTTAAATTTATATTATTTTAATGTTCGGCGTAAAAGTTGCCCACAAATTACCTGGCGTAATGCACTTCAGATTGTTTCTAAATAATCCCTATCATTATAAATCATAAAATAACTAATAAAACAGACTTGATCAAACCTTTTCTTAGTTTCTCATTACAAAATCTCTTAAACTAATATACTTTAGGTCCCATCTGCCCATCTATTAGTTTGGGTTTCCATTTACACTCTATTCTGAAGCTGTAGCCTAAAAATGAAATTTTTAAACAAAAGAAATGTCTCGAAAGACCAGATATTTTATTTTATTTTACCATATTTTATTACATGGTATCGCCAGGTAGTACCAGGCCAATAAAAGAAAAATTTAATCTATAGTGAAAAGTTTATTGTAAAAGTTCATACTAAGTGTTTTCCCGTCTAACCTTTTCATACTATTTAAAAAGTACGAGGTGGCTCGTGCGCAAATTGCGCATCTTATGATTCTGTATTGTGAATGTTGATTATGAAGTGACAGAAATCTATTTTTGTTTACTATCTGGATTTTAAAATTTATCTCAATGTAATCAGCTGTTAATAACAATTCACATTAAAAAACTTGCGATAAAAGACGGTCAACATTTTAAAGCACCCTCTGGAAATAAATGCCACGGGAGCGAAGCCCGAAACAATATGACCTTTTTAATTACAATTCGTCACTGCGGTATATCATAAGCTTTAAAATGACACCTCAATCATAAAAATCGGTTCAGTAGGTCAAGAGAAAAAGGGTCGTAACAGACGAAACCCTTATAGAAATAAGAAGATAGAAGATTATGATTAAACTAAATATAGTACCAGGGGGGCCGCGCTTATGCTCGGTAAAATTATTACTTTCGTTTCTCACAAAAAGCTCGTTCGCTCCGCTCACTCGCCCTCTTCCTTTGTAAGACGAGCCTGTTCGCTTAGCTTACTGACAGACCGAAGAGTGCTGCGCTTTGATATAATTTTCGTAAACCACAGATTAAAGATGTAACACACAGCATCTATATTTACATTGGTTTATTATTTATCTACAATTATCAGCTGATTTTTGTTCAATAAAAAAAAAAAACTCCATAACTATAACATGGGAATTTTGAAGAGCTCAAGGACGAAACCCGGTTTTTTCCCAATCATGGGACCAGTTCCAATCGATTCCTCGTGGCCAAAACACCCATATTTAACAAAAAAATCAAAAATCCTTGGAGAGAAAAAAAAGTTGCTCATTCAAACATTGCTTGTTTTAGAGTATAAGATTAATTAACAGAACAAGAAACTGAGTTAATTATCTCAGTTATATTATTTTTAACTAAATATTTTTTATCTTGAAGGAAAGTTACGTAGTCAAACTCGAGAAATAAACAAATTATGATGTTCAGATAAATATTATTTGCACAACAATGTTGCCAGTTCGCTTAATATAATCTCAACAACCCTGCTTTGAACTCTTGGCCGAATCCTACCATTAGTTAATTAGTTGCGTGCTCCTAAATGACCGTCCTTTATTACTATTTAATCCGAACGCGTAGTTACTCGTCCCTGCGGGATTCCCTGATGGCCATTGTCTAAAAATCTCCATATTCCCTAATAAACATGATAATTAAATAAATAATGTACTCTTACGCTTAAAATAACTAGGTTATAAAACAAAATCACTTGTAAGTTTATTAAAAAAATACCAAGGCAACTGATTAAAAGTTAAAATATACCGTCAACCAATTTTTTACAAGTTTTAGCGGGTATTTAATTTTATATAACAGTATTCTAAGTGACTGCAGTGAGAATATCGCTAAAGTAGAATGTAGTACTTAATCTATAATATAAGCCTGATTAATTGTTTTGCCATTTCCTCATTCTAATCGATTAAAAATACATATTAAATGCGCATACAAAACCATTGTGGTAAAACAAGCATATTATTATCAGTAGAGCTTAACAAATTTACAATGTTTTGAGTGGTTTTGTTTTACTACAGGAGATAATTAAAATCAGACTTTTAAAAATCCTTTGAGAGTTTGAGCTTCATTACTATAATTCCCCAACAGGGATTATGAGTTCTGGAAACGCGTAACGAAACCCAACTTCATTACTACACCACAGATTACTCGGCGGGCTTTAATGTAGGAATAGCATAATAAATATATGCGGATGACACCTTAAACTATTGTTATGGGTTTAATAAATTAGGTCATACAGTGTAGTTCAGTACAGCAACAAATAAATATGCAATTATTATTTAATGTACTTAAATAAAATTTTATATAACTATCCACAAAAGTATTTACGATTCAATAGTAATTATAATGTAGTAGCAGTATAAATCTGTCCGTACAGCATTTTAAAACTTATTTTTTCACCATTTTGTATTACCTATTCCAGTAACTGGGGTCGATCATTTGCACGTTCAGTTTTCAAAATTGTCCATAGTAAACATCAATAAAGGACTGTGAGCTAAACTGTCAAGTGAAAAAGTTCATTTCTTTCGAAACGAGCTTGTTCGCTCCGCTCAGTCGCCTTTTAGCCTGTTTTAATGTACATCTACCGGTACGGGCACTGCACTGTGGTGTATATTTGTTGAACCACATGTTGAATCTCTAACACTTGGATTCTACTTCTACAGCTGATTTAACAATTGTTACTACCGTAAATCTTTTCTAGAAATTAAACTGTAATCCTGCAAATTGCTTAGTTGTCTTTATATATTTATTTTTTTCCTCTAAACATTGATAATAACCAGTAAAGTTAGGATTTAGAAAGTGCTTAAATCTATATATATATATATAAGCGAAATCCCACTCACTGACTCATCACGAAATCTCAGGAACTACCAAACGGATTTACTTGAAACTTTGAACATAGGTTAGTCTTGCCTCCTAGGTGCTCACTAAGAAACGATTTTGCAAAATTCCTTCAGGGCTCCGCCACACACGACTTCAAAGTTACCATGTTATTCTTATGGAAGCAAAATTTTTGTATTGGAACATATGATTACATTAAAATATAATATTAATTTTGTAAACAGCTGTTCTCATTCAATTTATTGAGGGAAGATTAGTAATAAAAATCTAAAATTCCCTTAGGAATTCTAACTTTTGCGGCGATTGAGCTTAGCGACAAAGCTAAACCTGAGGGGGAGTGATTACTGACTGACTCATCATGAAATCACGGGAACTACCAAACGTATTTACTTGAAACTTTAAACACAGTTTCGACTTGCCTCTTAAGTGCTCACTAAGAAACGATTTTAGAAAATTCCTTCAGGGCTCCGCCCCACAGGCCATCGATGTTTCAATATAATGTTATCCGCATGGCCAAATTTAAATACAAATTAGGAAACCTGCACGGTTGAAATTTGGAGTGATCTTTTTTTCTTGGATGCTAAAAAAGTGCTTTAAACATCCTCTTTAGGGCTCCGCCCCACAGAAGCTCGCGGTTACTGTATAGCCTACGTGTTGAAATTTGACATGGACGATTCTCTTTGCTTATAGATACGTTTTTGCAAATATAGTTTTTGAAGCACTTAAGGGCCCCGCTCCCAGTGGACTTAAGGATTCCTTTAGTTCCTCCGGGGTTTAAAATTGACATGGACGTTTCTCTTTGCTCATGGGTGCTCCCTAAGTAACTGTTTTGCAAATATAATTTTTGAAGCACTTTAGGGTTCCGCCCCACTGGACTTCAGAATTACTTTAGGGTCTCCAGGGTTGAATTTGACATGGACGTTTCTTTTTGCTCATGGGTGCTCCCTAAGAAACGGTTTTACAAATATTGTTTTCAAAGTTCTTTAGAGCTCCACCCCACATTACTTCAAAATTACTTTTGGGCCTCAAATTTGAAGGGGTTCAAATTTGAATCGGACGTTCCTCTTTGCTCATGGTTACTGACTAAGAAATAATTTTGCAAATTTCCTTTAGGGCTCCACCCCATAGAACCTCAAGGTTACCATAGATCCTAGGGGGTTGTTGTTGCTGTTGTTATAACTACTTTTGGGCCTCCGGGGTTAAAATACGAATCGGACGTTCCTCTGTTCATAGTTACTGACTAAAAAACGGTTTTGCAAATGTAGTTTTTTAAATTCTTTAGGGCTTCGCCCCACAGGTCTTGAAAATTACTCTAGGGCTCACGGGTTTGAAATTTGACGTGGACGTTCCTCTTTGTCATAGGTGCTCACTAAAAACTGACTTCAAAATTAATCCAGGGCCAACGGGTTTTTAATTTGACATGGACGTTCCTTTTTGCTCATAGGTGATCAATAAGAAACAATTTTGCAAATTTTCTTTAGGGCTCCTCCCCACAAATTCTCAAAACTACCATAGATCCTATGGGTTGAAGTTTAACGTAAACATTCCGTTTTGCTGATAGGTGTTCATTAAGAAACAGTTTTGCAAATATAGTTTTTGATGTTCTTTAGGGCTCCGCCCCACATGGCTTCAGAATGACTGTAGGGCCTACGGGGTTAAAATTTGACATGATCGTTCCTATTTGCTCATAGGTTCTCAGGACCTTTTCTATTTAAGAAACCTTTAATCACTAAGAACAGGTTTTGCTTCAGAGCTCCACTTACACTACTTCATTGTTTCAATGTCATTCTTAAGGAAGTAGATTTCGTTGCTCTTTAAAACGATTTTATTACCTATAAAATAACGTACCTATCACGTGCGAAGCCGTGACGGGCAACAGCTAGTGTTTTTATAATAGTATCAGATAGTTATTAATTATCTGGCAACAATAACTGGGAAATTCACATGTTAGTACTGGAACACGTGGTTTATACTTTGACAGACGAGTCAGCTTTTTTCATTATTTCTTTGTTTTGTTTTTTAACTCCATACTACCAATCTTAAATATTTTTTAACTTCAATTTAAGGTTATAAAGAAATAAGATTTTTACTAGCACATAGACCGGGGTGTATATGGTTTTTATTCTATTACTAATTTATTTGCAAAGTTAGAAGAAATACATACCTTACTCGTATTAGAGTATAGGTCTTAATATGATTTCAGACATTTTTGGAAATGTTTGTGGAGTGATATAGTTCTAAATAAATAAATATTGCTTTTTGTTTTAACGAGTACTTTGCATTCTTTTAACACTTTATTTTCCCCATAAACTTACAACCTAAGCTTTCGATGAGACTCATGCTGTAATGAGTAAAATTTGTTTCAGGTATAATATATTTTACTCACAGATCATTGTATAATAAATTGATATCTGTGGAGTAAAGTACTCTAAGTTAAAGTAGTTCCAGTTAACTAATTAATCGAGGTCATACCGCTAATTATCTGCGAATTTTATAAAAAAAAAAAAAAAAAAAAAATAGAATAACAAGTAATTAATTTTATAATTATATTATTTTTTCTTTTATATTTTTATAAATGTTTTTTATAAACATGTAGAAATTGTTTACTTGAAAACAAGGGAGCAAATATTATATTTAGTTTTTCAACAGGTCATTGACCATTATAATACCATCTTTCGCATCATTTAAGGGTGCTAAAAAAGGGACCATTAAAAGTTTGCGCTGCTGCTCTGACTTATAATTGATCCCATGAGGTTACCAATTCAGTGAACATCAAAGTTATTTTTACACTGTTGTTTCAAGTTACTTTGGGCCAGAATTCTTTACTTTATTCATATTCCATCAAAAAAACACCTTTTCCTTAAATCTTAAATTTGATTTATTGTTTTAAAACTTTCACAAATACTTTACAGGCGTTTTAGTAACAAGGGGCTGCCTATACTCTACTTGAAATACAATTCGTGAAGTTAAATTGTTCTTTCAATAGACTACTATAGTGTGAGAAAGAGTTTGCAGATCCTGGTAATAAGAACAAACGTCACTCTAAGGTATATTAGAACCATTAGGTGCAAAATTTATCGGTAGAGAATAACCGGTTTTATAATTAAAATTAACCGATGGAATTCTTTGTTTTCTCACGAACATTGATGATTCTAAATACTATAGATTTGTTAAAATGGTTCATTCATGGCTTTATAGTGCTACAAAATAATAAAAACGCGTGTTTTCTATAAAAAGTTACATAAATCACTTGAAAAAAAGGAATCTGCCAATAACAGGGACCCATAAATATAGATGTCCTTCTTTTGGACGGGCGTCCCAGATTAACGTTAACTTTCTTCAATAGCTTGTTGTATAGTGTTTTCTTACATACGATAATGTAAAATCTATACACGTTCAAACAGGTTTTACAGTTTAATCTTTTTGTCATTTTAATTTTATCTCTTGAAATGGAAAATACATAGTATGATGTAACAATACTATGAGGTTTTTTATATACGATTTGTTAGTCTTGTGGTCTTTTTTTGACAACACCATGGATTAAAAAATAACAAAATACTGTAAAACTTTATTGAATTTATATTACAAACATTGCGTTTCAATTTGGAAGGCCAGCCGTTTCCAAATAATTCAAATGCAAGTATAAAACATTTATTGTAAAACATACCTAACCTCAAATGCTGTAACAACATTTAAATTGGCTTTTTAATCTGCGAAAAAACGTAAATTAGTGTAATTTTATTTCAGGTGATAATTCTCTGATCACATAAGTTTCAATGGAGTATAAAATTGGTGTTAATGTTAAAACTAATACAAACATATCTTGTAATTTTAATTTTTTGTTCAAAATTATTTATGCCATAATTTTCTGATAATATTTTTGATTACAAATTTGTTAATGTAATTGTAAATAGGTATGTGATCTGAATTCTATATAATGGAATACAATTAATGTAAATCGACTTGGTCTAACTTTGTGTCTGATATAAAGTCTTTTTAGCTAGAATTAAAATATGTTTTCCATTTATTTATCCAAAACATGTTTTTTATGTGAAAATATCTAATTTAATGTGAATAAATCGTTTGTCCTTCCTCCTTCTAGCCACAACACCAATTAAGGTGATGGGGTCAAGATATAAAGCGTCCCTTACGAGTTTATGGCTGTAAGTGAGTTGTGCCTGGGTTTGTGGTCAACAGTTTATGGTGAAGATTGTCGCTTTCAAGAATGTTTTATATTTTTAATTTATTTGGACAAATCAGTACGAAAATTTGACTTAATGAAGGAAGGCCAATATGTTAAATCCATTTTAAATTCTTCTACAAATTTTTCTAGGGTATTCCTCCAAAATCATTGTTGGTGACTTTGACTTGAGTACAACAGGATAAAACAGGTTAAGCAAACAAACAAACAAACATTAATCACACACTATGAAAAAGTAGATAGTTACGATGAAGTAACAAAACCATTGAAATTGCATTGGAAAATTATTTTTTACAATTGGTATAATTGGCGATCCTATAAACAAATTTAACTGTTTATTATTTTTTTATATAAAACCATAACACAAACATGGTTTGTATAAACTATAGAGAATTACTTATACATATATTTTGTAGATTATGGTTAATTTGTTTATGGTACATTGCTATTTGATTTTTTTTTTTTAAGAAAACCATCCACTAATGTTATATAGTAAATTTCTTTTTCGGAATAAAACACGACTAATGTTTTTTTTTTTTTTTTTATTGTATTCAATTTGCATCAATGACAAATTGTTTAATAATTTATTTTAATCATGAATGCAGCTTTCAACTTAATTTGCATAAAATGATTATGAGATTGTTGGTGATATTTTTCCCATATCTCGCTAAGGCAAATACTGCTAACGCTAGATTAAACAAATACAACAGCTTTGGGTGGTTGCACAAACAAATGTACCCAATAAAGTGTCCCAGAGCCATTTAAAGCTGGCGGTTTTAGAATTTTCTGCCATACCAACCATTTTCGCAATTTTCCTTACTATACATTAACAGCCTTAATGTTACTAATAAATCAAACTTCAAGGACTTTTTATTTCTCAGTAGTTCTAAATAAAAAAGTCAAAGTATGAGATTACCAATAAATGTAATTAAAACAAAGGAAAAGTTATCAGGGTAATAAATATTAATCCCCTTACATAAATGTTGGCTCGGTGGCCTTGCCAACAGTTATGAATGTTGTTACCGTATTTTCTACTAAGATCTAACACATTTGATGTCAATAGGCACCAGACTTAGGCCTACATACGACTCCATTCTAAATAAGTCGAGTCTTTGAGATTTTAACTCAACTTTGAGTGATGACTCAACCCTACAAGGTCCTTAATAACAAAGTATCTATTCTATATATGTAATACGTGATGCCCTTTTTTTGTTAACACTACTCCTCCCTCATTTCTGGACCAATTTTAAAGTTTGAGGTGTCAAAAGAATGGTCTCAGTTCGTAGTTTTGCAATAAGGTTTTAGATTTTTGATATTTTAATTCTGAAGCTCACGGGAAGCCCTCAAAGTTCATTTTTTGTCCATAAGATTAACATGGGGAACAATTTATATTGAATTGCTAAATAAAACAGCTGTTGATAGTTAAACAAACAAACACATATGTTAAAAGCTGAATATAAGCATTGACTTTGTACACTACGTGTATACACACACAACACAACACAACATGGCGACAAACACGGAGATTTAAAACCCTTGCATCCGCGCGCGGCAGATGGGTACAGCGCACCCTTAAAATATTTTGGTGTCATTCTTGTCGTAATATAGTTTAGTACTCCGCTATCGTCTTAAAATTTCGATATTAATTTAAATTACTAAGCAGTTTGCTTGGTAATAATGTTGAAATAAGCGTTTTTGTATCAAGTTTTAACGTACTAAAACAATTTTTCGAGAAAAAAAAATAAGACGTTAGGAGCCTACGTGAGTGCAATATAATCTTAAGAACAAGAATCTGCATTAAGATTGGTAAAAAGTTTATAGATAACGACGCAAGAAGGGAAATGCGAACGGTCTGCAATTTCAAAAACATCGTTATTAGACCACCTATCGATTTCGCACTGAAACCAAAAAAAAGCATTAAAGTAACAAAATTTAAAATGACCCGTCATATATTTTCCAAAATGTGAGATTCCGCGTATAGCGGCAGTTAACAGTCTCGCTCGACGATTTTTTGACGCCGAGGTAGAGCGCACCCTTAACATTATTACTCTTCCAACCAAAATTATCCACATCAAATTATACATCTTAGCTTAAATTGAACCAGTTGTGAAATTATTATTTTAAAATTAAGTTAACTTTATGGCAATATATTTAGGGGCTATAAGAATGTTGTACGTATGTCAACAGTGTTGAGTAAGCAACACTTTAGTAATAATTCTCACTTGTCGCAGTTTAGACTGTTTCTATCAACGGTTTAGAGTCATAATGATTAGAGATATCTGCGTGTTTTTATAAATGGTGCAATTATTTGCACGAAATCTATTACACATGCAATCACGATTATTAATGCTGATCTCGTAGTGCAGCTAAAGTTAGCAAATCAACCTTTACATTCTTTTGTAAAAGGAAAAATATACGAACAGTAAATGCAGCTTTATGTATTTATTATAAAGTAATGACTTAAACATTTTGCTATATTTCAGTTTCATCCCGGTATTTATTGATTAGATATAAAATATTTGACCATGACTTTGTTACAACTATTATTTACCATTTAGATAACAAGAACCGTTATAAGAACTAAGGGTTGGTCCAAGATTAACATACCATTTTATTTTCATCCCTGTATTTTTATTCATGTATTTTTAATATTGAATATTTTACTCGTGAATTTATTTTAATATTTTACTTTTCCAATTTTTGATGTATTGGGTTGAAAATATTAAATTAATGCAACATTACTAAATTTATTATTATTCAGCCTATGTGTTTAAAGGGGCTTATAGTTTTGCCGAATCATAAAATTTTTATTCTCAGTGCTATTTAATTTATTGTCAGTTTAGATTGATACCTTAATAATTATCTGTACATATTTATTTCCTAATTACTTGTACATACTTACCATATTATTAACAACTTTTTACATGATTTTATTCAACTTTACCAGCCTCTTTTTAACCGAAAAACTATAAGGTAAAATATAGTAATGAATATATTGTTTCCCTCATAGAGTGAGACACATAAGGGGCCGAGCCTTGCATTTCTCAGTGAGACATGGAGATTGCTCCATTACTCAAGCCTAAACGCGGTTACCTAGACAATAGCATGGGACTAATAGCCTACATCTCACGAGAAGATGGTTGGGTTATAGAGACTACCATTTAAGTAAATAAACGGTATCAGTTAACTGACACATACTTTCTCCCAACAATATAAAAAAGGTGTTAAAAGCCTCAAAAAATTAATGTCTTGATGGCTCAATCAGATAGCTATAGTAGGATTCACGAAAATAGTCCGATGAGAGTCGTTACATTGTTGTCAAATTTACTCTGAAACACATTTTAATACTGCACAAGCTCCCTGTGCTGTTGGGGTAGGTAGGCGCAAACCTAATTAGCCTAAGGAAACAGTTCTATTAGGTTCAACAACATCAGAAATAAGTAGACCAATATCCACTTGTAGGCCTATTAGATAAATTGTTCTTACCAGTTTTTTTTTTTTTTTTTTTTTTTTTTTTTTTTTTTTTTTTTTTTTTTTCAAGAATTAGGAAAGGCCTAGAGTGTTGTAACTTATGATGGTTGGCTTAGCAAATATTGGTGTAGTAGGGTAGGATAGAACGTAGAGAAACCATTTATAACCACTTTCATATCGCAACATTTATGCTGTAGTGTGCAAGTTTCAATAACTATTCAAATTTAAAGAATACAAATTTATTTCACAGAAAATTACATAATTTTAGTTGGAGTGTCTGTCAAAGTAGGCCTATAGGCATATTCCTTAAAAACAATAATTCTGCACCCTTACTATGCAATACAGACACTCTTTAGTATTTTATAAACATAAAAAAATCGCTTGTTTACTTAGGCCTAAACCTTAGTAGCCTAATCAAAGCGTTATATTAGTTAAAAACATCAAAAAATAAGCAAGCCTAAACTATCAATTTGTAAACTTGTTAGTTTAATAAATAAATTTTTTGAGAGTTTGAACAGGCCTATAAATATTTTAATGTATCTATTTTGCTTAAAATAAATATCGGTACCATTTGTAAAACATTTATTAGTGACGCCATTATTGGACACATTACAAAAAGTATATTGGAGAATATCGGTCTGGAACCCAGGCCGTCTGGGTTGGAGTAAGTCACGCTACCAACTGCGCCACAAATACTGTTGGTAGGTGAATTAAATGTAAAGCATTACAACGTTGAAAACAACAAATTGATAGCACAAAATTTCCGAAAGATCCGTTTCTTTTAATACAAATGTGAGCAGTTTATTTGAACTAAACCTTTACAATTTAGTCTTAATTTTAAAGCAGTCAGCTATTTTACATAATTAAGCAACTTTCTTTCCATTTAAAGGATAATACATCATAATAATTGTAAACGTTTTTAGGTACTGACCATAATAAACCAAATCCTTCATGAACTTTTGTTCATCCACTCTGTATTTAGACAAAATACCTCGTGTGTTTACAATCAGCTGATTGAAATCGTGTAAAATAAATAAATTGTTAAGGTTTGAAAATGTCGACATTTTTAATTTAAGGGAGTAAGATAACGTTAATGATATTATTAAGCAACTTTCTTTTCATAAATGACAATACATCATAATAAATGTAAACGTTTTTAGGTACTGGCCATAATAAACCAAATCCTTCATGAGCTTTTGCTCATCCACTGTATTTAGACTAAATACCTCGTGTGTTTACAATCAGCTGATTGAAAGCGTGTAAAATAAATAAATTGTAAAGGTTTGAAAATGTCGATATTTTTAATTTAAGGAAGTAAGATAACGTTAAAGTAAATAATATCTGCTAATATAGAAAGGTTTACGTTTTATTTGGTACAAACTGCGTGTAAATTGGTCCAGTGGAAGTCTCAGACGAACTGTCCAAAGGATTGGAAATGTTGGCTTTTTTCACCCATGTTAAATCTCCATAAGAAAAGTTTATTTTTAATTTTTGACCAATTTAACGTAAAATTTTTGAAATACGAATAAAACCTGCTAATATAGAACCGAAAACGTTTATTTTGGTACAACCCGCATGTAAATCGGTCCAGTAGAAGTCTCAGACGAACTGTCCAAAGGATTGAAAATGTTGGCTTTTTTCCCCATGTTAAATCTCCATAAGAAAAGTTTATTTTTCATTTTTGACAGATTTAACGTAAATATTTTTGAAATAGAAATAAAACCTGCTAATATAGAACCGAAAACGTTTATTTTGGTACAACCCGCATGTAAATCGGTCCAGTAGAAGTCACAGACGAAGTGTCCAAAGTTTTTTAACTTTGTGTTTTAAATATATAGATTACACATGGTAAACATAACCACAAATGACAACATTGCAGGGCGAGAGGGGGTGAGGGGGGAAACAGCTGTTAAAATTTCCATCGGACTATTTTCGTGCATCTTACTATAACAGCTGTGCAGCACGAGTTTGGCTCTACGCGCGTCTGTGACTTTTAACAACGTACTGCGTTTACCGCTAAATGAAAAATTGAATTTTCTCCGCAACCACTTGACATAGAGCAATAATTTAAAGTACTGGATTATTTAGTTTTTTGAGCTTGATTTAATGGTCATAAGTAAAATTTATTTCAAAATAACAGCTTTTTTGAAAATCCAAAAAATTGATTTTTGAAACACTTTTTACCATATAACTTTTGAACGCGCATTTTCTCGGAAATGCGGGTGGTGTCGTTTTATTCAGCATTTTATTCTTAATAACCCACAAAAGTTTAATCAAAATCGTTAGAGCCGTTTTTGAAAAATTTGGATTTTTCACGTTTTTTGAGGGTTTTTTGGGGTAAACTACCCTTAAAAATCAAAAATTCAAAAAAATGAAAAAAACGCCTGGAATTATCGTGGTTTTGGACCTACGTACCAAATTTCACCAAAATCGGACTATTTGGGCATTCTCTAGCTCTGTATACATCCAGACACACACACACACACACACACACACACACACACACACACACACACACACACACACACACACACACACACACACACACACACACACACACACACAGACATCACTCCGAAAACCACTTTTTTGGACTCAGGGGGAACCAAAATGGATAAATCCACCAACAACTCAAATTTGAAAATTTTGACGAAAACAATACTTTCTCCATATACTATGGTATAGGGGGAGAAAGTAAAACATACAATTAATGGATGTCACTTTGTTTTTTTATTCTACACTTTTCCACATCTAACTTGGAGCGTGTGAAAGATTCCAAGGTAATAAAATCGTAAAGTATGTTTTACTACTGTAGAAGTGCTCTAATTATCTTATAGTCTCAGCATTTGAGCAGTCTCGGTGGAGAATACAAAATAAAAAATAAAGTCCTAATCGAGTATGTACCGAATAAAGTCTGTTTTTTAAATAAAATTTACTAGCTTACTACATTAAAAAAGAAAAATAAACTAAACTAAAAGTTAGATGCTGAAATAAGAAGAAGGTGGTAAACTTTATGCTTGGTTTTCCTCTTTAATAACTGATCTCTGGAGTTTCATAGTTCGTTGAACCCTTTAAAGCTGAGTGAGGTTGACAAAAGTAAATTACTCCAGAGACATTTTTGTTTTCGCTGTTTGGTTTTTTTAAATATCAATGTCTTATTTTAAGATATAAAATTTGCATGCATATACTAAATGTTTTAAATGCTTACTTAAACTGGGTTTTTTTATCATTCTGCATGAAATCAGCCTGTTTTTTGTTCTCTCAATAGAACCAAAATCAATTCTTTTTTGTCCTTTGACTGAAAAATCAGCTGAAATATTTTTTAGCTACTAGGACTGAATATACAGCTGTTTTCTAATTGTTATTTATTAGTTTTCTATACAATATCTTGAAACTACATGCAAATATTACTTTGACAATTATTTAATACAATATACAGTGCTATTTTATATAAGTTATAGTGCATGTTATATATAATTTGAAAAAGATTGAATTCGTTATAAAGCATTTTACTGTACTAAATAAAAAATTTAAATGCTTTGAGCTAAAAATATGATTTGAAAAAGGAATTGAAATAGACAATGAAATCGACGGGCAGTAACACAATAAAATGTCAAAAGAAAAAAATTTTCAAATGAACTTATAATATTTTTAGCTGCTTTGGGGTTTATCTGTATAGTATTAATAATTTGCCTAAAAAAACCTTCACATTTTACCATTTATTAATTTTACAGATATTACAGTTTATAAATAAAAATTAACCTTTCATTTTGTAAAGGACTTCTTATTGGAATTCAATATAACTAATTTTAAATTAATAACTACACCAAAGTGATAACATCATCGTTATTAAAGAGACCAACACAAATGAACAAAATGAAGCTGTTTAATTCAAGTTAAATTTTTGCTATAAATGTTGATCATTTAAAAGCAAGTTTTTAATGTTAGCTTTATTAACATTAAATTTCATTTAAAATTATAAATTTCGTAAAAAGGCGAAATAAAACAAAATGCAAAATTCTAACACAATACAAGAAGAGTAGTTTCAAATTTTATTACAACCCTGGAGCCTCAATTACATTGTACCTATTTTATGATTATTTATTTTTACTATTGCTGCTGGAAATAAATTTTAAATTTATTTATGAGTCATTACGTTGCCAATAGTTTTAGACAATTGTGCCTCATTGCTCTACAATCTGGGCCATGAGAATCAGTAGTACAAGGACACGATTAAATCAATACCGTACCATTCTCTGACATGCACTCTGGTAAACACATTTTCTCTCGGCCAACAAGTTTCGTAAGCCAGCATATTTTCTAAGTTGTAAAATGTTTTTCTCCATTCGTTACAAAATAAATGACAAATGTAATAAACTTTACTATCCCTAAGCATACCCCCTCCCCCTAGTGAAAATGAATCCCTCAGCAGTGTTTATTTTTCTTCCTCGTCCATACCAGAGTTACAAAACAAACAGAATATAACAAAACTAAATAAGTTTCAGGACTATTATCTACTGATTAAATTATTGTCGTTAACTTTTAAATTTTTTGAAACACGTTTTTTTGCTACGGGATACCATCTTGTAAATTTTACCATTCTTTATCTATAAAAATTAATTACTTAAAATATCTTTTCCTACCACTGCATGGAAATAATTGCATTGCCACACCTGTAACCCCTATGCAAAACAGTTCATTTCCGGTTTCCATTTCTTTCCCGCTCTAGAGCGGCAATGATTCTTTACCGCACGCTAGATCAAACAGAAATTTTAAATCAGCTGTTATTACGAACCATGCTACAGCTGTTTTTCATTGTTGTCGTTTAGGAATTGCTTCTTTTCTAGTTTGAGGTTATGTTTGATAGTTAACGTTATGTTCCAACAGAAACAAATTAAAATCATCTAAATTACATTTTTGTAGACAATAAAACAAGTAATATGTAATATTTATGTTGGTAGGAAAAATCATGTGTGTATTACTAACGCAAATAGTCATTGCCACACTCGAATTAATTGTCATCTACAATTATTCTCGAGTGACAATGACGTACTTTACGCTCTTATTACACAAGTAGCTATTTCCTACAAGTAACTCTTTAAAATTATAAAATATTGAAACCATTAAATTATTAAAAGATATAAAACTAAAATAATAGGATACTAAAGTGTCTTATATAATTTTTCACGTGTATGATCAGTAATCAGTTTATTTATGTTGTTCTATATTGAATTACGTTCCGTGACAGAAATGCAACTCAATTAATCCTCGGCAACAAAAACATGCAGCCCAAATCAATACTGCTACACTCAACTCTTGACAACAGCAGTAAACGCATTCCCGGCCATTGCTGAATATTAGATTACGTTTGTAGTCACTTGTTTCACCGGGATCAGCACAAACAGCGTTATTCAATCGTCACTCATTACGACCTCGCGTGTTGATGCTTCGTTCCCGCCGCCGCTGCCGCTCGGTTTACGGCGATAATTCGGTTAGTTCAACTCTGGAGATACAATATAAATTTCTTCTTTGGTAAAATAGTTATTTGTGCTTCTTGATGCACACAACATTTTTTCTCCACCTACACGAATAACATTTAGGCCGAATAGGCCTACCGTACATAATTTAACTTTACCTTCATTTGATCCCTTGCTCCGTCAAGCTGGATCAGGCACATCAACATAGAAAAACACACACACACACACACACACAAGGTAGGCTATATCATTTTTAAAGAACACGAAAAAAACTAAATATAATTGAAGCCTAGTCAAAAGTTTACACTTATGTTTTGGACTTCTTAAGTTAATAGCCTACCCAAGCGAAATGTAAACAAACACGTACACTGCCAAGGCCATCTCTAGTACTAGAGAGGCTGCTCACTGCTGACAGAATGGTCAGCAGGTGAGCAGCAGCTATAGCTGCTATTAGTCAACAATGAGTAATGAAACAAATACAAGCAATAGCTGACTGTGGCTCGTGTTTAATCTCTCTTTTAATGTTATTCTTATGTAACTAACTTTAGCCCCGTGGTACGAAAAAACTTGAGTTTTCCCTAGGTAGAAGAATTAAGTATCCAAGTCACATGGGATAGAAATTAGTACTTTACTACTCTATTCCAAGGAGTAAAATACGGCCTTAGATAGTAGGTGGAGGAAAAAACTATTTTTTGGCACCTACTATTTTGACTACACATATAGAATTGTTATATTCATAATTATTATTCTGTAAAATGTTTATTGTGTAAAAAATGAAAAACGGTTATCACGGTTTTTATCAAATATCAATAACAAAGCTCTTATAAATATGTACGGTACATTATTAAAACCTTTTGTATAATTCAAAATGCTATCATAAAATGTTATGGATATAAAATTGTTTTTAACACTCACAAGCATTTAAAATTAAAAACCTCAATTAATGTAAACAATGTTATTGACGCAAGTTACTATAAACTGTGTTTTTGTGACATCTTATATTGGGAGTTCAATAATAAAATATAACAAAAATTGAGATATTTCTTGTATTTTTTATTCTTATAATTTTACTACGTTTATTAGTTGATGTCCTTGTCAATTTGAACAAAAATTGTCCACTCTACATACATAGAAAAATCCTTCGTTAAGCCGCTAGCCCACTTTTTTTAACTAAATAATTTTCTTCCGTAACGGATCATTATAAGAAGTTCATATTTGGTATTAACCTTTATCACACCAATGTTCATTTTTAGGGAAAACAATATTTTTAGAGATTTTTATTTTCAAAATTGCGGTAATTTCAAATCTTTTAACTCCAATGGCTAAAACACGGCAAATAACAAAAATTACATCAAACAAAAAAGTTGACAAATTAATTAACCAAACCAATAATATCAAATTAAATAACTGGCAACAAATAATAGAATAATTGGGATTTTGAGGTATTAAAAACTTTGATATTGCATTTTAACTAATGCAAATTAAGGTCCTTTTTATAGAAAATTCTCAATAACTCCGTTATTTCTCGTCAGATCTTTGTAAATCTAGTGATTTTGGTTACATTATGTATTTAATTTGTCAACCTTTTTTGTCTCTTGTACTGTTTTTTAAAAATTAACGGTTTTTATAAATTTTTACTTAAAAAAAATAAAAATAAAAATAAAAAACGGCTTCCATTTTGAAAATACACATATTTTTCCTGATAAATGATTGGTGATAAAATGTCCAAGTCAAATATAAACTTAATAAGGAGCCATTACGGAGTAAAAAATTTTTAGTGTAAAAACCAAATGGCGGCAAACGGCGAAACGAAATATTTTTCGACATATGTCAAGATGACATTTTTAGTTCAAATCGAAGAGTCTATCTGTCCTCAAAGTTTGTGACGTTTCTTTATAAACACCCTGTATATTATTTGATCAGCAGTTTTCCACCCCAAATGTTTGTGGCTTACCCTAATCTTAATTGATTGCACAGTAATGATAAATATATGAATGTTTTATTATTACCACGGTAGTCGGTTTAAAAGAAAAATTGACTAATTTAACAAGGCTAAAATACATACCGTCTTATCTTAACGGTATTTGGATAACGTAATGCTAAAAATGATAAATCACCGTTTAAATACTAAAATAAAAATCTCACAAATATTCTGTTAATATATATTTTGACTCCAACGGTGGCTGAAATTCTTTTTCTGAATAAAATATGTGCAAAGAATAATTAACATGAAAATTAATTTGTAGATGTTCTAAAGGACTAGTAAATCTGAATGGTATAATAAATAGATTATGTGGATAAATAACAGCTATTCCAAATAACCAAAGGCATTTACGGGCTATAAATTTTAGGTAAATGCGTTGGTGACAATGTCTCTCTGTTACTTATGTGCTCGGATGTGTTTTGCACATTGCGGGCAATAACTCTGTGTGTGTAAGGTATTTCAGGTGTGAAAAAGTCACTACGAGTATAATTTACTGCTTTTGAAAATATGATCAAGACAACTTTAAAGTATAAACTAAAGCAGTTATACTGTATATATATTTAATCAATAAATATATACTTAGTTCTACCTCAGCTTATAAATGAGTTACTTTTTTTATACATTTTGTTCAACGTAATAAATAGTTATGTTATCATTGGCAAAATAAATTTCAATCAAAAACCTCGTTTTAGTAATAAATCTATATACATACATTTATTATATCTATATATTAATACGCAAGCATGTTTAATTTCCTCCTTTTTTCTCAGCTTGTGTGCATCGTAGGAGAAATCCGCGCATACCGTTAGAAAGGTATAGTCCTGTAGATGAGCAGAATCCCATTCTAATTCTCATCGGACTCCAGGGCTATGCCCCACAGGCTTTCAAAGTTTTAATGTTAATCTTATGGAGGATGGATAATTGATTGACTGATAAACAGCTGTTGTAAAAACAACTAACTAACTATTTTAGTGAGAACAGATGTTTCAGTTATAATATGTTTTTAAACTTATTGGGTTGAGATCAACTGAAATTTTGATCGAATTTCGATCAGGAGGCGATCTCTAGTTATTTATTATTATTTATGTATAAAAGCGAAATCCCACTCACTGACTGACTCATCACGAAATCTCAGGAACTACCAAACGGATTTACTTGAAACTTTGAACATAGGTTCGTCTTGCCTCTTAGGTGCTCACCAAGAAACGAGTTTGCAAAATTCCTACAGGGCTCCGCCCCACACGTCTTCAAAGTTACCATGTTATTCTTATGGAAGCAACATTTTTGTATTAGAACATATGATTACATTAAGGAATATTAATTTTGTATGAAGGTGTTCTCATTTAAATTATTTAGGGAAGTCAGTTTAAGCTCGTTCGCTACGCTCACTCTCTGTCACTCTCACACTATGTATTAAAAAATCGCTGGAATACGGCACCTAAATTTAAATTTTCATTGGATTTGTTTCTTAGCAACCAAAAAAAAAAAACAAAAAAAAACATATTATATATTATATAGATATCATTTACAAACAATTTTTATTATTTTCCTTAAATAATAATTTTTAATAAAAAGTATCCTATGTTACTTATGATACATCCAAGAATGTGTGAACAAATGTTTCATGATGATCCGTTGAGAAGTTTTCACGTGAAAGCGTTACAAACATCCGGACATTCTCATTTATATTAATATGGATTACTGATTGTGGCTTCATTTATTATTTTCAAAACTATTTTGATCTTGAAAAGGTTATATATTAATTATGCGCATTAACCATTCCTTCATTAATTTTTGAAAGGGTTTATAAGAAATTGATAATATAAAAAACGTTAGGTTGTTCAAGTACTTAACAGAGTCTCAAAGTAACCTTAGTGGTAATAGTTAGATGGAATTGAAACCAAAAACATGTCAGTAGTTTGGATCACATTTATAACCGTCTCTAAAAACAGGGATAAATTTGGAGATAAAAGCCCCACATATCCGTATTCTAGGGTGTATGGGACCGCCAAATCTCACAGCATTCACTCTAGATACATAATACTAGGTTATACAGTTTTTATAATAACACCCAAGTTCAGAATGTATTTAAGTTAATTATATATTAAAATGTATTTTTCTTTAGGTGTTAAAATATTATAATTGCAATGTGGGCCTCTTATTGAGGTAGTAAAATAAAATAAATATAGAACAGCAATAATTATTGTATTCATAAGTATTATTGATATGTTTATGACAACCGAAATCTAAAATTATATACAAATATTGTATTTAGTTCCACTTCAGAATCACAATTTTAAATACATAAACTAAAAATAATGAGGGGTTGGACGAATTTTTCATATTTGGGCTGCAGCAGCTATCTAGGAGACTCTAGGTCAAAACCATAGCTTACGGTCGTAACTTTGGCGGGCACTATTTTATGTCTTCTCTAGGACTTAGATCTAATGAAAGCCTGATTGGCTATTTTATCTTAGTATGAGGTTACTACCTGCTAAAGTAAGGATTAATGGTGTTTAGTTAAGCATTTGTTGACCTAGAAATGTTTCCTGGATATTTCCTTAGTTTAAAACCTTTTTAGTTTTTAAACTTAATATGAATAAAAAAAAGTCCTTATGCGAAGAATGTAGTAGTGCTAGGGTCTAGACTAAGATGTCATACTAACGATTTTTAATAGTGTGAATAGCTACTGGTTTTAAAAATGGAAATATTTTGTCATATGTTATTAATAAATTTACATAACACTCCCATCAGCGATAAAGGTTGCGTTTCATAAATATTATGTTATGCTATATTTATGGCTATTATTTTTAATAGATTAAAAATTACTGACCAAAAGAAAAAACCTAAACTTTGTTAGATTTAAAGGCACTAATGTGCTTTACTGCAAGATATATTAATACACAGCAGCTCAAATTACTTATTATATCGAGGCTCTTAATTCTAATGAAAATATCTTTAACAAAAGAACAGGGTGTGAGTATTAAATACAATGCTCATATAATATTGTCACTTTCACATTGTTGTATGAATAACAAATGTTTTAAAATGCTCTTATTAAAAACATAAACCATCCACTATGTTTGAAATTTACTTAGCGTAATATGAAGTTGAAAATTTTTTTCTCAAACATATTTATAAATTAATATTGCTTAGTTAGAAAATTAAATGTTGAAAAAAACTATTTATTTTCTTTTAGTCTATTTCCTTGAGTCTAATATTATCATTAAGTTAAACAACAAACTTTAGTTATAAATTGTTACTTGCTTAAGTTAAAACTTAAATATTAACAGCTGTCATTAAGGATTGGACTAATTTTTATTGAGCTACGGACTGCACGCCAAAAATGAACAAACATGTAACATGAAAATGAGAGTAATATAAATAGTAAATATTCATTGTAAGAATGTTAATTTGTATTGAGATCAAATTAGGATAATATCAAACTTTAAAGAGTTAGCAACCTTCCCTTCTTAAAACTCTCTAAAGAAAGGAAAAAAATAAATTAAAAATTTTATCCAATAAATTATAATTTACAAGGTAATAATTTAAATAATTCTGAATTCATTTTTATGTATTTAATTTGTTATATTTTTAATAAGTAAAAGTTAGCAAAAGGAAATATATGTTGTTTAAATTAATTATTAGAATTAGAGTATTCATACACACATGGTACTAATATAAAACGATTTTATGGTTTCAAATATTTTTTTTTTTTTATCAATGTAAGACTCAAAACATAAAACTATATGAATTTCCAATATTTTAAACATAAAAACTGGTTTTTTTTTATCCACGACTTATGGAAACACACTTTATTGAGTGTTCAATGTACTTTACAAAATTATTAAAATAAACTTGCGAGTTGCATTTAAGTTATCATGGCATGTTACGGTACTCAAACAGTTAATCAGTAAAATGCATTACCAAGGTGCATTACCACAGGTGTTTGGTTATGTTCTATGGTCAGTTACCACATTTGATGTGGTTCCAACCATAAATGCATCTACCTCATACGTTCTATAAGTTCCATTTTAACATATTGTAAAAATACGACATGGATCAGACTTGTTTGTGTTTCACTTAATGTTTTAATTTGTTTAAATTAATAATTTTACTTCAATATTGAATTTAGTAAACCATTTGTTAGAAAAATTACTAACAATATAATTGAATTGTTTTGGAATTCAAATTAAATTAGTTTAAACTAACCGTACGAGCTTAACTCATTATTTTAAGTGTATCTTTTAGTTTATGTTGATTTGCCTAACGCACAATTAATTACAATTCGAGGAATGTTTTATTTCATCAAATGAAAACTAAAACAAAACGCCATTGTTTTATTGGTACAGTACAGCATTTAATTAACTTCCGCACAAACAATGAATCCCCCCCTCAATTAGCCCCCCCCCTCCCCATCCTCGGACCCTCCCATTGACAATTAGCAAGATTGTGGAGTAAATATTTTAGAGTTAATAGATTACACGAGAGCATGGACACCTACGTATCGCTCGATGGCGTGCATCTACATGGTTATAGTAGATTACTAAATTATTTCGTGCCATTGTCATGCATAAAAAGTGGTGTTTTGGGTAGGCTATTAATAAAATACATACCGATGCGAGCAAACAAATTTATTTTTTACTTTTCTCTTTGATCTTAAACATCACTGTGACTTCATAACCGGCAATTCATTTATAAATGGTTTTTAACAAATATAAATGGCAAAAGTAAACGACAGTTCATATGACATGGATAATTTTTTTATAAACCTCCTAAAAAAGGTCTAATATTGTTTAAAAATGGTGATAATACCGGGTATAAAAAAGTCCGTCCCCCCCTTTCATTTTTTAATTTGTTGAGATAAACAAATATCGTTTGAAGGGTGTTGTGGTGATAGTAACTTAACACAAAGTACCTTTTGACCTTATCAAACATTTTTAGTCTTGTCAGAGGGTCAGCCCACAAGGAGTCAGAAGAAAATCTTAAATGTAAGCCTAGGTTGATATGTACATCAAATTAAAGGTATCACTTAGCAGAGTACACAATGCTTCAAACTAGACTTCAAATGGACTTCACTGGGGGACAGAAATGGTAGGCATTCAAAGTTTCGATTAAAATCATATGGGTAAAAAAATTCAATAATTTTCTTAATACTCAACCTTTTGACGTCTGTTTTGTGGCTAATTACTCCAAATTCAAAGATGTTTAAAATGATGTATGATGTGGTAAAAGCCAAAGCATATTTCTGTAAGACTTTAAAGAAAGTTATTGCATTTTTAATTTGTATCCATATTATTTTAATGGAAACTTTGAACGCCTACCATTTCTGTCCGGGTCATCCATTTGAAGTCTAGTTTTCAGCATTGTACTCTGCTAAGTGAGACCTTCAATTTGATGTACATATCAATCTAAGCTTACGTTTAAGATTTTCTTCTGACTCCTGGTGGGCCGTCCCCTGATAAGAGTAAAAATGTTTGATAAGGTACGTATAATATAAAATATACGTGCGAATAATACGTACGAATAATAAAATACGTGCAAAGAAGAATTAACTTGAAAATTAATTTGTAGATATTCTAAAGAACTACTAAATTGGAATTGTGTAATAAATATAATATGAGGATAAATAATAGATATTCCAAATAACCAAAGGCATTTACGGGCTATAAATTTTAGGTAAATGCGTTGGTGACAATGTCTCTCTGTTATTTATGTGCACGGATGTGTTTCAGTGCAATAACTGTGTGTAAGGTATTTCAGGTGTGAAAAAGTGACTACGAGTATAATTTACTGCTTTTAAAAATATGATCAAGACAACTTTATAGTATAAACTAAAGCAGTTATACAGAATATATTTAATAAAAAAATGTATACTTTGTACCTCAGCTTATAAATGACTTGCTTATTATACACTTTGTTCAACGTAATAAATAGTTATGTTATCATTAGTAAAACAAACTTCAATAAAAACCTCCTTTTAGTAATTAATAATAAATATACATGATAATATTTTAAAATTGTATACATATTTTTTAACTATTATAAGAATAACATGTCTAGGGAGTAAATTAAAAAAATCAAATTCAAAGTTCTACAATACCCATGTTTAATTTTTCAATTTTACTGTCTGCCAAATCATTTATCGAAAGTTTCTAACAACTAACTATATTTTTTATGACACTTTTGATTACTTGTACTCTTTTACAGGTGGGCTATAAAATATTTTACATAATATAAAACTGTTAGCAAAATATACTTTATAGCCCAATAATCCATTGTCTCTCATTTCTTTGTTACAAAAAAACAAAAAAAAAATAAATTTGTATTACAAACCTTGTAATTCTAACCTTAAAATGACACATAAATGATTAAAATAATATATTAATTTACTACCTTTTCCCTACGGCTAACCTGAATCGTCAGGTTAAGCTCGTTCGCTACGCCCACTCGCTGTCAAACTCACACTATGTATATAAAAATCGCTATTTTACGGTACCTAAAATTTAAAATTTTCATTGGATTTGTTTCTTAGTAACTAATAAAAATACATAAAATAGAGATTATAGCATTTATAAACAATTTTTATTATCTTTATAAACTATATTATTTTATAAAAAGTATTCTATGTTACTCCTGATATCTCCAAGAATATGTATACAAAGTTTCATAGTGATTAGTTGAATGTTTTTCACGTAAAATCGTAACAAGCATCCGGACATTCACATTTTTATTAACAAGGATTACTGATTTTGGCTTCATTTATTATTTTCAAAACTATTTTTATCTTAAAAAGGTCTTAACAATGTATTAACTATTCGTATTAAGCTATTCCTTCATTAATGTTGGTAAAGGTTTATAGGAAATTTATAATATAAAAAGGTTAGGTTATTCAAGTACTTAACATAGTCTCAAAGTAACCTTTGTGGTAATAGTTGGAATTGAACTACCAAAACCAGCAAGACGAACTGTCACTAGTTTGGATCACATTTATAAAAGTCTCTATAAACAGGGATAAACTTGGAGAGAAAAGCCCCACATATCCGTATTCTAGGATCTGTGGGACCTCCAAATCTCACAGATTTAATTCTAGATACATAATACTAGGTTATACAATTTTTATAATAACACCCCAGATCAGAATGTATTTAAGCTATTAAGATTTTAAAATTAACTTTTCTTTAGGTGTTAAAATATTATAATTGCAAAGTGGGCCTCTTATTGAGGTAGTAAAATAAAATAAATATAGAACAACAATAACTATTGAATTCATAAGTATTATTCAAGTGTTTATGCCAACCGGAATTTAAATTTATATACAAAATATTGTATTTAGTTTTATTTGAAAATCACAATTTTAAATAAATGAACAAAAAATAATGAAGGGTTGGACGAATTTTTCATGTTTGGGCTGCAGCAGCTATCTAGGAGACTCTAGGTCAAAACCATAGCTTACGGTCGTAACTTTGGAAGGCACTATTTTACGTCTTCTCTAGGACTTAGATCTAATGAAAGCCTGATTGGCTATTTTATCTTAGTATGAGGGTACTACCTGCTCTAGTAAGGATTAATGGTGTTTAGTTAAGCATTTGTTGACCTAGAAATGTTTCCTGGATATTTCCTTTGTTTAAAACCTTTTTAGTTTTTAAACTTAATATGAATAAAAAAAGTCCTTATGCGAAGAATGTAGTAGTGCTAGAGTCTAGACTAAGATATCATCCTAACGATTTTTAATAGTGTGAATAGCTACTGGTTTTAAAAATGGAAATATTTTGTCATATGTTATTAATAAATTTACATAACACTCCCATCAGCGATAAAGGTTGCGTTTCATAAATATTATGTTATGCTATATTTATGGCTATTATTTTTAATAGATTAAAAATTACTGACCAAAAGAAAAAACCTAAACTTTGTTAGATTTAAAGGCACTAATTTGCTTTACTGCAAGATATATTGATACACAGCAGCTCAAATTACTTATTAATCGAGGCTCTTAATTCTAATGAAAATATCTTTAAAAAAAGAACAGGGTGTGAGTATTAAATACAATGCTCATATAATATTGTCACTTTCACTTTGTTGTATGAATAACAAATGTTTTAAAATGCTCTTATTAAAAACATAAACCATCCACTATGTTTGAAATTTACTTAGCGTAATATGAAGTTGAAACATTTTTGCTCAAACATATTTATAAATTAATATTGCTTAGTTAGAAAATTAAATGTTGAAAAAACTATTTATTTTCTTTTAGTCTATTTCCTTGAGTCTAATATTATCATTAAGTTAAACAACAAACTTTAGTTATAAATTGTTACTTGCTTAAGTTAAAACTTAAATATTAACAGCTGTCATTAAGGATTGGACTAATTTTTATTGAGCTACGGACTGCACGCCAAAAATGAACAAACATGAGTTTACATGAGTGAACATGAGTTAGCAGCCTTCCCTTCTTAAAACTCTCTAAAGTAATGTAATAAAATAAATTAAAAATTTTTTCCAATAAATTATAATTTACAAGGTAATAATTTAAACAATTCTGAATTCATTTTTATGTATTTAATTTGTTATATTTTTAATAAGTAAAAGTTAGCAAAAGGAAATATATGTTGTTTAAATTAATTATTAGAATTAGAGTATTCATACACACACATGGTATTAATATAAAACTGATTTTATGGTTTCAAATATTTTGTTTGATCAATGTAAGACTCAAAACATAAACATAAAATTTCAAATATCTTAAACATAAAAACTGGTTTTTTTCATCCACGAATTATGGAAACACAATTTATTGGATGTTTAATGTACTTTACAGAATTATTAAAATACACTTGCCAGTTGCATTTGAGTTATCATGTGATGTTACATTGCTCAAACAGTTAATCAGTAAAATGCATTACCAAGGTGCATTACCACAGGTGTTTGGTCATGTTCTATGGTCAGTTACCACATTTGATGTGGTTCCAACCATAAATGCATCTACCTCATACGTTCTATAAGTTCCATTTTAACATATTGTAAAAATATGACATGGATCAGACTTGTTTGTGTTTTACTTAATGTTTTAAATTGTTTAAATTAATAATTTTACTTTAATATTGAATTTAGTTAACCATTTGTTGGAAAAATTATAAATAATATAATTTAATTGTTTTGGAATTCAAATTAAATTAGTTTAAACTAACCGTACGAGCTTAACTCATTATTTTAAGTGCATCTTTTAGTTTATGTTGATTTGCCTAACGCACAATTAATTACAATTCGATGAATGTTTTATTTCGTCAAATGAAATCTAAAACAAAACGCCATTGTTTTATTGGTACAGTGCAGCACTTAATTAACTTCCGCACAAACAATGAATCCCCCCCTCAATTAGCCCTCCTCCCCATCCTCGGACCCTCCCATTGACAATTAGCAAGATTGTGGAGTAAATATTTTAGAGTTAATAGATTACACGAGAGCATGGACACCTACGTATCGCTCGATGGCGTGCATCTACATGGTTATAGTAGATTACTAAATTATTTCGTGCCATTGTCATGCATAAAAAGTGGTGTTTTGGGTATTAATAAAATACATACCGATGTGAGCAAACAAATTTATTTTTTACCTTTCTTTTGATCTTAAACATCACTGTGAGTTCATAACCGGCCATTTATTTATAAATATTTTTTACAAATATAAATGGCAAAAGTAAACGGCAGTTCATGTGACGTGGATACATTGTTTTATAAACCTCCTAAAAAAGGTCTAATATCGTTTAAAAATGGTGATAATACCGGGTATAAAAAAAGTCCGTCCCCGCTTCCATTTTTTAATTTTTTTAGATAAACAAATATCGTTTGGAGGGTGTTGGGGTGATAGTAACTTAACACAAAGTACCTTTTGACGTTATCAAACATTTTTAGTCTTGTCAGGGGGACGGCCCACCAGGAGTCAGAAGAAAATCTTAAATGTAAGCCTAGGTTGATATGTACATCAAATTAAAGGTATCACTTAGCAGAGTACACAATGCTTCAAACTAGACTTCAAATGGACTTCACTGGGGGACAGAAATGGTAGGCATTCAAAGTTTCGATTAAAATCATATGGGTAAAAAAATTCAATAATTTTCTTAATACTCAACCTTTTGACGTCTGTTTTGTGGCTAATTACTCCAAATTCAAAGATGTTTAAAATGATGTATGATGTGGTAAAAGCCAAAGCATATTTCTGTAAGACTTTAAAGAAAGTTATTGCATTTTTAATTTGTATCCATATTATTTTAATGGAAACTTTGAACGCCTACCATTTCTGTCCGGGTCATCCATTTGAAGTCTAGTTTTCAGCATTGTACTCTGCTAAGTGAGACCTTAAATTTGATGTACATATCAATCTAAGCTTACGATTAAGATTTTCTTCTGACTCCTGGTGGGCCGTCCCCTGATAAGAGTAAAAATGTTTGATAAGGTCAAAAGGTACTATAAGTTACTATCATCCCCCAAACGATATTTGTTTATCTCAACAAATAAAAAAATTAAAGGGGGGACAGACTTTTTTACACCCTTTACACATTGTTTTTATTCATTATTAGAGGGGACGATTTTTTATATTAATTTTCAATCACGTCAAATGAAAGACACTGTGGTAATATTTAAAACGAAATCAAGTTTGTAATTTTCAAACGAAAAACCAACTCACAGTAATGCTTCATATTTAACGTTGTTCTTGTGGGACAAACGCCGAAATGGCGTAGGTACTGCATACTCTTAAGGACTCACTGGTTTTTATTTATCAAAAGAAACTTTTTTACATGTCTATTTAAACAGGTATAAATTAATCACAAAAGAAATATATTAACAAATATTTTTATAGCAAGGTTCCAAGCTACAACCTGTACTCTAATACGAGTAAGGTGTATTTGTCTGTTTGTATGTATGGATGTATGTTGTCTGTATGTATGGATGTATGTATGTAGGCCTATGTATGTTTGCACCCGGATCTCGAAGACGGCTCGAATGATTTTCTTCGAACTTTGCAAATAACTTCGTTCTGGGATAATAATATAAATACAGGTCTCTATGTCAGAAAAAATATGCTTATAACCTTTAAATAAAACAGGTCTCTATGTCAGAAAAAATATGCTTATAACCTTTAAATGAAATAAAAAATATTAACATTGGTCTTAAGGAGTTAAAAATAAAAACCAAATAAATAATGAAAACAGCTGACTCAACTGTCAAACAGCACACTACGTGGCACAGTATTATAGACCATTTTTTTTTTTTTTTTTTTTTTGTATGGGTGTCAGTTACTAAATTATTTGAACACGTTCGCTACCAGCAGCCGCTTATATGCGGCAGTCAGACCACCCCTTCAGCCCACCAACAAAATCATGGACTCCCCTGTAGACTGGTCCAAGTGGTTGTGACCTATGCCACAGACCACGAATAGAATCAATAGAATCTTTCCAAAAGTGTTGCTAACTGTCCAATGACGTCAGTGATCGTCCTCACCACAGACCAACCGCCGCTCAACAACCCTGTAGACCGTGCCTAAGCTATCTAACCTTTAAAATAGACTGTTCGGAAGAAATTTCGTATTTAGTATCAAGGAACCATCGCCGCAGATCTGCAGCAGACGTCTATTTTAATTATCCCAGCCGCTGCAGACCTGCGGCAGTGGGCTTGGAGTAGAACCCGCCCGCCGCAAAACTGCGGCTGCCGTCTGTGGTTATGATTTTTTTATTGTGGTAGCGAACGTGTTAAATGGTACTACTGGATAGTACAATTTCTTTTTTATCGTACTTCAGACTGCTGATCATGAATGCTTAAATAAATAAGAGTCATAAAAAATATAATAAAAATATGACAGTCATAAATAAAATATAAAAAACTAATCAATCTGTAGAATTTAATTCGAATTGAAAAATAAAATCATAAGTAAGAATTATTAAAAACAGCTGTTGGATGAATTATTAGATTCCACGTGTTACAGATTCAACATGTGTTTCAATAAATATCCACCATAGTGCAGCAACCATAGTTAACGAGCAGAAAAAAAATATATAATAAAAATAAAAAATATAATAAAAATATGACAGTCATAAATAAAATATAAAAAACTAATCAATCTGTAGAATTTAATTCGAATTGAAAAATAAAATCATAAGTAAGAATTATTAAAAACAGCTGTTGGATGAATTATTAGATTCCACGTGTTACAGATTCAACATGTGTTTCAATAAATATCCACCATAGTGCAGCAACCATAGTTAACGAGCTCGTCTAGAACAAGAAATAAGCCTTTTTGCAATGAGCATTTTAGCGCACTGTCTGTAACTGATACTAGGCCTACTACACATAATATCCCCGTTTGAGTTTACCGAGCAAATGCTCGGTACTGGCTATAAAAGAAACGGTAAGTTCTTATGAGCCAGGTACTAGAATAATTAAAATATAACTTAAGTGATATGGTGTTTCTGGTTTTCTTGAATTCTAAGTTATTTTTTTTCCTGTTTCAGGTGAGTCTATGATAACATGCAAAGTTATCATAATGAATCTTGAATAAAAACATCTTCATTCACGTATGTATTGATTTAGTTAAATACTTTTAAGAGTGGCAAATGCGAAGATTTGTACGATTTCAGTTAATAGCTGTTAACTAATTTATTTATTTATTTATTTATTTATTTATTTACGGGTTACCATTTTTTACATATTTGTTACAATTAATTGTTGGCAGATGGCGTAAACTAGGCGGTCCATAGTACTGACTTACGAATGCACTAATACAATACAAATAGCCTGTACCTAAGATAACACGGAATATCTTGGCCTATGAAAACCGTTTACAGTTCAAGTAATTGGAGTAGAGCGAAGAAATTACAGATTGCCGCACACTGATTTTAGTATCATATGTTTACCAATTTGAATCCAGAATCGGAGTATGTCAGAGGCCAAGATATTCTGCGATATCTATAATACAATTTACATGCCTTTAATACAATGAGCAAAAAAAAAAAAAAAAATATATATATATATATATATATATATATATATATATATATATGGTGCTGATACAAAATGAATAAGGTGACATTATGCAACATTACAATACTACATTGAAGCAAGCTGAAAACGAAGCACTAAATACAATTATAATAATAGTACATGCAACAAATTACAATGATTTATGATACATAACAATAATTCAATACAATACAATATTACATACAATAATTTACAAATTTGGAGAGCCACATTACAATTTTACATTCGGTAACTACTACTGCATAGACATTCTATGTTGCCCAAAAAGGCTCCAAAAATCCACCAGAAGCACAAACGTGCACAATAACATGCACGATGTGGCCCATTAATGGCACCACCAAAGCACAAGACATGCATGGAAAACAGGCTGATGCGGCACATCAACGGCACCACCGAGCACAAACAAGCACGAAACATGCGCGAGATATGGCACAATAATGGCATCACCAATGACACCGTCGAACACTTACACAAACGGGTGTGGCCCATTAATGGCACCACCAAAAACAGACATGCACCAACACAAGCGAGGTGTGGCCCATTAATGGCGCCACCAAGAGCACGAGCATTCACAGATTAGTAGGCCGAAGAACTGTGGCCACGAATCAGATCAAACTTGAAGGAGAGTGACCAGTGAGCGTCGTCGGATTACGGGCACACTATCAACGAAGATGTCAGTGTGCCCGTAATCCGTAACTAATGCCCGTAACTAATGAAATAAGTACATTACAGTAGAAGGTTGGGAGCCTCTAGTGCATATTTCAGTGTTTAGGCTAGGGATATTAAACATATAAACATAAAATAAGTAAACCGAAGCAAAGTTATGAAAGGCAAAACAGCTCATCATGGCTATTAAGTAAGAAAAAAGAGTAATTTTAAATAATAAAAAAATTGACTTATTTGGATAAACAAATTTCACTCTATTGAGCAACTATTATTTAGATCACACAAAAATCTGGTTAATATACACCATATTATAATTCATCTACCAACAATACAATCATATAATTAATTATTTTTTATTTTGTGTATATCCACGCCAATGGCATTTTTTATAGGAAACGGCCAAAACAATACTTTAATTTAAGGGCTTTAGTTGAACAGAATAAAACCTTTACCAACTATTTTCAAACAAACAGAAGATATAAACGATTCTCGCTCTACTGCACTGACTGCTTCTGCATATCATAGATTAAATTCATGAATTAAATATTTGCTTTGTTGAAGGACTTTCATAACATGCAACAATGCATCGTGCCATTTAGATAGTGTCCAATGTTTTGTATGGCTCTCAAAAGATAATGATTACGAAGCCGAAAATGTGTAAAAGAATAGAATGCAAAAAATAATATTTATTTTCTTAAACCAGTAAAAAGCAAACAGAACATATTGCAAAAATTCATGATTAGCGTAGCATAAAATATTATCATCTTGTTCAAATAATTGCGAATAAGCTTATCTTTTATTTACCTCATTCAAAATTATCTGAAAAACATTTCCAACCTACCAAAACTAATACTTTTATTCCATAAATTCAAAATTTAATTAATATTTTCAATGATAAAGTTTTTTGTAAAGATATTTGTACCTTTAAACAATTTGGCATTAAGCCCTGGCAAATTTAACTCCAAATTGATTTAAAGCGTAGGCCTACATTTAGTACCAATTATTTTCAATAAAGTAATAAAACAATAATAATAATAATTGTTTTCAGGGATCAATCATATTAATTAAATCATACTAAACTTCTAACTCAATTCCTAAATTATTTTCTCAATATATAAATAAACTAGCTGTTGCCCGTCACGGCTTCGCCCGTGATTGAATTTATTTCATATGTGATAAAGAGAAAGAAAATCTCCATCCATCAATGGTATATTAAAACATTGAAGAAGTGTAAGCAGCGCACTAAATTTTGCCGAATCTTTTGTCTAATTTCAACCCCATAAACCATATAGTAATTTTGAAGACCTGTAGGGAGGGGGGCCTAAAGGACTTCTAAAACTATATTTGCAAGACCGTTTCTAAGTGAGCTCCTATATGTACATGTCAAATTTCAACCTCGGAGGCCCCAGAGATATTTTGTAGTACAGTGGGGCAGAGCTCTACAGGAATCTATATTTGCGAAACCGTTTCTTATTGAGTACATATGAGTAAAAAGAAACATCCACGTCAAAGTTGAACCCCGTAGGCTCAATAGTAATATTGAAGTCCAGTGGGGCAGAGCCCTAAAAGGACTTCAAAAACTATATTTGCAAAACCGTTTCTAAATGTGTACGTATGAGTAAAGAGGAACATCCACGTCAAAGTTGAACCCCGTAGGCTCAATAGTAATTTTGAAGTCCAGTGGGGCAGAGCCCTAAAAGGACTTCAAAAACTATATTTGCAAAACCGTTTCTAAATGTGTACGTATGAGTAAAGAGGAACACCCACGTCAAAGTTAAACCCCGTAGGCTTTAGAGTAATTTTGAAGTCCAATGGGGCAGAGCCCTAAAGGACTTCTAAACCTCAGTATATTTTGAATACCTGTTTCTTATTGAGTACATATGAGTAAAGAGGAACGTCCACGTTAAAATTGAACCCCGAAGCCCCAAAGAATTTTGAAGTGCAGTGTGGCGAAACCCTAAAACTTAAAAAAAAAAATACTTGCAAAACCGTTTTTTAGTGAATACCTATTAGCAAAGAGGACCGTCCAAGCCGAATTTCAAAAACATATGCAATAGAGTAATTTTGAAGTCCAGTGGGGCGGAGCCCTAAAGGGCATAAAAAACTATATTTATATAAAACCGTTTCTTAGTGAGTACATAAGAGAAAAGAGGAATGTCCACATAAAATTTCAACCCTGTATGCCCTAGAGTAAATTTGCAGTCCAGTGGGGCGGAGCCCTAAATTATTTAGAAAAACTATATTTACAAAACCGTTTATTAATGCATACCTATGAGCAAGGAGGTACGTCCCTGCCAAATTTCAACCACGTTGGCCGTAGAGTAATTTCGAAACCATGTGGGGCGGAGCCCTGAAGGTGCTTTCCAAGAGCGTATTTAAGTGAGCACCGATGATGGGCAAAGTGGATCTCCCATTCCAAATGATTCCCTTACGTCATCTTGTTTTTCATATTCGTTGTTTCTTCAATTCATATTGAAAATTGGTCATAAGAATAGCATTAGATCAGAAATGAAATCCTGTGGGGCGGTGCCCTGTTTGAATTTTGAAAAACAATTTGTTAGTGAGGACCCATAAGCAAAAATGAACGTCCATTCCAAATTTAAACAGCAATGGTCCTAGAGTTTTTCAGATTCGTTGTTTCCTAGATTCGTATAAAAAATTGGCCATAATAATAACATTAGATAGAAATTTTGAAGTCCTTTGTGGCGGAGCCCTGATGGAATTTTGCAAAACCGTTTCTTAGTGAGCATCTATGAGCAAAGCAGAACGTCCATGCTTAATTTCAACATCATAGGTTCTATGGTTCTCCATATTCGTTGTTTCCTAGATTTGTATAAAAAAATTGGCCATAAGAATAACATTAGATAGAAATTTTGAAGTCCTGTGTGGCGGAGCCCTGATGGAATTTTGCAAAACCGTTTCTTAGTGAGCTCCTATGAGCTAAGAACGTCGCCCATGCCCAATTTCAACATTGTAGGTCCCATAGTTTTTTAGATTCGTTGTTGCTTTGGTTTGGATAAAAAATTGGCTATAAGGTTAACATTAGATCGAAATTTTGATGTCCTGTGGGGCGGAGACCTGAAGGAATTTCGCAAAACCGTTTCTTAGTGAGCGTTTTTTAGCAAAGAGGAACGTCCATGCAAAATTTCAACCCTCTATACCCTATGGTCATTGAGATACTCTGATACATGAGTGAGTGGTATTTGACAAATATATAGTAGACTAGCTGTTGCCCGTCACGGCTTCGCCCGTGTTGAATTTGTTTTTTAATCTCTTTTAAGACCTACGAAATCTTCTTCTTTAAGATATACATTAAGATTAATACATTGAAAAAGCATAAGCGGGGCACCTATGAGCAAAGAGGAACGATCATGTCAAATATTAACCCCGTAGGCCATAGAGTAATTTTTAAGTCCAGTGGGGCGAAGCCCTAAATGGTTTCAAAAACTATAATTCTAAAACCGTTTCTTGGTGACTTCCTATGAGCGAGGAACATCCATTTCAAATATTAACCCCATAGGTCATAGAATAATTTTAAGTCCAGTGGGTTGGAGCCCTAAAGGACTTTCCACGTCAAATTTTAACTCTGTAGGATCTATGGTGATTTAAAGGTTCTGTGGAGTGGAGCCCAAAAGGAAATTTGCAAAACCATTTCCTAGTGAATGCCTTTGAGTAAAGAGTGACGTCCATGTCAATTTCCAACCCCGTAGGCCGTAGAGTAATTTTCAAGTCCAGTGGGGCGGGGCCCTAAAGGGTTTCAAAAACTATATTTCCAAAACAATTTCTTAGTGACTTCTTATGAGCAAAGAGGTACATCCATGTCAAATTTCAACCCCGTAGGCTCTCTAGTAGTTTCTAAGTCCTGAGGGGTGGAGCCCTTAAGGAGTTAAAAAACTATATACTGTATTCAAATCCGTTTCTTGGTACCTTTGAGTAAAGAGAAATGTCCTCTTCAAATTTTAACGCGTAGGATCTATGGTACACTAAAGGTTCTGTGGGGCGGAGCCCAAAAAAATTCGCAAAATCGTTTCTCAGTGAATGCCCATGACTAAAGAGAAACATCAATGTCAAATTTAACCCAGTATGCCATAGAGTAATTTTTAAGACCCAGTGGGGTGGAGCCCTAAAGGACTTCAAAAACGATATTTCCAAAACCGTATTGGTTAAATTTATATACAGTAATACATGAAGCAAATCACACCCCATTACTTAAAAAATTTACTTTCATTATCTTATTTTTACAATATTTGTATTTTAACTCACATGTCATTGTTTATAACATTCTTTATTCTTGTTTTGAATATACTTCCATCTCATCTCTCTTTTCAAGGTCTTAATTTCTTTTTAATAGTTTACCTCAGGTTGTTCAAGGATTTTTATTAGTTCCTCTCCAGTATCTAGTATTTTAGTGAATACCTATGAACAAAGATGACCGTCTATGCAAAAAATTAATCCTGTGGGCTCTATAGTAATTTTGAGGTTACTGTAGGCAGAGCCCTGAAGGGAATGTGTAAACAACTTTTTATTGAGCACCTATGACCAAAGAGAGTCTAAATTTCAACCCTGCAGGCCCTATAGTTTATAGATTCGTTGTTTCTTTCAATTCGTATTGTAATTGGCCCTAATTGTAACATTGTATTGAAATTTCGAAGACAAGTGTGGTGGAGCCCTGAAGGGATTTTAGTGAAAGCGTTTCTTGGTGAGCACCTATGAGCAAAGAGGAACGTCCATGCCAAAATTCCACCCTGTAGGCCCCAAAAGTAATTTTTTGTCCCGTGGGGCGAAGCCCTAAGGATGCTTTACAAAAGCGATTCTTAGTGAGCACCTATGGGCAAATTGAATCTTCCATTTAAAATTTCAACCCTTTAGATCATCTGGCTTTTCATACTTGTTGTTCCCTAGATTCATATTGGACATAAGAATAACATTAGACCAAAATTGAAATCGTGTGTGGTAGAGCCCTAATAAATTTTTCAAAACACTTTCGTAGTGAGCACGTACATATGAGCAGAGAGGAACGTCCACGTCAAAATTCATCATCATAGATCCTACAGTTTTTCAGATTCGTCGTTTCCTAGATTCGAACTAAAAATTAGCTATGAATAACATTAGATAGACATTTTGAAGTCCTATGTGGCGGAGGGCTGATGGAATTTTGCATAACCATTTCTTAGTGAGCATCTATGATCAAAGAAGAACGCCCATGCCAAATTTTAACATCGTAGGTGCTATAGTTTTTCAGATTCGTTGTGGCCTTGATTTGTATAAAATATTGGCCATAAGAATAATATTAAATGGAAATTTTGAAGTCCTGTGGGGTAGAGACCTGAAAGAATTTTGTAAAACCGTTTCTTAGTGAGCATTTTTTAACACAGAGGAACGTCCATGGCTAATTTCAACCCCCTACACCCTATGGTTGTAAAGATTCGATGATACTGAGAGAGTGGTGTTTGACAAAGTGATTAAACCGAACCTAACCTAAACTCTTAAATTGTTCACCAGTTAAATTGTTTACAAAGATAAAAATATTGTCATATGGTTATGTCATCCTTTAAATGTATCATTTCGCTAACAGCTGATAGCTTTGAATCTTCAACAGATAATTACATCAAATATTTGAAGTCATGTGGGGCGGAGCCCTGAAGGAATTTCGCAAAACCATTTCTTAGTGAGCACCTATAAGCAAAGAGGAACATCCATTCCAAATTTCAACACTGTAGGTCCTATAGTTTTGGAGATTCGTTGTATCCTAGATTCGTGTTTTAAAATCCATAAAAATAACATTGTAACGAAATTTTTAAGTCGTGTAGGGCGGAGCCCTGCAGGAATTTCGTAAAACCGTTTCTTAGTGAGCATCAATGGGTAGAAAGGAACGTCTATACCAATTTTCAACCCTTCAGGTTGGCTAGTTTTGGAGATTCGTTGTTGCTTTGATTTGTATTAAAAATCCCCCATAAGAATAACATTGTAACGAAATTTTCAAGTCGTGTGGGGCGGAGCCCTGACGGAATTGTGCAAAACCGTTTCTTAGTGAGCGTTTTTGAGCAAAGATGAACGTACATGCAAAGTTTTAACCCTTTAGGCCTTATAGTTTTGGAGATACTCTGATACGTGAGTGAGTGGTATTTGACAAATATATATAGTAGATTAAAACTTCACTTGATATTAATAAACCTAAATTTCTGGAAATTAAATTATTGATGTATGATTATTAATTTATTTATTTTTTTTCATTTTGAAATTAATATTATTAATTATTAATTAATATTATTAAAATTTTTAAATGTTATTGAATTGAATTATTAACTAATTACAATTAAAATAGTAAAAAGAAATTTTAATAAAGAACTTTTTGTAAATAAACACTGGAAGACAATTTTGTTCCAGTTTTTTTTCATGTATGAAGGGAATAAACAAATAAATCTTAAAGTCTGTCAGTCGAAGATAAAGACTTGGGCGACAGTTCTTCTTATTTATGTCTTTGGATATCTTTCGTTGGTTCTGCACAGCAACTGTCTACTTTAAGCTTACAAAGAAAACGCATTGCTCATCAAGCGATTAAATAACAAGGAATGTTTGTAAGTTTGTAAAGATTCATCCAAACTAATTTTATGTTAGTTTTCATCCTTGAGGGCAAAGTATTTGTTATTAAAAGTATGAATAAAGAACATTAATATTTGTAATAACTCTTTAAGGAAATTATTGATTTTTAATCGTAGAATAACAATTAAAAAATTATCTTTGTTTCAAGCATAGACTAATTTGTACAAACATCAAATATTAACATTCAAAATTTGCTTTTGAACACTACTTAAGGATCTTCTATCGCAAGGCTATTGAAAAGTCAGTTATTGACTAACAATTTGTTTACATTCAATTGCTCAATTGCTTTGTATGTGTAGATATTAATATTAAAATATTAATATTTATTTAGTAACAATTTTCTTTGTTTTATATGAAAAAAATCTCTAAAATATTCTTAGCAATCTATACTTGTTATTTATACTGTCCATTTTCCATGGGTTGTAGTTGTTAACTTCACATTGAATTGGTTAAAGCGAAAAATGTTGTTTACTCCATGCCGAAAAATAGGTTATTGAAGCTTTGATTGTTTTTATTATAATTAAGCTTCATTTCCGATTCATTTCAAAATGTATAATCATAATACCACATGAAACTTTTAATTCTTAGTAGTATTTTTTGGCTTTTATAACGCGACATCCATAGCTAAACTATATCTGTAAAAATAACACTATATAGTAGAAATCTCTAAATTAAACAAACTAAAACTGTATGCAAAAATTTATTAAGAAAAGAAACAAACACAATGTTTTTGTCTAGGACAATGAAATATTTGGTTTTGGTTTAAATCAGCTAATTTCTCTTTCCGTTTTAGTACAAAACATAATACGGTTCCGAAAGAAGGTCGGAAAGTATGAGACGAGCGGGCGCGACGCCAAATTGTTGCTTAACTATTTACACTAGCTCGCTCCTTCACCAGGGCCGGGGCTTCGAAATCTGTTACTCACTCCTACTCCCCTTATATTGGTTTTAAGAAATATAATATTGTTTTAATAATAACTTATCCGTTGTACAATTCGAGATATTTTAATAAGAGTTGGCATTTTCAATAAACAAATTATTAGAGTTGTTATCTCTTGTAACAACATCTCTCTCATATAAACTGTTTACCAAGCAATGAAGTTTTTTATAAAAAAAATAAGCATTCGATTCTTAAAATACGTGGCTACCTAATTTTTATTTGGCTTTAAGTTGATTTTACTTTCAATATGAAACCAATCCATGTATATTTTAATAGAATTTATATAAATCCTATGAAATTCAACTTTTGATGTATGAATAGTATAATTATTACTTTTAAATTTTTGGGGTGAACAATTGAAATTTTACTAGGGGTACCTGTGCAGCGCAATGCGCTGCATTTAGGCCGGTTCCTACGTGGGCGACAGATGCGACGCGACGAGAGCGACAAAATTTCAAACAAATGTATAAGCATTGGAGCGTTCTTAGTGGGCGACAGGAGCGACAACAATTTACAATGTATAACGTTATGGCGATGCAAGCTTGTCGCTGGTGTCGCTCCAGTCGCTCTCGTCGTGTCGCATCTGTCGCCCACGTAGGAACCGGTCTTACTAGTGTAACTTTAAATAAAACCCTGCTCCTTTGCATAAAAATTCAAAGTTGTATTATTTAGCTTTTAACATGTATTTGTCTGTTATACTATCAACTGCTGTTTTATTTTGAAATTCAATACAAATTATGATGTTAATCTTATGGATAAAAATCTAACTTTAAGGGCTTCCCATGCTGTTCGAAATAAAAATATTAAAAATCTAAAACCGTATTGCAAAACTACAAACTAAGACGAATCTTTTGACACCTCAAACTTTGAAATTGGCCCAAAAATAAGGGAGGAGTAGTGTTCACAAAAAAACGGCATCACGAATTATATAGGCTACATAGAATAGATAATGTAGAGAGGACGATCTGAAATCTGAAGAGAACTCGGCTACCGGTAACTATAATTTTGTTTCGTATTACAATTAATTTAACAATTTGTAAAAAGCATAATTATTTAAATTCATGTCTCTCTGCTGTAATGGTAACTGTACCGTCTTTATGGGTGAGTTGGTAGGTAGTAGTTAAAACACCAGACTTCGTGACCATAGCAGCGATGTCATGATTTCAAATCCAGGCATAGATTTAAAACTAATAATCACTATTTATACTCATATCCACCATTATGACTGGATATAACCATAACCCTAAAACATTGTAAATTAATAATAAAGCTATCCTAAAAATATAATTTTTTCTGATAGTAAATTGTAATGTTCCCCTTATCTAAGAACCTCTACAGTACATGAGTACCTGAAAGAGGGTCTAAACTAAACCAGTATGTGGAACAAAGGCAATAAACTTGTAAAGGTCAGCGGGCCCTGTACTTAACCCGACAACACTGCCTGCATAATGACTACATTTTTTACAATTTCCGTAAAAGTCACACTTGTCTGACAAAAGTCTATAAAAGTTTTTTATTGTAATTTTCTAAGCAATGCCATAAGCAATTAAAATAAATTCTCTGTTATTTGGAGGTTAATAAGATTAATAGCCATATATTGTTATACAATTAGAACCAAAAATGTTAAATAAAAAGGATAATTCATTATTTATTATTGTTGCGTAACATACAAAATTGTACAGTTAATTAAACGATAAAGAATTTACATTGGCTTACCAGTAAACAAAAATACCTAATTCGTTATAATTGATTCCTTCCACCTTATATTTTACATAATTAAGTGTATTATTAAGCCTTTGGATTTTAAATACAAAACATAATAGAATGTTAAGTAATCGCGTAAATAAATTTAATCAACCAATTACTTAATATGAAACCGTAAATATTTCACAATGTTTAACATCAGAATGTTAAAGCATATCAAACGATTGTACCTAATCGTATTACTTCTAAAACCTAAAATGTTCCAATATGACAATATGCTTAAACTTTTCATGTAATTATATTTATTAAATAAAATCAGCAAATTAAAAAAATAAAATAATAAGAAATTTATTATACTATTATGTAGTAGTAGGGAAAATATAGGATTTTTCATCACGCAAAGGATAAAAACGCTAAAGTTTCGATCATGAACGCTTTGTAGCACTGTAATACAAAAGACATATTATGCGTGTATTTTAGTTCTTTTGTGTGCAAGATTTTCTCTAAGTACGAGTACAATGCGGGAAAATAAAATAATCGGGTAAGGCAGACCTAATTGGTGCCAGCAGTAAAATTGTGCTACATTTTATACCGTTCTAGTTTTGAATAGTATTTTGTTTATCGAACCACATAAAACATACGTTGTAAGGTAACTAATTGAGCTAATTTTCAAATAATAACCTGTTAATAGTAACTCAACTCAGAGAAAATTGTCGTTAAAAATATTTTATGCGTTTTTAGTTATTCATTTAAATTTAAACTAACAAGAGGGAAATACCCGCAAGTCTAAAAGCTCTCTGTATAAAATGTGTGGACCTTTTAGCTAACCCTGCTTATATCGAAACCAATATTGTACGTCTTAACACATCCTTATCAACAGGGTAATTGAAAAAACACTGACATGTTATCTTCAATATTATATTGAATCCATTCATGTTATAAAAATTGCCAAATAGCAATCAAGAAGGAATTTCACATGTTATGTTGAAATATCAGCTTATACCTTCGTTGCCATATTGATATGATATGCAATTGCTGAAAAATTTGTTGTTCGGGATCAAGTGTATGTATAGAAATTGCATAAGTATGTAATGTTTAGAAATCGGTTGGCAGTTTTAATGATATTGCAGAGCATAAAATGATAGAGATTCTTTATTTTATGTTCTCCATCATGATTGAATCTTCAACACTTATTTCCGAATATCGTATACTTACGCAATTTTCACCCATAAACTACAATATATTTTAGTATAAACTTGTAGTTTTGCATTGTAGCCAGTTACTGAATTACTGAATAATATACTACAATTTATACTAAAAACAATTTATCGTTTATTAAAACGCCCTTTATACTGCTGAACATGAAGGTTTAAATAAATAAAAGTAAAGTAAAAAGGATAAAACAAGTAAGCAATAAGTAGAATTTGAAATGAACACAAAATATCAAGTACAAAATATTAGTAACAATGATGAAATCAGAAGTTGACGATAGAAGTAAAATCCACGTGATGCAGATTCAATATTTAGAAACAAATATTTTTAATCTCCAAGAATGCACACCATTGTACACCTCCCCTTGGCTACATTAAACAGTCTCAAAGGCGAGTGAGCTAAGCGAACGAGCTCGTCGTGAAGGTGAGTGAGTGTAGCGAACGAGCTCGTTTGTAATAGAAAAACCTTTGAGCACTTGACATTTTTACAGGACAAATGCTCGGCCCCCAGTTACTTCATTTCCAAAACATGTAGCCCCAGGCCATTTATGTAAGATCCTACTGGCAAGTTGCCAAAACATTCATTTCATTATTCAACAATCCACGGTCAAGTCCCTCGGAAGACATTTTTATCTTGGAAATGTCACAAGATAAAAATACTGTTCCTTCCTCATAAATTTACCACATTATTAATTTTATATTAAGTACATCTGAAGTTTATATCAGTTCTTCACAGAAAATTATTTTAAAATGAACTAGGTTTACTTTAGTTAACTTGATCACAAAAATACAATTAGACTCAGTTTGCGAAGGGGTGGCATGTTTTTGCTTAAATACTCATTGCCTTTTCGCAAAAAAATCAAAAGGCATTATTGTGGCCAAAACTTTAAACCAGTTACAAAGTGTTGACCATTTTCGGAATAAAAAAGCCTTTTAGCTACACATATCGTGTTGTGACTTCACAGAAACATTGGGATATGAGGTCACTAGGTATTGTATGCCTAAATCAATCAAGTCTGTTCTATTTTTATCTTTCATGACCAGGCTGTGACACGCGATGTAGAAGAAAACCTTATTGTTGTGTGTTGAAAAGGTTGAAACATATATAGATCTGATTTGACCAAATTGTATTAGAAATACAATTCGCCTAATATTTAATTCGGGTTTTTACTGTTGCCTCAATGTAAACATGATCAACTTAAAAATTTCATATTTATACATGTACTTAAGAAATTTTAATCGTTGATCTGGCTTGTCAATGACGAACAAAGCAAAAATGTTTACTTTTCTTAGACCATTTCGTAAGGTATAGCATTTTGTTCCTGAAATATTTTAGATAATAATTAATTACAACTTAGTTTACGCAACTGGATCTTAAAGCCTTATTGGTTTTTAAGTAAACTTTAAAATGTAATTATTCGTCATAAAAATGAGTAGTTTATTAATAACCAAATTAAATCGGGTTTACGTGAAAGTGAATTGAAATAAGTTGTGAAATACAACGGCTAATCTAAAATCTTAACAATTACAATTTAAAACATTAGTGTAAAATGTAAACTACTACCATCGACCGCTTTATAAATTTCGTTGTGACATCTTAACCCACAAACAATAGATAAAAAGACACTCAGATTAAAAATAATCAGGATAGCCCCATGTAGACCATATTTTGTCCTGACCTATGCATTGACCGAGGAAAGTTGCTGTTTTCCAATTATTGTATGCTTCAATGTGTGCTAATATAAAAAAACTATAATTTTTACATTTTGTGATACCTTTGTTGAACTTGTCATTAACAAATCAAACAACCACCACAATAATCCTCTCCATTTCCAAGGGCGGCAGGCGCAAGGATGTTGGTCGGATGCCAGAAACACTCATTTCATTATTCAACAATCCCAGCAAAGCCTCTCACAGATGTTCTTTGGATCGCCAACTTCAAAGGTTAACTGTTAAGAATTCATCTAGGTCGTTTTCTTAGGCAATCCCAATATGGCGATTATTATTGTTTTGAATTATTCAAGCGTTTTGTTGTGTATTAGGTATAGGCTTAGGTTTATTTCTGACTGTCGTATATCCCAAATACTTTGCTTGTTGAGGAAAAAAGTGAATACTCATAGATGGACCTAATTTGATTCATGCATTTACGTGTTTTAGTAAGCACTAAAGGCATCCATGCAACACCGTGGATATAAAAAGGCGGGAATTTTTTCCATTCGTTTTAAGGTTGTGATGGAAACTAACCACATTGGATTATTGTTTATATCTTTTAAAAATCGACCCTTTTATTGCTGTTTACTTATAAAACTCTTTCTGAATTCTCTAACCGTGAATACCAATACATAAAGAGGGAACAAGTTCTCATTTTCAAACCAAATTCAAAAAAGAAAGTATGTCACATTTAAAAAAAAAGTGTACTAAAAGAAATATGGTTTGCCACTTATTTCTAAAAACGATTTATCAACCTGATTCAATTTTACTACGATTTCCCTGTCAAATTTTCTATTTATTGAATACCTCATGTCGTCACTCAAATGTCATTGAATTGTCCTGAAAGTAATATTTTGCCACTACTCCTGTTAATCATCGTTGTATGTAGCGATTAGTTAAATAATTTTAGCGCTACGGCAAAAATTTGGTTCATATACGTTACGGACCTAAAGGGAAACTGCTTTTCTAAACAAGGTTATTTTTAAGGTTACTTATGAAAAGTGCCAATTTGCATTTTAGTAAATGAATGTACTAGTTTCAATGTTGATAAAAAAAAATAAAATCTATTAAATTACATGTTTTTTTTATAACCACCCTGTATTGTTGCTTTACAACCAACTTGACCTGCTCCTTGGAAAAAGCTTACGTTCAATTCACTAAAATTATATTCAAAAAAAGTAAATCAATATTTCTACGCACTTTGAGGAAAAGCACTGACACATTATTTAAGAAACATTACACTTTGTGAAGAGTTTAGAGGAGCGCCAGGCCGGTAAATGTCCCACGAGGGTTGCGCTACACCGAGCAGCCTATGTCCAATCAGCCCTACAAGCAGCTGTTGTCTGTGGGACACTGTGCTCATTGTCACGGCCACTATCGGCCATCACATCACGTGATCACATGATCACGTGACAGGTTGAATGGAGGCGCTTGATGGACAAACATTGTTGAACATCGGAGCTGCACCTTCGGTGAAGAGTCATCTTCACCCCCTGTGCCAGTAGCCCATTGTTGCGCAGTCGGGCTTTTATGCAAAACATGGTATTTTATACCCCTGTTTCGGATGCCGTTTTTCAACCGATTTTCTTTAAACTTGGTAAGTGTTTAGTTGAACAGTTTTATTAGGTCCCTCATAACTCAAACCTTTGAAAATTTAACAAATATATGACTCTCTGTGACGTAGCAAAGTAATTCTATTTTCCTTACTTTTAAGGTTTTTTTTGTACTTATGCCATTAATTTTTACTTATACTAGTAAACGTGTTGCTCGAAATCGAGCATTTTATTTTAATACCATACAAATGTTACTTTTATCTCTAAATCATTGACATCCGACCAATCCAATATTGTGAATATCTGCAATCACCAAAACTACACGTATTTACAGCTGATTATTAACACACGTTTAAAATGCTTTCTTTATTCAATCCCAATGTTATTTAAATGGGAAATTTTGAGATTTCAATGGTGGATAGCGCCTTTATTTTCCGTCAGATTCTCATCAGTTTTTGGCGGAAACAACTAGGCTACAGACCAAGCCCTATCCAACGACACCAAAAACTTGAAAATCGGTTGAAAATTGTAGGAGTTCTAAAAACAAAAAAAACCCCTTAGCGTATTAAATAAGTATAGATATCAGGTATGAGGGACCTAGATCTAACCTTAATCTACAATAAAACATCAATTTTACCAAAAAATATCCAAAAACACCGTCCGAAACAGGGGAATACGGAGGCATTTTTTCAGTGTTTTTACAAAGATGAAGATGACTCTTAAGGCCGGGATGGTAAACAGATGAGATTAACAGAGATGAAGTTAACATTAAGCTTACTACTTCTTTAAAAAATACAAACACATTAATTATTTTAAAACTATATGTAAAAAACTACTTTGAATCGTATAAGGAAAGACCTATCGCAAAACACATAGGTAAACAATTGAAGGTTTTGGCTTATAATAGTGATTAATATACGCCTACAAATATAACTTTGTTGAGAAATTTGTATGTATGCTTAGCGAAATTAGTTTTATAATAAAAATAAATTATAAGATACAACGCAAAAAATCTAAAACGTTTACTTAGTAACTGGACTAGTAATTTTTTAACCTGGTATTTCAAGGGATTCTCCTCAAACTCAAATAAACTGTGATAAGAGTTATCTCCACAATCGGTCATAAATATTTACATTAGCCTACCATTGTGTTTTACAAGGCCGTAGCCAATGGGGGGGGGGTCAGGGGGTCGAAACCCCCCCCCCCAAATTTTGACACAAAACACCGCCCAACAAAAAATGGGAAAAATTTTTTCATAAGACATCGTTTAGAAATTTAATGATGTTAAGGAATAAACTTAAAAAGAAAGGAAATACAAAATTACTTATTTGTTTGATTAAAATGTTCAAGTCAAAAGGAAAGTCGTAGTTAGTCAGCTATGCGGTCCCCCGTATCATAGGGATCACGAGAGAGTGCAAACGACAACGAACGAACGAATCCCTGCTCCTAGATCGGCAGCTCTCGCCCTAACCTTTTTTTGACTAGGTAAGACCAAGGAGGTTATCTTATTGGAGAGATCACAGTTTTGTGGTTGATGGTGAACAAGCTTGCAAGAATTTGTTTGGTTGGTTAACAATGAAATACCGTTTTGTCTTTTAACGGTACAAGCTAAGCTGTTCGAATCTTCTCTTGGAGCTATGAGTTCATCAATAATTATTTAGATCGTTATCTATAGCGAGAACACAACATAACATTATGGTATGTGCTCGCTGATTATCTCACTCATGCAATAAAGGAATGTGATTTTTTTGGCCATATTGTTTTGTTTAGGTTATATAAACATTGACTACAAAGTCAATGGTTATAGCCATTATTTTATTGCAGTGCATCAAAAGAAATCATTTTAGAGTTGTTAATGTTAATTGCTTTATTAATGGCGTAAGACTTAGTTTCCCAGCATTAAAATAACTTATTTAGGCCATGGGATTTTATTTCCTGACATATTATTTGTTACCACATCTTTGAAATCTGACTATATTGACAACTCTGCAGTAAAAGGTGGACTCAAATACTTTGTTTTGTTATTATGTGCAACTAACTTAAGCTACTCTAATATTAGATGTACTGTACAAGTAAATTTGAGACTGATAAAGTAAAATAAAAGACTTGATTCACAATTCGTTTGACTCCCTTGGCTGACTCGTTCATTTCGGCAAGTAGTTCAATTTGGTACTCCAGAGCATTCAGCGGCACGTTAGGTTAGCACCTGGGTTAGCATTGTGTGCTGTCTCCAGTGTTAGAATATAACCTCTTTGGGCAAGACAACTGAATATTCCTTATTATAAATATTTTAGTGGTAAAAGCCAAAAGCCGTCAAGCGAGTGATGAGCAGCTTAGCACTGATGTCCATTCGGGGAAAGACAGAAACTCCGACAAAAGATACTTTAGTTTTTCATTTTTTATGAACCAAATTATTATTATAGACTATAAGGACTGAGTGAAAATATGTTTATAGCAAGTGATATAACGATACTGCCATATTTATTGTGTTGAACATCTCTATAGCAGAGACATTTTAAGTTAGCAAGTTTGAAGTAAAAAAGAAGAATTTAGTACATTAAACGGTTTACTGCTATGTTTTCTGGGTTATTTTATAATAAATTAATATTATTTTTGTAACTATCCTATATAAGTACTATTTAAATATCTAAAACTTCTATATTACTTTAACATTACACAATATTAAGAATTGAGTTTAAAATGAAAGTTTGTAAGTTACGTTACTTCCTGTAACCGCGGAGCTAAAACCCCCCCCCCCAAAATTTTTTTCTGGCTACGGCTTTGGTGTTTTACCATGAAAATAGGCCTATTTATTTTCAGTGCAATACTGAATAAATTTTAATAGATTTTTTTATCTTCTATAGGCCTTCGACAACTTGCTGCTTGTAACGTAAACATGCTATACTTTTAACGTAGAAGAATAGTCCACAACAAGGAATATCGGGTTATATTTTCGTAACGGCGCCATGTCTGTGAGTCTGCCGCTCACATTCACTTTTGTATCTCTCTGCTGCATACAAATGGTCGATTTTGGAAACCGACTCCTTCCATCTTTGATTATTATCCTACACTTCCAAATGGACTTTGATCTACATAAAAAAGTATTCAATTTTACAAAAAAAAATCAACGATATATAATTAATTGTGAAACTCAAAATAAGTTTAGTACAATATAAGTGATAATTTAATTTTAATTTCATCTTTTTATATACAGTAAGCTATTATGCATATAAAAGTATTTAACCTTAAAAAATCGTCAGTAAAATACTTATGATAAATCAAGTCATTTCATACTTCGACACTAAGTATTATAGCAAACATTGGAAATAACAGTTCTTAAAAGTTAAACAAAACTAACTAAATTAAACAATATATAGACAAAAAAGATCCAATATAATTTATTTAAATTTATATTATCCTTGTAACTCATGTTTTAATGTTTTCCTGTTAAAAACGTAATCAAACTGAATGTACAAAAATGAATAAATCATTTTATTCTAACTACAATGCAATAAAGTGACTGACAGTGTAAAAACCGGCAGAGCGTAACGGTATGGAGCAAGTACACTGTGAGCAGACCATCGTAACAATTGCATGGTTTGCGAACGTTTAAGCTTGTATATGATTTACAGTTACTAAGAGTAAACAAACATTTAAAACACAGCCTAAGTTTCTAAATTGGCCCTGGAAAGGGCCGTTTGGATTTTGTCTGGCAGCTGGCATAGCTGAGAGATCACTAAGTGTGACAGTTCAGCTGCCAAAGTTGTTGTTCGTTTAGCACCACCCGGGGAGTACGTGCAACTTTAATGGAATGCTGCGGACGCGAACAACATCCCCACTGCTCTTTAATGTGTATACTGCCGACATTCCTGTAACTCGGTCCTTAAAGTTTATATATGCAGATGATATTGCATTGGCATATCAACACCAGCATTTTCGACAAGCTGAGGAAACACTAACAAATGACCTCACGACCCTCGGTGAATATTTTGAAGCCTGGAAGCTAAATCCAAACCCAACAAAAACTGAGGTTGCTTGCTTCCACTTGAATAATAGACTGGCCAACCAAAAGCTTAAAATCGTATTCAACGGTGTTGAGTTGAAACATAATGACCACCCACAGTATCTGGGAGTCACTTTAGATCGGTCTCTCACGTTTAAAAGCCACTTACAAAAAACGGCAGCTAAGGTGAGAACCAGGACTAACATTGTCCATCACCTTGCTGGCTCCACATGGGGAGCTAACGCACAAGTTCTGCGAACAACTGCTCTATCATTGGTATATTCAGCTGCTGAGTACTGTGCTCCCGTGTGGTTAAATAGTGTGCACGTTAGAGAGATCGACGTCCAGCTAAACAGGACCATGAGAGCCATTAGTGGTACACTCATGGTGACTCCTGTACCCTGGCTCCCGGTGCTGTGTAATATCGCTCCTCCTGAAATAAGACGAAGGGATGCACTCATTAGGGAATACACAAAGATCTTATCTGCTCCACAGCTGCCCATCCATGATTACCTACCCCAGAATGCGGGCCGATTGAGGTCCCGAAAACCACCTCTACGAACAGCCTCCCAGTTGATGGACTCGAACTTCACCATCCATACAAACTGGACTTCCTCCTGGGACGCTTTTCAAGGTCGGAACCACTTCTTGATAGATGACCCGACCGTAGCGGTAGGTGGTATGAATCTTCCTCGGAAGCAGTGGACTATACTCAATCGTTTCCGCACTGGAGTGGGGAGATGTAATTATTGGAAGCACAAATGGGGAATGACACAAGACCAGTCATGCGACTGCGGAGCAGAGTATCAAACTATGGAACACATAGTCGAAGAGTGCCCACTGAGTGCCTTCCCCGAAGGATTGGCCGGTCTGCATAGCTCAAGTGAAGCTGGGCTGCAATGGCTTAGCGCCCTGGATTTAGCTCTATAAAGAGAGATCTAATTTTTATTTTTTTTATTTTAGTGTTTAGATTTTTACTTATACTGACTCAGGTGCTCTGCACCGCAGAATTTTTTTTTATTATTCTTAAACCATGGTGGCTGGCTGAATGAGCCATACGATATATATATACTAAGAGTAAAACTTAACCTAGTATATTGCGGTTGTGTTCAGTTGGCAGCTTAGTAGAGTAACGACAAAGCTATTAGACAACAGTTAATTTTCAAATTTAGAGTAGCTATCAGTTTTTAAACTATATCGTTTCAACGAAAAGGGAAATAAAATGCACATCAAAATAACAGCTGTAGAAAATGAAAGAAGTCGGATCCCAGGTCTACAAAAAACACAACTACTTCAAAAGTTAAAAAAACCGTGATTTAGTATGTACTTATTTTTTTACAGCTCAACGGAACAGTGAAATTTTTTGATACAGCTTATTTAAGTATTCTATTTTGGGTTTTAAAACATCGGATCCCAGGTCTACACCAAAACAAAACATCATTAAATATTAAATCAAATATATCGGATTTTCGTTCTTTTTGGTCCACAAAATAAAATTTTGTGGCACAAACATTTTTAAAAATATGATATAAGTTGTTATACAATTTTTTGCCAGCTCTCACCCCTTTGGAGCTTAAAATTTAGTCATTAAAACATACTAAGGAAAACTTAGCCCCAAATCAATCTATTTATTCCCTGCAATTTATTTAAAAAAAAGTTCTTCTCCAATATTGTCCTACCTACGTATCAACTATTATAGTTTCGTTAAAATGGTAAAAAAAATGTAATTATTAATATAATATTCTATGACTCAGTTTTAGTTCATTAGATTTTAAAAATGCAATTGGCTCTATTAACACTTCCACTCAAATCTTTGCACTACCTTACACGTTACTTTAGAGTACTGTTAACAATGAAGGTTCGTCGTAGTACCGTGGACAGCCGCTAGGTGGCAGTACCTGTCGAGCGTTTGTTCAGTATCGACGCAACAGATTTTCAGCCTCTGCCGTGTGTCCGAAATATTAGACAAGTGTTATGTAATTTAGAACATGTTTAATTAATAATGAATTGGTATATATTAAACACTGTAAAATAAATTAGTCAAAGTAATTTTGATTGACTTATTTTCGTTAAATATTACCCTGATGAAATCAGTCAAATAATATATAAAACCTTGTGTAGAGTGTAAACATTTCAATATTTCCGTCTTTATATCTATCAAAATGCAAATTTCAAATGGTATTTAAGAAATATTTTAAAAATTAAAGTGAGTTTAAATTATGTCTCTTAGTAAAAAAATGTAAAAAATATTTAACTCAATACGGCATTAGACCCTTTGGCATTAAAATAATAAATATACGTTGATAAACTATAAAAACTTTTGGCCAACTATTGGTCCTTTAATTGTAATTTTATATCTAATTATTATTATCAGAAATATTAATTTTAATTTATATTGTAAATATTCTTCTTTTGTAAAATTATGAATGGTGTATTAAGTTATGTATATTGTATAAATATTTTTAAAAATGTTTTTAAAGGATCAATAAAGATTTCATTTCATTTCAACTAGACTATTAGGAACTATCGAACTGGAAATTTTAAACTTTATTAGTTTATTCCATCGAAATCATTAAGTACGAGTAGAAATGCATCGCTATGCTCCACTCTACTCAGAATGGATTGAGACATTTCATTAGATCAATATAGGACAGAGGAGAAAATAATAAGCAAAAGAAGGGCTATTTTAATCCTTTTATTTTTTAAAATGCCGCTTCCTACTAAAACTTGTGACGTGATTCATCTGTACTCATCTTAAGAGTAACATGTACCAGCATGTATATTGTTTTACCCTCTAATGAGACAGCCCTTGTCTAACTAGCCCTTGTACATTACAACAGTACTACATGGCCCTAAGCCCTAAGAACAATCGCTCAAATCTTACTTTTAACACGTGTTTTTCTTATATACTATGTTTTAATAACAGCTTTTTAGTTAGCAATTCAATAAAAATTATAAAAAAAAATTAACTTCAAGGGCTGCTCTTGCCCTTTAGGATATAATTATAAAAAATCTAGAAAGTCGCTCAATATTGCAAGCAGACAACTGCATTGTATACCTAGTATAGTTTACCAGTTTTCAGGTATTTGAGTTGGCCTCCATTTTGAAAATTCACTTCGGGAAAAATATTTTTCCTGGAAATACACATCGGTGTAATATAGGTCCTTGCCAAATGTAAACTTCATACACCCACCTATTACGCAAATAAAAATTATGAAATTAGTGTAAAACACCAAAATGGTGGCTTAACTAAGGATTTTATGACAGATGTTCCCAAGACATTTTTTCTTCATTTTGATCCAAGGAACAAACACACGGAGTTTCGGAAGATAGTTTCCGAACACCCTGTATTTTACTTGATTGCCCATTAGTATGACATAGGCATTGTTTTCCCTACGCAGCCCACGCATGGTCCAGGGGATGATGGTAGTGGGGAGGGAAGGGGGGGAGTGGGATTTGGGTTTAAGTGTTCTCAGATTAATGAGTGTCCCCTTTCTCTCACCCCCCCCCCCCCACCCCACCTTCTAAGAAAACTCATCATCAAGCACCATCAATAGTAGACCCTCGACGCGAATGAAATTAATGGCTTTTTTATCTGTTGGACAAGGGTAAACAAAATATTGCATTGAAATTCAATCAGAATATGCAAAAGTTCCCCTCATTCAGTGAACGTTCATCATAAGATATAATAAACTGACCCATGTATTATAAAATTTACTTATTAAACTTGTGCATATTTGGCTTAAAATATACATCTATATGGTGTTACTTATCATTTTTTGTGTGCTTATCGCAAAGGTCATGGGGAAAATAATTTTTAATTAGTACTAACGTTTTAAAACAGTTTTATGTACGTCCTTAATGTAACTAATGTAATGTGTGTTATTGTATTATGTATATTCTTAAAAAATAAGAATTAATCATACATAAAATGGTAAATATCAGCTACACAACACTATAAAAACGCATGAAATCAAATTTTACACTTTAAAATGATTTATTATACTATACTATAATACGAGCACCGTCTGAAGAGATGGGCGTCCACGATCTCGAAATCTAGAGGGTAGATTTTGCATTAACGTTGCATTTAAGAGTGTTTTGGCACAATAAGTTTAGAAACACCCTCAATCCCAGGATAAATCGTATTTGGTCTAAATTTAAGTTTAAAAATCGTTATTTTTAACAATGGTCTTATGTTTTGCTCTTTCAGTAACGAAATAAGAAATAACAACGAAAGCTATACAAAAATAAAGTAACATCAATGCTAAGCAGTCTTTTTGAAACAGCTGCTAGGTGTGAAAATGTATAGTTGGTTGTTGGTGGAAATTGTATAGCTTTATTACCATAACACTATAACAAAAGTGAATTAAAACCAACGAGCAAGACTCGGTTACCCTGGTACTATTTACCTATATATTAATAGACAAGCATGTTTCGTTTCGTCTTTTTTTCTCAGTTTTTGTGCATTGTAGGAGAAATCCGGGCATGCCGATAGAAAGGTATAGTCCTGTAGATGAGCAGAATTCCATTCTAATTCACATTAGACTCCCAGGCTAGGCTTTCAAAGTTCCAATGTTTAATCTTATGGAGGAAGGAGAATTGACTAAATCATTAGACAGTTTTTTTAAACAACTTTTAGAAAAGCAGGAAGATCAGATGTTTAAGTTATAAAATGTTTTAAACTTCTTGGGTCCAGATTAAGTGAAATTTTGGGCAAATTTCGATCAGGAGGCGATCTCTTTTTTAAATAAAAACACATCCCTAATCCAATAATATTTTTTCACTATTACTGCGTCAATGAAAATATACTTTCAATTCTATTACACGTACTATTAAAAAATATATATATTCTACTGAATAAAGTAGCTTGAATAAAATTTGTTATTGCTTGGTTCTTCACTTGTAGTGATATTGTTTTTATATATCTATATATATAATACGTGAAGCCCTTTTTTTGTTAACACTATTCCTCCCTTATTTCTGGACCAATTTTAAAGTTTGAGATGTCAAAAGAAAGGTCTCAGTTCGTAGTTTTGCAATAAGGTTTTAGATTTTTGATATTTTAATTCTGAAGCTCACGGGAAGCCCTCAAAGTTCATTTTTTGTCCATAAGATTAACATGGGGAACAATTTATTTTGAATTGCTAAATAAAACAGCTGTTGATAGTTAAACAAACAAACACACATGTTAAAAGCTGAATAGAAGCAAATTGAATCTATATATATAATACGTGAAGCCCTTTTTTTTGTTAACACTACTCCTCCCTTATTTCTGGACCAATTTTAAAGTTTGAGATGTCAAAAGAAAGGTCTCAGTTCGTAGTTTTGCAATAAGGTTTTAGATTTTTGATATTTTAATTCTGAAGCTCACGGGAAGCCCTCAAAGTTCATTTTTGTCCATAAGATTAACATGGGGAACAATTTATTTTGAATTGCTAAATAAAACAGCTGTTGATAGTTAAACAAACAAACACACATGTTAAAAGCTGAATAGAAGCAAATTGAACTGGTACTGAAATATCAACACAATTTCATAATTTAATACGCGGAGTGTCTAATCTGAGGTTTTAACCTTTTCTCAAAATGTAGCAGGTAGATTTTGCTTGAAAGTTTTATTTACGCGTATTTGGGCACAAAAATAAGTTTTGTAACTTAACCCAGGAAAAATTCATTTTTGTTTACGAAAACAATTATGGAAATTGATATTTTTCAAATGGGTCTTATTTTTTGTCCGACTGGTATTGAAACAATAATGAAAGGTAACAAATAAATATTAAAATAGAACACGAAATTTGTGTGCATGGGTTTTCAAACTGCTGTAAACTATAAGGAAAAGGGATAGTTGGTTGTAAAAGTGTAATAACCTTTTTTATTTACTATTATAGTAAAAACATGTTTTATGCAGAACACTACACATATTAAAAAACCTGTGTAAAGACAACATTTAAAAGTTTAACCTCCAGTATAGAAAACAAGCTTTTTACAAAAATGGTTTTAATAAAGAGAAATGTTAACTAAAATAAAAATGCCACTTAAAACAAAATGGACCACACCAACAAAGATGTAGATTCTCTAAGTTTTTCAGATTTCTTTATTTAAATTTTGTAATGTCATGGAAAGTTAAGTTGAAGAGGATTTAGGCATAAATAGTAATGTGGACTCATTCACTATGTCATTGACTACCTCATACAGTAGTACGACAAAAACAGCTGCGGTGAGTGCTGTATAACTCATACAGGATCGGGGAGTAATGAAATGTTGATTTTTATTCTGTTGTCATTTACGTTTTATGTTTGATGAACTATGTGGATCCTACATCTGTGAATTTATTCTAAATTTTATAGGATGGTTTAGATAAAGGCCCTAAGACATATCGGCAAAAGAACAACTACGTAATCTAAGCTAATTTAGACCAAAAGAACAAGCACCACATCTCATCAGTATCACATTGGGAATGTTGGAGAATTAGTAATGAAGATCGATCGATGAAACACCAATAATGTTCTCTCTGATTTTCAATATAGTGAAAATTTCTTTCAAAGTATTACAATGGAGCAACGCTTGATCGCCAGGTACCCTAATAAATGCAGCGCATTGCGCTGCACAGGCCCCCTAGTTTTCTATAGAATCCGATAGACATCCGTGTTTTTTAAACAATAACTCTGGTCACATCAGCAATATTACAAATGCAGTTTGGAAGGCTATTCAGCAGGCTACTGTGGAGAACTGCGGACCTGGACGTCAAGATGGCTGCATCGCTCTTGGCTTCAGATTGCGGCTCCTACTGCCAACGGTGCATGCAAAACTTTGAATAAGTGACCTCATTCATGCTGATAATGAGAAATTGAAGGGGTTCTGCAAAATATTGAGGTTAAATTATTGTTGTCAAAATAAGAACGACGTGTAAATACACGACGCAAAATACATACTTCGACTTGAGCTTTGCAAGTGCAGTATTGCTTCCACCATTCCACCTGTACATTTAAGGTTTATTCTTAAGAGTCATCTTCGCCTTTGGGCCAATAGTTCATTCTTGCGCAGTCGGCAATGTTCACCATACAGCTTTTAATGCAAAACATGGTATTTTATTCCCCTGTTTCGGACGCCATTTTTCAACCGATTTTCAGGTCCTCAAGTTATTATAAGTTTAATTGGCAAGCTAAAGCTCTCTTATAACTTTGTTTGGGTATATGTGGGGGAACTTGTACGGATTCTAAACATGGTAAGTACTCTCTGTGACGTTTCAAAGTAACTCGACTGTCCTTAGTTATATTTGTTAAATTATAAAAATTTCGAGGTATGAGGCAAATAATATAACTATTTAACTAAACAATTACCAAGTCTAAAGAAAATTGGTGAAAAAACGGCGTCCGAAACAGGGGAATAAAATACCATGTTTTGCTTTAAAAGCCGTGTGGTTAACATTGCCCTTACTAATTTACATCTTAAGTAATACATCAGTTTCTTTCTATTTATTTATTTTATTTGTTTATTCCATGTAGCCAGTTTGTGCCGGTAACGAGGAAACATTTATAGTTGGGTTTGTGGATGTAAGTTATTTCTAAAAGGACGAGCCGAAACACGATACTCAAGGGGACGAAATAAGGGTAATTTAACTAATTGCAACTATTGATACGCTTAGATTATCTCGCAAAATGTCAATAAAACAAATTTTTCTTCCAAAGAAAAACATTCGATCAATAAGATGTTTTAAAAATTTTCTTAGAAATAAAGTTTTAACTAGGTATCTAATTTAACTATGAAGTCGGTTCATGTAAAAACTTCCGTTTAAGGAGTACTTTATCCGTATCCGTTTTTGCTCGGAAAATTTTACGTGAGAAGAGCGAAAGTAAAGATAGTAGTATACGAGTAAAAAGTATATTTTCTAAATTTATACCTAAAGCTTATAGGACATATGTTGCCGACTGGGCTGCTCACTCCCCTTCATAGAGGAGATGTTTATCTTACTTTAATCGTAAAAAGGTCTTAATATCTTACCTTAACGTTGCAAGCTTTGTTTAGCAACTATTTATCAAGATATAAACTCAATTAAAAACCAACCAAACATTTTCAAAATTAACATTGTACAACGTTTATTATTTTACAGAATTGTTTATTTGAATCATGAATATCTATCTATCTATAAAGAATACCGATTTGGGTAGGGTATTGCCATATTGTTAAATTCATTTTTACTGTATAGCCTACAATTGCACTTGATGAGAAAAAAATAGAATTCTTTCTCAGTTAAAAATTCTTGAGATATTTCGGAAATTTAAAAAGACAATACGTTGTCTTGTGGATATTGTTTGATATAATATAATATATGAAGAAGCTCATATTTTATTTCTTGGTCTGCTGAATTCATAATAATTATTAGTCGTTATTGTTGCTATATATAGTCTTCGATTCAAAATTTACATATAATATTTTTCTTCAAATAAAAAAAATACAGTTCTTTCAATTTGACTTGTTGATTAAACAATGAACAATGAATTTGTTACGAGTGTGTCAACCATTTTCAACCTAATTTTTATTATTAAATTGTTTAAAACTATTGGTTTTATTTTACTTGCAATAAATCAAAAGTAGGTAGTATAATTTGACTGTTCCTAAATTTATCTAGTTCCTGAATAGTCACATTGCAAATGGTTCATAAACGATTCCGCCATGTTAAATTTTCTTCTTAATTTACGATTTCCAATCAATAGTTGACTATAAATCATTTTAGCTATCGCTCTTTCTGTTATTTATAGATTGAATTTCAGACTTTTATGTGATTTCAAATACCATGGTATTGAAATGCATTTTAAATGTACTTAAGCTTTGATTATTCATTCTACTACTAATATGTTTACAGTGTGTCACTAGAAAACAAAAAGCTGTTCTAGTCCACTCGCTTTCTCTAATTATTTCTCTTCGTAATTAATTTAAAAGTTCCATTGGCACGCTAAAGCTCTCTTGTAACTTTGTTTAGACGCAGTGCGCCGTAGCTTTTAGTTGATATAAATATGATTCAACTGATGCCAGTTTATACAACAAATAAGACACACAAAATGGTGGAAGGGAGAGATTGTATTTAATTTTACTATAGGCAGCACTATTTTGATTATTATTGTCGGTAGTGGTGCCTCCAAATCTACTCTTTTGACCAACGTACGAAAAAAAATATGTTAAAAAATTAATTTTTCAATCATTATGGTTTTCTATTATTAAAATTCTTCTTAATCTACTAATTGGACTGTAGATTAAAAAGAATTTCTACTTAGTAGAACTTAGTAGTACTAGTAGAAGATACTACTAATATTTTTACAGTGTGTAATTAGCTAATAAGCTAATTCTATTCTTAATCTACTCTTATATAGTTCAATTTGAAAATCTTCAGACAGCTAAATCTAAAGTTCTATTGGGCGGATTTCAATAACTATAAATAATATCAAATATCCCCCGTTCTTTGCTTGTAAATGAATCGGGAATCAATAATGCTGGTGCAATTTTGTAAATCGTACTTTAAAACTCAATGACGTATGCAAGCTCCAACACACAATATACTGTGCTTCCAATAGTCGGAAATCTAAAAACTCTTTCATTCGAAACTAAGCTCTGGTATTTATTTTACATTAGAGTTCCATCATATAAATTTAGCCAATTTTAATGTATCATGATTTTTTCAACAGGGAACCTACTATTTTTATAGCTCGTCATCATATACGATTTATAAAATCAACTATTTTTCATTTTTTTTTTTACTTATTTAAGAAGAAAACTCTATTGAAGCAAATACTTTTTTGAACATATTAAAGCAATTTTTAAGCTCTGTTGTCAAAGTTAACAAGACATTATATACTTTATTAATTTTTTCTATTGTCTTAAAAAAATGTTTTTAATGGCTTTACTTAAAAATGGTTTTTACTTGAACGTGTCGTAATGTTTTTAATAAAATAAATTAAGTTTCAAATCTTTCAATTTTCCAATCGCTTAGCTTAACATTCATCGCTTGTTCAACAACTCAACTTTATCCTGTATTACAGTTTGCTTGTGGTTGTCAAACACCACTGGACCGGCCAAGATAACACTAATATTTTTGTTCTGAAAAGCCATGTGTTGTGGATACAACCCTTGTACCTGGAACCCCAATGAAAATGTTGAGTGGTCCTTGAAATAAGTGTTGTTCCCACGGACTTAATTTACAAAATGATCTTTTTTTAATATTTTTTTTTAAATATTTTAAGCTTAAAGATATATAGCTTTCAAATTAAAAACTTATTTTTTTCTCTATCGGAGCTTTATTTTCATAGATTTGTTTCAACATACGATACACAATACCAACGAAAAGGAATCTACTTAGTTTAAAATTTAAAGTTCAAGATTTAACAAGTAATTTTTTAACTGCCTTAGTTTTGAATAGGAATTTAATCTTAAAACGCACATCGGCTCGAGCTTAAAAGCACCATTAGAGATATCGATTTCCAACTAATCTGTGAAGTCCGATGTCCTTATCACCCTGTCAACCCAACGATGCGTTCTATAGTTCTAGGAAGGCAAACAACGTAGGTCTTTTAACCCTGGTGACTCATTTCCCCGGAAACCCCCGGGTGGTTTGCCCATCAAATCTACCTCCCTTGACACCAGCGGGATTGATTCACCTGGAGAGTTCAGGGAAGTTCTCCCTCAGTGACGACAATGTCTTGTGTTTCGTCACTGAGTCACTTTCGTATCTAACATCAGTTGGCCTTTCTCCTCTAACGACAATCGTGTCAAAATGTACTCGGCTGAATACTGTAGACTGAAAGTTCTTAAGGGAGGATTGTAAGTAACTTTAAATTCTTTCTACGTTAATTACATAAATTACGTTTCCTACCAATGCATGCAAATAATCTCATTGCCACCTCTGTAAACCGTACGCAAAATAGTTAAATTTCCTTTTTTCGTTTCATTCCCGCCCTGGAGTGCCAATGTTCATTCCCGCACGCTAAGTCAAATAGATATTTAACGTCAGCTCTTCTTGTTTCAAACCATGCCAAACGTCAGCTCTTGTTACAAACCATGCCACAGCTGTTGGTCATAGTTGTCGTTTAATAATTGCTGCTTTTTTAGTTTAAGGTTATGTTTGATAGTTAGGTTTAACAGTGTGTCCCAAGAAAAAAAATCAAACATAACCGAAATTTATACTCTAAAACAAGCTCCGTTTGTCCGGGCAAAGTTTTTTTTCGCTCCAAGGATTTTTGATTTTTTGATTGAATATGGGGGTTTTGGCCACCAGAAATCGATTGGAGCTGGTCCCATGTCTGGGAAAAATCCCGTTTTCGCACTAGATCTTACACCTTCAACCTGTAGTTTAGAAAAATTATACCAAAATGCAGCACCCTTCGGCCTGCCGAGTGAGCGAAGCGAACGAGCCCATCTTAAAAAGGAATAGGGCGAGTGAGCGGAGCGAACGAGCTTTGTGTGGGAACGAAAGTAATAATTTTACCGAGCTTAAGTTAAAATACAGCCATAGCCGCTTACAAAATGTTATCGAGTTGCAATGACCTACTTTGCGCTCTTAATACACAAATAGAATTAAATGTACAAATAACAAATAAATGTACAAATGTCCAATAAATTCATAGACAAAGATAATCATGACATTTATTTAGTGTTTACCTTGTTTTGAACAAGATAATTTCAAGCGTCCAGTCTTCTCCAGTATGTTCTGGACTCAGCTAGTTTTCGTACATTAACATGATATCAAATAAATCTTGTGGATAAATTGCTCCTGGGGTGAAGGACATGTTGTCTTCTGCTAATTACTTGGATTTATATCAGAGATAATAACTGCTTGTTGTTCAGATATATGGTCTTGTGAGTTTTATCGTTTTAACCTTTCTAAAAAAACCTGATATGCTTTAATTGGAATTTAAAGTAGGATGAGCACAAACTGCGATAAACATAGTAAACTAATTTCTGAGTTCACTTAATCAACCTTACAGAATTTTTTACGCCAAAATTCTTAAGTTTTTGTGTATTTAATAAAAATGCTTAGACATGTATAAGAACACCTAAAAAAACCCACTCATAACTTTTCCTCGAAAAATACAAATTTTGTTCATATTTAGTACTTTTATGCTGTATTAACGCCAATGGCTTTTTAGTTAATGAGTATTAAAGATTTTAAGAAAAGCGTTTCCAAAACCTCGGTTCGTATTTTTTGGTAATTTTGAATTCCTTTCTCTCAAAAGAATATTTAAGACATTTTAGCTCTATTCAAAATATATATACTCATACTTTTCAATCGATGCTTTTATGGGCATGGCCATTGGATGCTTTCTGGTATTTGTTTATTTCCAAGTCTAAAACATGTTTTGAGATAAAATATTTCATTATACTGAATCGGAAACCCCTGTTTTAGGACAGTCAGATGTGATCGAAACTAGTCAATTCCATATGGTTTCGGGAATCAGTCCAGAAAAGTTTTTAAAAAGGACTAGACCAGAAAATAAACTTCCAAGATTTGCCACCACAAGTGCTACTATTATACTTACGGTATTCCGCTATACAATTTACAAACAGTTGATTGGTTCTTTTAAACAAATAAAACAATAACAAACCTCCAACGATATTAATTTTTCGAAGTAAATTTTTATTAGTACTAACAGCTGAAAACAGTCCAAATACAAGATAAGCAAATAACAACGTAAAATGATGTATATACGTCCAAATTTTTTAACTTTTACCCATACAGTATATTTACTGAAGGCGGTATATTGAAAAGTACTGTTTCTAACTCCTCCAAAAGTGGTAGGCTTTACCGGTGCTTGACCAAATTCAAGTACGTACTGGGCTTTCCCTTGTACTTGGAACTCTATATTGCATCGGTAACGACCTCTTTCCGGACCTGTAACATAATATACTAATAGTTCACCATGCTATTTCTTGTTAGTTTTGTTGTATAGTTCATAACTATCTTCATAAACGAAAAATATTTCGATTAACAGTCTGAAATAAAAAATAAAAAAAATAAAACTATGTCCTCAACACTACTTACTAGAGTACCCTGTTTTAGATTGCTCTCTAAAAGCCAAATATGTTTTTGATCAAACACATTGGAAGTCATAAATTACAACGCACTTGTATACAAGGACTTACATTGTATACAACTAACATGCCTTCGAAGGAGGGAAACTTGGAGGAATTTCTTGTGCTAATTTCATTCATGTTACTTGCATACATTACTGCAGGTGTGGTTGATACCCGTTGAGAAGCTGAATCTTTATATAACTCTCGCCAAACGCGCCATTTGCATTATTATTACTTTTATTTGTTTCATTTCTGGCACAGCACTGCCAGTCAGAAACCAGTTTCTTCTTGATGTCCCAGGTTCTCTCGTTTTACCTTCAGACTCGTTTTAGCCTTTTCTACAGACGGAGTGAAATGTCAGAAATATTCGGTTGAGGTAGGCCGGTACGTTTCATCAGTGACTTGTACGCATAATACGGTTTTTAACATGGAGAAAATACTACATGAAATCGAAGCACTCCTGTAAGTATTTGGTTTAATTGGCAACTTTGTTTAATACTTAGTAATAATTTTGTTTTTTATGTACGATGTTTAATTCATTTTGTTATACCATTTCGTTTAATATACTAAATCGACGAATCTTCTCTTTTAATATTAATTTCCGTCAGTAAAAACAAATATTTTTTACGAATCATCCAGTATAACAATTTGTAGTATATTCCACCCAGAAGCAATAATTATATTTTGACATTGTGCTTTCGCCCTGAATTACTTCAACAGTTCAGCCTTGAATTACTGACAAATCTTGAAATACGAACAGCAACTTGTTTTTATAATACTATGGCCCTTTTTAAATCTCCAATTGGCTATAAATGAAAGATAAGTTCATGTAAATCAATAATTTTATTACAAATAAATTTACTTTTCGACATAATCACCGGAGAGACTGAGTGAGACATTTGTCATATCTTTGGACAAGCTTTTCAATACCGTCTACAAAGAATGTTGTTAATAATTCCGTATTCAGAGCAAAAACTCAAAATTTAAAAAATTCAAATAACCAATAAAAAAGGCCAAATGTATTAAAAAATTCCGTGGAAAAGCAGTAATAGTGAATCTGCGGTTTTTTATCAATTCTGTCAACTCGTTTAATCAGGTATTTCAAATAAAGTTTTTTTACGCTTATTTCAAATGACCTGGTTCAACGAGTTGACCTACTGCTATGTCTACTACATTTTGCAATTGTTTTGCTTTTTGAATTTTTAAAACTGTTTTGAATGTTTTATTTTTATTTTGAATTTTTTCTCTGAATACGCAATTATTGGCTAGAAGCAACTTTCTTTGAAGAGGGAATTGAAAAACTTGTCCGCAGATATATGATAAATGTCTCAATCTCTCTGGTGATTATGTCGAAAAGTAACCTTAAGTGTACCAATCTTTTGGTGATAAAATTATTGCTTTACAGGAACTTGTCTTTTATTTATGTCCTATCGGAGATTGAAAAAACTGATCTCGTATTTTAGCTGTTAAACGATTAAAATCAAATTGCTTGAATCTTTTATATAGAGTCCTGCTAAATAAAGTTAACATCCAAGTATTTTAATTTTGTGCGATCTGGTAATTTCATTAGTGACGTTATTCCTTTTTAACGGAATTATTTAAATATTTTTACAATAGAAAAAAATTATGATTGTGTGTTTTTTTTTAACTTCCAGCACTCGCTTCTCTTATTGAATTGCTTTTTATTTCATTTAAACAACATGCAACGCAGCACTGCTGTTAATTATGCTGCTCATAATAAAGTTAACAAACTTAATTGTAAAAATTATTTTAGTATTTTTATTGAACAATTACCTATTTAGTTAGACAAAATGCTGTAGGTAAAGGTGAGGGAAACCCCTGGTTTACCGTACTGTTTTGCCTCATTAAACAATGCAGCTCCTGGAGCCGGCGCTAGGTTGCGTCGACACTCGTACCTCCACCGCCATTCCCTGGGGAAATCACCAAATTGCTTAGACTCAACAAAAACTAATTTTTCTTATACAACGCGTGTTTAGTTATTTTATCAATGCAACCTTATTTTTAATTGTAAAAATGTGTAACCTAATTATTTTATTAATGAAAACTAGTTTCTTTTATATTATGTAACCTTTAAATGGTTTCCCATTTTTTATTCCTAGAAATATTAAAAGGATTCGCACTAGCACCGGTTTTATCAAGCTAAACAAAGCAGTGAAAAAACTGCTGAAAAATGATTGGTTATAAGATAAACAGTAATAAAATTAGGTTACACAGTAGGAGCTAATGTAAGCATCCATAGTTAGTTTAGTAGATTAACTTATCCCACTGTAATCTACAAACTATGAGCACTATTGTGCACAAAGTATCTATTGAACCATCTGGATTGCTAATCTGGGGTATTTGTTGTCCAATGCATCGGAATGTACCCAATAGTTTAAACGCTTCATTCTTTTAAGTACTAATAATCAATTAGCATTAGTTTACAAATTTAATGTTTCCTAAGTATTATGTTTTTTTAAGATTTTTGAAACCAATTTAACTAAGACATTTTTACAGATATGTATTCTCAAGTTTTGTTAGTGTATCAAAAACAATGTGCATTGAATCATTCGGTAGTCCATGTAAAGAAATTACTTTCTTTTCTTCTTTTATTGAAGAGTCTCTGTTATATTTCTCTGGCATTTTAATCCAAAATTCATACTTCAAAATAATGTGATAAAACTCTCATTTATCACGGAATCCTAAACAACATTAATTGCAACCTTAATGTGGAACGAAGTGTGCAAATCATCTCAAGTACATCTGTATCGGAGATTAATTTCTGTTTGCCGAACTAATCGCTGTCGGTGGATGATGGGAGTTTCCGGTGTGAGCACCGTCTGATAACGGTTGGCTGATAACAGTCTACCTACCAAGGTCAAGGTCAAGGTCGTGCTGATGATATCTCTGTTATCAGGGTTCATCATCGCTACAGTCCTACAAAACCTTGTAGTACGTCTCTTGTGTGAATTCGTCCCCAAGATAAACTCGACTACTGGTATTCAAGTGGGATGGGAGTCTGGTATTTGCTCAATGCTTGTTGCAACTGGAAACTTTTTCATCAATCGCATTGTTTTGAACACCAGGCTTTTAAAATGAATGGAAATTCAATGAGTTACAAATAAAAATAAGTAGCAAGGAAATCACTTATTCAGTTCTCTTATTTAAGACCCCTATATGTTTAATCAAGGTCTGTAGAGGAAAAAGCATAACTTCTTCCTAAGGTCAGCTGAATAGCTATTTTTTGTGTTCCGGATATGAAGCGTCAAAACTAAAACGGAAGTCAAGTTACGTTATAATAATTACCATTACACAGCTGATTGAAAAAGAGGATGAAGCAGTCATGCCACGGGTACGATATTTATCGTAAAGACACCATATTACTCTATTTTACATTTGGATTATTAGTTAATAACAAATCATTAGATAATGACCGAATTAACAATTATCACTCAAGATAAAACTAAATTACCTACCATAAATAAATTCTACCCTAGTTTGCTTTGAAGATTCTTATTTTAGTAATAGTTGAGACAAAAAATCTCCAAGGGAGGCAGAACCTGACACCATTGCTCTTATGGGATGTAGCTCACCTGGCACTACAGTCATCTTGATGTTTAATGAGTATAACAATAGTATTCATAAAAACACATTTTTTCTATGAATATCCATCGTCATCAGAGTAAATTCATTGGGTCAGATTATGGAGCAAAATGATATCATGATGTGTAGAAAACACGTTTTAAATACTGTAACATGTTTTAGTACATGTTTAATATAAGTCATAAGTGATGATCAATACATAACAAATTAAATTGTGGTAATTATTTGCTATATCTTTATCAACGACAAATAATTCCACCATGTTCCAGTTTCACTTGTTTCTTTAACATTTTGCAAAAAGTTTTTCAACATTCTAACTAGAACTTGCGAAATAAATGTGGTCAAAAATATGAATTATGGTTCCTTTAGAGTTCGTATAATATATTAAAATGAAGTAAGGTTTAAACAACATGATATTTTAATCACTACAGCATATTTTAATGCCATGGGGTAATCGGGCAATAAAGGAACGATTAAGATGCAGGCATGCACACGCCGTAATTCCGTCACCACTTTAACAGTTATGACGAGCAATCAAAGTTATGGTTTCGAGCATGCAAGCGCGTCTGCATGCATTTGTTTCTAAAACAGCCGCAGTAACGGTCGGACGAAATGTAAATCTGCTGCGACAATAACTCATGTTAATCTGGTTATGATAAAAGCTGGCCCGGGTCTTATAAATATTCAATCACTAGGAGAACCGTGCGCGAATTGTGCATTTTGTAATACATTTCTTTTAGCTGGTGGAAAACTCTCCTATAGTAAAATTCGAAGGAATTATATGACTATTGTGAATGTTTTAACAATATTTCTATTTATTATACAGTGACAGACGATCTTTTTTGTTTACAATCTTAAACTTTCATCTGAGGGTAATCGGTTGTTAAGTTACAATTCTTGGTTTAAAATTTGTAACGAAAGTTGGTAAACATTTTTCCCTGTAAAAATAAATAAAAGACTATGGGGGCGAAGCCCGTGAGGAGGTGACCTTTTTAATCACCATTCGCACATGCGTTAGGACACCTCAATCTTAAAACTCGGTTAATTAGGTCGAGAGAAAAAGTGATGTAAAACAAAAGAAAAAACCTTTTTGACTTAAGAAAACTTGCCGGAGTGAATTTGAGTGCTTGGAGGATAGTTAAAAATGCGTGAAGGAAGAGCTTAATAATTGTAATCGCTAGTTCGTGTTTTTCCTATGTGTTAACACAGTAAAAGAATAGATACCGTAAAGGACAGTAAAAGAATAGTTCGAAAAACGATAAACAAAAGAGATTTACAATAAAAGTCTGTGGCCATATACCTATTAGACACGCTTTTATCTTGGTTTAACAGTTAATGCAGTCGTTGAGGGTGAAGTATAGTTTAAGATATCTTTCATTTTATTTCTGCCTATTAATAACGATTTTGGTGGGAAATTTCTATGGTATGTGTTATTAAGGAATAACACGTATGAAAATTATGCACCGTTATTAAGTTAGTTAAAAATAAGGTCAACTTGTCATCAATTTTTAAATTAAAGGATAAGTTCACATATTCGCACGTTCAAAAAAAAAAAACAGTTACGCACTGTAAAACTCCAAAATCAAAATCAAAATCAAAATCAAAATCTTTATTTTCCTTTAGGCATTTACATGCAATTGGCATCGTCACAAACTTAAGACTAACTTATGTAAAACAAATCAAAATGGCAAACCATGCACAAGGCAAAAAACCATGCACAAACAGAACACAAAACTCATCAAACAATGTCAAAAAAAGTACTTACAGTCTCCCTAGGAATATTGAAGAAGTCGTTGACTCCAAATTTATGAGAGAGGAAATCGTGAATTATAGTTTGTGTTTATTCTACCTCTTTTGTATATTACAGATTGTTTGACGTATGTAGTAAATACCTCTCTAAATAAAAAAAATTTTAAAATACCAACCATTACTGTCAAAGTATATATTTTTTTTTACTTAATAAATGATAATGTATTTTTTTACTCTACACTACTAGTCGAACCAAAACTCAAAGTTAAATGCGATATCACTAAATATTGATTTAGCGTTGAATAAAATGATTCACTTTAGAATTTTCCTAGTAGTAGCCTACATTGAAAGGTATATTAGGTATTAAAATTCGTATAGATGATAACTACTTATTGTCTGTTGACTTTTACAAACTTGTGGCATAAAACCGCAATGAAAATGTTACATTGTACCACTAAATAAGGTGATATAAATCGGTGACGATAATTCGTAGTAATGTATGTCAATGTGTTGTGTGTTAACATATGTTTGGTCGTGTGTTGCAGGGAGTCCGAGCGGGAGAGGGAGCGGGAGAGAGAGCGGGAGCGTGAGGGGCCGGGGGGGAGGCGCGCGCCGTCGCTCAAGCTCGCCAACGGCCGCCTCGCCGCTCAGTCCGTCGAGGAGATCCGTAGTCCGCGGCTCACGCACGATGACAGCATCAAGATCAGCATCGAGAACACCAACACGTGCACCGACTCGCTGGTGACAGCATTGGACGACGAGACGCTGCTGCTGACCGAGCCAGACATGTTCGCTCCGACCAAGGTGCACTTCGGCGGCGACGACCTGTCGCTGTACGGAACTCCCAAGGAGGAGCCCGGACCCGCACCCATGGGCAACCACCCGGGGCTGCCCGGCGACTCGGGCAAGCAGAGCTTCATCAAGAACCAGCTGCAGGCGCTGTTCCAGCCCACGGACAACAAGCTGGCGATGAAGCTGTTCGGCAGCAAGAAGGCGCTGATGAAGGAGAGGATCCGACAGAAGGCGGCGGGTCACTGGGTGATCCACCCGTGCAGCAGCTTCAGGTGGGTGCAGTGGGTGTCACAGTGGGTGTAGTGTAGTGATAGTGTAGTGGGTGACGACCAGTGTATGGAGCCGGCTGCGAGGTAACCTAGGCTAGTCATACATGTTCTGGGGCGCCACGTTACACACTTACAGCAATGTAAACCTTACGAGTTTTGGACAAAACACCGTTTTGTATACCCTTATTTCGAGTGTCGTTTTCCCAATCGAATAATTTTTTTAACTTGGTAATAATACGTTAGTGCCCTCAAACCTTAAAAGTTTAAAATTTTAACAAATATAACTCTCAGTGACGTAGGAGAGTAACTCGATTTTCCATAATTTTAAGAATTTTATGTATTAACGAAAATTATTTTTACTGATTTATCAGGTATGAGGCCTTAGATCAAACCTTTCAAGAAAACATAGGCCTATACTTTAACGATTCAAAATCACCGTACGGGGGAATTCGGAGGCATGTTTTCGGTTTTTTTGCAGTGGTGAAGATGGCTCTTAGATTATCGACCCGAAAATCTATACGATTGATTCGCTAGCTACTCATTTCGATGCATTTCAAAGCTAGCTAACATAATACCAAAAAGAATAACATAATGTTACCGGTTCATCTGAGATTCGTTGCAATATTCTAACACAATAACAATGGCATTGTAATACCATAAAGCTCAACAACCTTTGATTTTTAGGCCACGTGTTCTAATCTATTCAACGTTGTATGCTTAGGGTATTTTTCGTAAAATCTTTTCATACGGTTGTCTCTAATTTAGTCCTGACAACAAGGGCTAATAAATGAATCAGTGATTTCAATATGTCTGGTCTTAAAATGCACGAAGCTGGGCGACAGTCATGCAGTAGGCCTACTTCTCTGAACACTTGTTCACTGGAGTCGTCATGTACATTATTAGGCCTAAGTTAAATTCATACAGGTGATACAAATATTTTTACCAACGAGCCTGTTGAATTAGATTTCTATCTTCCTCCCTACATGATTTGAGTAATTTCAACATTGTATATACAGCAAGCCTACATCGAAACGTAGTACGAAAATTCCTCTACTTTATACAAATTTATTATGGATCAGTTATTTGCAACCTACTGGATAAGGAAATTAAAATTCAATGACAAAGATTAATCTGCACTGACGTTAAATACACTTAATCAACGCACAGTTTAATTTATTAATATATGAAATTCGATGCATTACTAACAGACTATGAACACAAATCATTATTTAAATATTCATTTAACAATTGAATATTGAAAACACGAACCATAAATATAAACCTAATTAAGGCTCAATGCAGTATAATGCTATTCATAAATATCATTTCACTCTTCAAACTATTGTAAGGATTATTGTACAAAAGCTTTTATCGCAGAAAAAGCAGCATTATATTTCTTTCATCAAAACGAGCAAACCGAACCCAGCAAAGCTCTGAAAGCCTTGTTTGAACAAATGTTTGAAGTACCAACAGATCTGCTTTCAGACCAGATGGAGCAAAGAGATAATAAATGTTTAAAAGTTTTCTAAAAGTGCAAGCCATCAATAAATAAATGATTTGCTACTAAGTATTGCACGATAACCCATAATTGATTCAATAAAAATATAGTTTATCATAAATGTTTTACGGTTATAGAGAGTAGTTTTTGTGAAAATAAAAAATTGTTTTACCTGGATAGGCATTATAATCTTTAGCCTACTAATCAGTAGTCATTTGCCGTTTAACGAAATCTAAAATTTATTTTTACATAATTTCTAGAAAGTTTTGTAAAAAAACTTATAGGGAATGAAAATATATACAAATAATTATATAAATATAATGAACATACATATTCATTATACCTAGTTTGAAAGGCGTATAAAATATCAGATCATATAACGATTGCACATGTTTCTTTTCATTTGTGCTTTAACTAAAATTGTTACCACATGCTCAACTGTGCATCTAGTAATTATTATCTAACATACGTAATGATTGTTTCGCACGTTTTAAAACTAAAATAGTGTTTTTCTGTTTTGATATTCATATACAGATTTTGATATTCGCATATATTGATATTCGTGGTGGTAATCTCTTCTTTCCCTTTCGAACTCATCATTCTGCAATTTGATTGTACCAAGTTATCATGGAAATATAATGGTGTAATGACATAATGAGGTTTAATAGGTTTTATCACAATCTTTGTCGAAATGGATTACGAAATAAAAACAAAAGACAAAATTGCAACTAATCAGTTTTAAGAAGCAGTTACATTGAAATTGCTTAACTATTTTTCATCTGCACTTAGCTTTATTTAGGACTAAATTTGAAATTACTATCAACTTTAAAATATTTGCGCTAATTGATGATTTATAGACTTTAACTAATCCACCTACCTCATCTGTCCTGTCTCAGTCAGGTACTCATCTTTGTATCAGGCTTTTTAATACACCAAGTTTCGAAAGTGTCGCCAATGAACGCTATTAAAATTTTGTTTACTATGAAAATATTATGACGTGAACCGAATATTAAATTGTTTCTCCGATTGAGTCTCTTGTTATTATATAAATATTAAATGTCATTCGTTCATTTACAAGGTATTTCTTAATTTACAAAACTGCTGAGAATTATTATGAATATACAAATTCACTGTAGGCTAAGTTTTTGTGGTTGAGGCACAAAACAGTATTAGGTGTTACAAATCGCTAAAACTTACCTTTTTCTGACTTTTCAAAACATCAAAATAAATTTATATGTTCATAATTATACAATAGTACCTAACCTTATTTTGATTTCAAAGTTAATATTCATTTTATGACTTTTTACTCGCAAACACTATAAATTAAAAAATTAATATTAACACTTTTAATACCTTTTCAAATGTTATAAACAGTCACATTACAACTTATTGCGTAATTTATTACGTACACAACATTTACTGCCAAATCCGTTACCCGATGATCGTGAGAGTCCCGACCTACACAGTCGGATGACATCGACCTTGACAGAGCCAAGCGACCTCTACCCCAAACTTTATGACTCATCGGAAATAATTCCGAGTAACTCCGGTTAAATATTTGCCCGATAGACAGCGCTAGTTGCGTAGTTGGGAACTAGCCGACCGGGCAGTTTACCCGTTCCAACTAATCAGCTGTTCAACAATTAGGCGTCCCCTTTCACGCGTTGTTACGCGCGCATTGTTTAGAAAAAGTGATCATGCGAAGGCAAGCGCGTTCGGTCACTTGTCCTTACCTTCGGGTTCAGAAATGCTTAACCATGACCTAGTCGGGTGGGATCCCTTCCGCGAATAAAGCTTAGCGCAGGTGTGATTTTGCAGATTCATATCAGGGATTAACTGGATTATAGGAAGGTAACGCAATGTACGAGTATTAGCAACCTTGAAGTGGTTAAAACGTTTATACTTTGGATGTAAAAGGCTACTTTTACATTCTGGGATTAATATTTTTATAATTGCGATAAAAAAGCTAAAATAAAAAAACTTTATATATAAAACTTTAAAAAAATCTTTAACCGGAGTTGAGATGAAAATACAATGAAATATTTACCAAATCCCTGGGGGCCGTCCATAAATTACGTCATCGCTTTTTGGCCATTTTTGGACCCCCCTCCCTAAAATCATCCTACCATCATAATTTATCTGACCCCCCCCCCTCTCGGAAAAATGACGTAATTTTTAACAAACCTTCGTTTTAAGTAAAAATAATGCTTTTTAAACGCTACAGATGATAAACTAAAATAATTGACCAATCAAATCTGAATTTACCTTCAGAAATAAAGCCAAAATGACTTTCTCAATGGAAAAATAAACTATAAAACAACGCCTTAAAATAGTCTAATGTATTTTATAGATAATAATTGTTTAATAGTTGAGTCGTGTTATAATTTATCATTGTTTTACTGTTAAAATTTGATATAAAACATCATATTTAAAATGACGTCATATCAAAGCCGACCCCCCCCCCCTTGCACATCACCTTACCGTCATTTTCATTCTGGACCCTCCCCCCCCCCCCTATTTTCAGATGACCTAATTTATGGACGACCCCCTGGTGAATTGCCATATTATTTACAAGCATATTATAGTTTTTTTAATCGTATCATTATGTTTGCATTGCTCGAAAATGCATAACAACATAATAGAAATGTGTAACTTCAATTTTCACCACACTACGCTATTATCATCTTTTCGGCAAGTAATTAATTTGAATTATTAATACTAATTTATATCCCTAGGGATGTAAAGTCAGCAAGTCTACTTAGTCCGCGTTGACGATCTATTTTTAAACTAAAACGACATTATCGATTAACTTTGTGTTCCTTGAGTTGAAAAACAATAAGAACACAAAAATCTAATTATTGCTTGATGTTGGTTTAGTATAGAACTATATTTAGTAAGCCACGTGACTGCATATGAAACCAGTAAAAATTTTTAAATCTGATATATATATAGGGCAAATAGCGTTCAGACCTTGACCAAAAAGGTTCAGGGTACCTGGCAAATCCTCATTTTCGTCTCTTAATGTTAAATATACAAAGTCTATACATCATTCCTTATTAGGCTTAAATATTTTTGCAATAATTACACCAGCTAATATTTGAAAATTTGTATTGACTCATGTTCAAGAAATCTTTACTCTTCTAGGCTAATCTAAATTGTACTAGGCCATGTAATGCTTCCATAAAAATATTTATCCATGCATCTTAATACACGTTTGTAAAACTAGATTTTTATGTGAATGCTTAACGAACGAAGATAACAAAAAATTTGATTCAAATACAAATTATGGGACATCCATGCAATTGGCAGTTGCAAGCGAGATTCTAAAATGTGAAATTTAATTTTCTAAAATAACTGGTAAGTATGTAAACTAAAAAATTGAGAATAACTATCGGAGTGATGGGAAAGCGTATTCCACCAGAGTGTACCAGAGAATTTAATCAAAACTGTCACAGATAAAACCTTAACGTTCTGTTTTATAGACCTCCGTTGCACTAAAGGTGATTCACTTTATCTTTATTGTCCAAGGGAAACAAAGCATGGAGTCTTCACTTTAAGATTTACGATGGTTAATCTTGAGTATCAATACTGTAAGACTTCAGTGTAAATGCGATTTTTTTAAGTTCCAGCAATTTACACTGATTTGAGTTTTTTATGTAACTAGTTCAGTATTTGGTGTGTATAGTAGGTTTTTATTTTAGTTAAAGACCAACGTTTTTAAACTCTTTAAAACACTCTAAATGTTTTACATAAACTTTACAGCATGTTTTTCATAAAGAATTACTAAATTTATAACATTATTGTGTTGAATTTATTACTAGTAGTATTAAAATGATTCGCCCACTGGTATCCCTACAATATTTGGGTTATGTAGAAGTTGCGTATGTTACATGTATGAATTGTATACGTTATTAGTAGTAAATTTTGCTTAAAAGAAAATTTTTCAAATCCATAAAAAAGAAAATCTTTCCTACATAACATTAAAACATTTTAACAACTTAGCATGCACCATAGACCGAGCGAAAAAGTAAGGGTTGACCAAAAATTAAGTCAACTAATGCATCTGACGTATTTAATCTATACTGTTTATTTATAACAGTAAGGAAAAAACACCTTTGCACAGTTAGTTTGAGACTTCTACTGGGCCGGTTTACATGCGGGTTGTACAAAAACAAATGTTTTCCGTCTAATATTAGCAAATTTATTAGTATTTAGACAAAATTTATGGTTAATCGGTCCAAATTGGAAAATGAACTTTTCTCATGGAAATTCATCATGGGGAAAAAATGAAAGCCAACCTCTTTTCGTATATTAGCAGGTATTATTCACTTTATTACTTTATTAAATAAAAAAATATCGACATTTCCAAACTTTCGCAGTAAATTTATTTCTAACCACTTTCTATCAGCTGATCAGGTGTTTTGTCTAAATACAGTAGAAGAGCAAAATCTCAAGTAGGATTTGGTTTACTATTGCCACTTAAAATGTATTTTGTAATTTATATCACTATAAAGAATATTAGGCCTACTGTTTGAATTTACCGAGCAACTGCTCGGCCTCCAGGTACTTATATTTTTAATGTACCGGTATAGAAAAAATACATGGCTATAATATTCAAACTACAGTTTTATAGTTGGTGGATTAAAAGTAAGTTTTGAATGTTTTATTGTTTAGTACTAGGCCTATATCTAAAAATACTTAATTATATAAAAAAAACTACTGATTAATTGGAAAAATATAGCGATTTAAAAAGTAAATTTGATACATGTTTTGCACCATCTGCCTAGCGGTCCAATTGCACGAAAGGAGCTGTTACAACGAGACTCGTCGTAAAAAAAATAAAAATTAATTTGTTCTCCGTTATCACGGTGCCATAAACAAAGCTAGAGACTTTAACTATCACCGGCAAGGTAAAGGATCTAGACCTTCACGAATTAACTACACCCTTGATATTTGATTCAGGATCGTATACAATACAGGACAGGACAGGAAGGTTGTGGTCAAGAACATCCTGGATTCCCTTTCTCCGTTATTAGATTATTTCCTTGCTCGGCAACTCCTGGGGTTTCCCGGCAAACTTTCTCAATAATTGCTTGGAGACCGAGTCAAGAGAAAGACTCGCAAATACGGACAGTAACTTTGAATTTGAAACCATCGATGTATACTACTGGATTGAACTCTAAATTGGCCCCAAACGGTCCGGCGTGGATAGCGCTGGTGGGCAACTGCGGAATCAGCGTCATTTCAACGACAGTGCGCGCCGCCGTTTACACGCTCCTGTACTACAACAGAGTGGTTAAAGTGCATTGAAATTTATATATTCCGTTTCTTTATTAAATACTGAATCCAACAGTATAAATATTTTTTAGTTCCTAAACTAAAGGTAATTATTAAAGGTGGAAATGTTTGAGAATCAATTTAGTCAGACATGGAAAAGTCACTAAGCGAGGATTTTTTTATTTTTGGGTCAGAAACAAACTTTCAGCGGGAAAGTTGTAGCCAATGAGACGAATTTCATGATTTGATCAAGAAACCTACAATAAAATGACTAGATCGTTGGCAATCGAATAAATAATAGTGGCGCGACGAAGTTCATTTTGAGCCTCGTGATCTCACTGAGGCTACCGCGGGCTTCTGGAGCTACAAATCTCATAGTTCATTCGATAATTATTGGTTTATTATAATTATTGACTTTTGCCATAGGGTTCATAAGTGATATAATCACAGTTAAGATGTTAAGAGATAGACTGTTGGTAAGTAACGAATTGAAATACTTACTAGGTTACAAGCTCTCGCAAGATCACTTAGAGCTTCTATTTTCTTGTATTAGAAGTAGAACAGGAAACAATAACAATCCAAATGTTAAAGAATTTACGTGGGCTGTAAGAAAGTTAATGTTTAGGAATAGTGTAAGGCCCTCGGATAATGCAAACTGTGCAGACCTTAACTCAGACTCAATACAGAGCCCTGTTTTTGACTTGGACTTAAGTAGTCAACATCAATTAGTGCCCTATGATTGTGACGAAGAAAATATTGATGAAGAACTAGAAGTAGTGGTATCATTAATGAGTGAACGTTTAGGACAGTCGTATTACAAAGACAATATAATTTATTATATTTGTGGTTTCATCGTTCGTAAAGTTGTGGCAAAATTACATTGTGGAGAATGTAGGGATTTGTTATTTACAGAAGAAGGCGATTTAAGTGTCCACACACATTTTACAGACTTTTTGTCTAAGGGTAGATTAGTAAGAGTTTCAGAAGATGTTTTTAAGATTGCCAGTTTCATATATAAGCTATCAGACATTCAGACTGATAAACAATTAAACACCAAACAAGTCCTGAACCAAGCCTGCAACTTTTTTAAATACTCAGTTTTTAAATGTCATACCTCAAACTGTGTCGATGAGGTTAATCATCGACTTTTGTTAGTAAAGTTGATTGGGAACTTGTTTTGAAAATTATCGGGCATCATAGGGCCAAAGAGGCAACCAGTGCTGCCAGTTTGCCCAGTATTGGTCTGAGGCAGAAACTGACCAAACTAATTTTGTTCAAAAAGGTTTAGTAGGCCTATTCCTAGATGTTTTTAGTTATAAAAAGTTACAAGTTAGTTTTAAGCTTTGATCAATAAAGTATATGATTATAAAATGTAAGTTACCACTTTCATTTGTTTGTAACCTCACCCTACACTTATAAACGTGTACTAAAAACATAGTCATCTTGAAATTTGGATTTTATACTACAACAAAAACATTTGTATCAATAAATTTAAATGTTACATATAATTTTGAAAATGTCGATATACTGGGCTACATTGTATTTCATAATAGAACAAACTGTGTTACTGTATTGTGTAAAATAATATGTATTCAAACATTTATTTTAAATTCATAAATTGTAAGATTTTGTAATAAAAAGTAAGAGAAAATGGTTAAAATAATTGCCATAATTTAAAAAGGGTTAAATCCATTCATAGAAGCAATTGGAAATGACATTTCACTTAAATTCCAAGTTTGAATTAATTTTAAAATTAAAATAACGATAAATAGTAGCCAATATGTGTGTCTATGGAAGCAGAATATACTTGAGAACACGAATCAAAAGATTTTGTGTATATAAAAAATTTCATTGCCTTAAAAATGTAATTTTAGTATGCGCGCGTCACGATTTTCCCTACGCTGCCCGTGTTAGCGGCCGGCGCTTTTGCCCACCAGCGCTCATCTCGGCCAATGAATACAGAGTCTTATAAGAATAAGACTCTGTATTCATTGTCTCGGCCGGACCGCAAATCGGTTCGCTGCAACACGGGCGCGAGCAATCCAGTAGTATACATCGATGTTTGAAACTTAACGCTTTGATATAAGTTTAACCATGTTTATATTTGTAGCAATCTAATTGGTTTTTAAGCAATATCCAATCAAATTTATTTGATGATTTTTGTCTATATGCGGGCTTGTACTCGATTCTTTGAAATTTAATAATTTATCACTAATAGTTATATAGCGTTAACAATACATTGTAATGTTATTGTAGAGCATTATGTAACTATTTACATAAAAATAGTTAATAGTTTTCATCACTACGAAAAAAAGTAGCTCTTTTTGGTGCCCAATCGTTTTTTAAAAGCAAGGCATAGCCTAGCGTAGCGAGTGATGAATAACTATTTTTAATTTGTTTATGTACAAGGGACTCTCCCTAGTTATCAACAGTTATCAATCATTTGTTAGACACAAAAAAATTGATTATTTTTTACTATGTTATTTATTAAAGTCATAATGAATAATTGAAATAAGATTTGAAATGGCCAAATTTACGAAACTGTGACGCTTCCACAGCGTAACAAACTTAAGCCAGTGCGATTGAGGTTTCCAAGGATTTTGGTTTGCTACTCCCGAGCTGTCTGAGGTTTGTATTAAAAATACTTGCAATAAAAACACACCGGTTTTCTTTGTCTCACTAGAGAGATTTTTTAAGGGTTTAAATTTTTTTTAATAAATGTGTTTTTTAAAATAAAACTTTGGTTCTTGTTATGTAATTTTTAAGTATGCTATATTATAGCAACTGATCTAAGTTGATTTAATTTTGTTGGACATGCAAATTGAAACTTATTTTTACAGGATTGCTTTCAAAGACACTGTATAGTAATTGGTAAATTCAATTTAATAGAGAATAAAGGAACAAAATTAACATTAATTAATAGTTTTACGAAAATATAGGCGTGCCTTGCCTACGTTGAATAGATAAATATATTAGTGATGTAATTTTATTGTAGAGCCTTACTAATAATAATGTAGAGCATTAATAATAACTATTCAGAATAAAAAAAAGTGTGGAAACTATAAAATTTTGGTTAAGTATCGAAGTAACAAAACTAAAACTTTGCAAATTGATTTTTAATGACTAATACTTCCTAAAGTACTTATTGTCCTGGACCTCCAAGGGGACGGTACACAAGGAGTAAGAAGAACATCTTAAATGTGAGCATAGATAAATAAAATTAAAAATCTTTAAAAATAGAGAACAATGCCGCAAACCCGGTCTCAAAAGGATGAACGAGTCAAAAGTGGCAGGTGATCAAACTTTGTTTGAAAATCATATTTCTGAAAACAAAAAAATCAATAACACCCGATCCACTCGACGTTTCGAGGCCGTGTTTGTGGTAAATCGCTCAAAGTGCTAAGTCCATTAAAATGAAGTATCATATGAAGTAGCCCAATACAGCTTCCTCGACGACCTCCACTAGGGACGTACTGCATTTTTTGTTTTCAGCAATATTATTTTAATACAAAGTTTGATCGCATGCCACTTTTTGACTTGGTCACTCTTTTGAAGTTGGGTTTGCGGCATTGTTCTTTATTTCTTAGAGACCTTAATTGGATGTACATGTTGACCTATGCTTACCTTTACGATTTTCTTCTGACTCTTTGTGGACTCCCCCCTTGGAGGTCCAAAGACAAAATGTACTTTAGGATGTAGTATTCGTCATTCAAAATAAATTTGCAAAGTTTTAGATTTGTTACTTAAATAAAAAAAAATGAAATCGTTTACAGACTTTTCCTATATAAACTGATCAGTAACCATCATTTTAATTAAACATTTAACTGGCCATTAAGTTATTCTTACGCATGACAACTAGACCGGCCTGATGAAGCTTGAAACTGCGCAACATAATATCTGTTTAGGGTGTGTGTTCAAATTGTGTCACCTGCTATTGTTACATCCACTGATGGCAAAAATATGTTTAATCGAATTAAAATAGAACACAAGTAAGTATTACATAAAATTAAATTTGTGTCATTGCGTGAGATATGAAAAATTGTAAATGTCTCCCTAGCGGTATTAACCACACAAAATAAACTGCCAAGTTCACATACGTAACAATGTTTGATAGCTAAACATGTAACTTTAATGGTAAACATGAATTATTGTTTTATTACAGAATGATTTCATCATGTTGTTACTTGAAAATAGTCATTGTGCTAGGTGACATTCGTGTGAAAGGCGGTTGGCATTTCGTATTACGGTTCGCTGGTTGCCCTGCCGAGTTAAAGAAGATTTGTGTGAAAAAAGTTTACTAAGTATTCGCTGTCTTCTGCCTTATACTATAATTTTAATTGATATCTGTAATAGACTGATATTTAATTGAAGTATCATAATAGCGATTTACTTTAATTATACTCTAAATATGTTTTCATAAATCAAACATGACTGTTCAGTTCACTAAATATTTCCATCGTTCCTATTAAAAGGAGCTTTGATTAATATTTGTAATAACAGTAACCATTTTTCAAGATACATCAAATTTATAATGAAAAAAGTTTTAATTAGTTGAAGACATGAATAACTGTGCTGTTTTGAATTGTGGATTACTTTTATCTCAGTGACATAATTGCTTTTAGCTTGCATCAAAGGATTTAATATTTCTTTAATCTGAATTAATATATAAAAAGTTTAAAAAACTTATATTATTTTTTATTCAATCTTAGATGATAATAAGTAAAGTAAATAGTATTGTCATTAAAAATTTTTCTACTTTCCGTAAAGTGCTAAACAGTTATTAAAACTTTTAATTGTGTCTTGCAGGTCTAGAGGTTTACCTTTTTCCTTTCCTTACTATCATACATACAATCAAAAGGTTAACTTAAAAAAAAGAAAACCCGATTAAAATTTTACGCACCCCATGCAATATTCAAATAATAATTTATTTACATTTACTTTCTTCTGAACCTACGTTTAAATGTCAGTATTGTCCTATAAGTGTATGTGAGAAAAATTCATGAAAACAACAAAAAATACATAGTAATTTAAAAGGGTGTCAATTAAATGTCTATTTTTAAAACTCTTTCGATAAAGACCTAGAACAGTTTAAGTGGTGTTTAATTTGGTAGTTCCTCATTAAATGTAAATAGAATTACAGATAATATGTGTGTCAAGTGATCCACAGTAAAGACGAGTGGCAAGAAAGTGATCTGGATTAGGTTTTGATATCACTGTTATCTGAAACGGCGCGTTATCAGTACGGCGGAGATTATCTCCAGTTGAAGCCAATTAATTACGTTACTAGATATCAAATAGATAACGCGCTTAGAACAAGAGTAAATAACTCTCTGTAATAAGGCTACACCATGTTTGGCCTTCTTACATAATATTTTAAATATTTCACTAAACATTCATAATAGTAGGCTCTACTTTATGAACGCTTTAAAAGCACGAGTGAGAAACACGTACATTACAGCACGAGCAAAACGAGTGTTATAAAAAAGATGCTCAACGGCTGGATTAAAATACTTTCTATTAATACTTTATAAGCCTTTTCATTTAATATTTCTAGTATTTTCATAATGAGACTAGTTGTAAGTCTTTTCACGAATAGAATTTTATTTGTCTGACAAAAATTGATTACGGCCAAATTGGTTTTCCAAAAATTTTTTACGGAATTAATTGAACAAAATTCATCACTTTCTCATATTATGGAAACAGCCACTTATATTTGAGGTTAGGCATACAAACAAAGTATGAATAGTAGTGGAGCAATCAGATGATGTACGTTTTACTCAAATTCTACCATATCAATATGTTCATCAAATGCCGCACTCTCATTGGTCTAGAAACCAGTTTCATAAAGTGACTCCTGCCCTTGATGTTTACTTTATACAACTGATATTTTATTATTTAATGATGTACCTCTTTTCCATTATAAGTGTCAATTGAAAATCGTCGTATTGTATAATTTAAGCAAACGCAAAAACGTCCACTTATCCCTTGATTCATATGTCAATTATTTTATGTTACTCATTATCTGTCATATAATTTTCTTTACACATTATCATGATCTTAATTCCTTTAGTTTTATGTAGACATAGACCTAGATATTTATCATTACAATAATCAATTCAAAGCAGTAATTTAAAATAATTAAAAATTTATTTATGATGATTATCATTAATTAGTATCTTTAATGTCGGTTAAAACACATTTAACATTCAAAACAACTTCACCTCCAAAGATTAATCTTTGTAGCATTAATGTAATAAATTTTGGTTGAACTGAAGGACGGGGCGGGGCAGTTTCGTGGGACACGACCTCAATAACACTGATTACCTGATTCACATCACATTACCAAGCATTATTCACAATTTACCAATTTAGTCTTATAACCTTCCTAATGACAATAACTACCACCACTTTTAAGTCTTTTTTAAGTCTAAGTCACTTTTAAACTGGGTAAATTATTTAAAATATACAAATTAGCAACACATTTGAAATGTAAGAAGCAGTTCTATTTTCAAACTTTGTGCAGGTTTTAATGGTATGTCTTTGAGTTTTCAAAACAAATTGTTATGAACTATGTATTGTATACTTAAAATAAACCTTCCTGTAGTAATGATAAAGTGCCGGGTTAACCGAGCCTTGCTTGTTGGTTTAATTCACTTAAATTATAGAATCATGGTAACCAGGCTTTGAAGTTTACGCCAACTAGGCCTATTAGTGTAGTAAAATTAGTCGGGAAAAATGAAATAATTTTTGGAAAGCTAATTTCTTTTGAAATGTGTTCTATGGCATCCCCTGACTTTCCTCCGAGAAGTCCCCTGCAATCCCATGTGGGGATCATGGTAAAAAATGAGGGGTTGGCCTATAAGGAGTTAAAATCTATTTTGATATTAAGCATACTAAATTTGAATAAGTTCCAGAAGGTTTATATATATAAAATTAAAGGTCTTAAAATGTAGAGCACAATGCCGTAAACCCGACCTAAATATAACGGTCGAGAGAAAAATGGCAGACGTTCAAAATTTAGAATAAAATAATTCTATCAAAACTTTGAAATGCAATAACTTCCGACATATTTGACCTTTTGAGGTCTGGTTTTCAGCTATGTACTCTCCTTATAAAGGCCTTTAAAATTATGTATACCATGGCTATGGACTAAGAAAAATTTTTCAAAACTCCCTCTTTGGGACGTCCATGTAGAGGGTGGTTCAAGGGTAATATGATGGGCATATGTCAAACTATCCGTATTTGCCAAGGTAATTGTACAAGCAAACGTTTGCCGCAAACCGGACCTCAAAAGGTCAAGTATTTCTAATATTATTACATTTTTAAGCGTTTTGATTAAAATTTGAATTTTATTCTAAGTTTGACAGGCTGCCATTTTTGATTCAAGCAACCTTTTGAGATGGGGGTTGCGGCATTGAATTATACTACTTAAGAGCTTTAATTTGATATACATAAACCTATTGGTCGGCGAAAGACTTATTTCTGACTCCACGAGGGCCATCCCATCATTTTTAGGCATGTTGCCCACTGGGGATTTCAGGGGACTTTTCTGAGGGAGGTCAGGGGATGACATAGAACACATTTCAGCAAAAATTGGCTGTCCAAAATTTTTTTCATTTTCCAGCCATATTTTGGCTTAATTTTACTACACTACTATACCTTTTCACAGGTGACAGCTGTTTATTACGCAATGCTTAATAGTATCATTATTTTATTTTGTTTACCATTCCTTATTATTCCGTTGCCTTGATGGCAAAACATAAGACCTATATTAAAAAGTTACAATTTTTAAAATTAGTTTTAGACAAAAATTATTTTACTGGGGTTTAAGCTTTTCCTAAACGTATTTTTGTTCCAAAACACTCTCAAATGCAAAGTTAAAGCAAAATCTATCATCTAGATTTCGATATTGATGGAAAATACATCGCCACAGACACTCCTCGTACTATGGTATAGGATTTCTTTTAAATAATACACTTAGTAAGATAATTTTTTAGTAAGCACATAATGAATTGTATATAATTAAGCATATTTTACCAATCGTAAGAACGTAAATGAAAATTGATATTATTATCTCTGCTTGACCTGCATTTTTAAGGGACGGTTGGCTACTTTATGTTCTGTATGCCCAAAACATCCGATCAAATTACAACAATTGGTGTTTTAATCCTTTAACAACCCATGAGTAAACTTCATTAACCGTTTTATACTCAACAGAGCAGTGTACTATGGGATATAATGTATTGTAATATCACATTTTGACTGGGGTAATATATAAATATGTTTACTTAGCTTATCTTTGTAATATGCAGTTCTCTTTGTGATATTTTAACAAAACAATATTTAAATACCATATCAGCGAAATATCAAAAGAATAACATACGAGTAAAATTTCATCAATTATCTTTTGGGTTTCTTCCGTATATTTGATTTTTTTTTTTTTTGTACAGAAACCTTAGATTAAGGCATTAAAACAAACCCAGCTATTGATTACTTTATTCCTCGAAAAAAGACTTCGTTACCGGATATGGTAGGGCTTAATGTGGATGATGTTTGGGAACAGATGATCCTCTCTAATCGGACATAATCTCTACTCTTTGAAAGCCTTTGTTTTAATTGCTGGATGATTTAAGTAAGCCTAAAATAAATATAGATTAATGTTTAAATAAACGTTAAATGTACGATATTAGTTAATCGATTGCTACAGGTATGAGTGTATATTGCGTAAACAATTTAGTAGGTTGATTAATTTCTATACGTCATAAGTTTAAAAATACTACAATCAGTTCTAACTCAATTAAAAACAACCAATCCAAACAATTTTGTTTTTCCAGTGAATATCATGAACATTCTCCAAGAAAACAATATTGATGTTTTAGATGCTTTGTGCAAATTCATATCAGAAAATGACATTAAGATTTAGTAACTCTAAATTGTAATAGTTTGAAACAAATTAATTGTATTACTATTATTATTATAATTCACCTAACAACAACACCTTTTTTACAGCTGTACATAAACAGGTATTTTAAATGCTCAAAACCAATCCCAATGTCATTCTAAAGGGGAAGTGAAAAAAGATAACTATCAGCTTTATTTTAAGTCCGGTTTCTACATATATGTTTTGTGATTGAACCACAGACCAATCCGTATTCAACGATAATTTTTATATCGGTAGAAAACTGTAGTGGTTCCATTCACAAAAAAAAAAAACCTTAGCAAAATAAATAAGTAATCCATTCGCTCGGAAAACTTAAAAGGTTTTTTGTAGTAATATATGTATAGTATGGCTCATTTAGCCAGCCACCAAGATTTTTAATAATAAGAAAATACATAATGTTGTTCAGAGCACCTGAGTTAGTATAAGTGAGACAATAAACTCTAAAATAGAAATATTGATCTCTCTTTATAAAGCTAAATCCAGGGCGCCAAGCCATTACAGCCCAGCTTCGCTTGAGCTATGCTTACCGATCAGTCTTTTGGGGAAAGAACTCAGTTGGCACTCTGTGACTATGTGCTCCATAGTTTGATACTCCGCTCCGCAGTCGCATGACTGGTCATGCGTCATTCCCCATTTGTACTTTCAATAATTACATCTTCGCATTTTAGTGCGGAAACGATTTAGTATAGTCCATTGCTTCAGAGGAAAATTCATACCTATTGCTACGGTCGCCTCAGCTATCAAGAAGTTGTTCCGAACTTGGAAAGCGTCCCAGGAGGAAGTCCACTTTGTATGGGTGGTGAAGATTCTGTCCATCAACTGGGAGGCTGTCTGCTGGACAGATAAGATCTTAGTATATTCCCTAATGAGTAGATCCCTTCATCTTATTCAAGTTGAGCTATATTACACATCACCGGGAGCCAAGGTACATTGGTTGCCATGAGTGTACCACTAATGGCTCTCATGGTCCTGTTAACCTCGCCGTTAATTTCTCTAAAAAGCACACTATGTTCATGATGTAATATGCATTCATGTTTGTCCCCTGGATTTATCATGATGTCGATGAATAATAATAGGTTATAATATCTTTATGTCTTCAATCCAAACATTTGTCTTCAGATGACTAGTTCCTGTCAAAAGCTAAAAAAACATGTTTTCACCAAATTAAACAAAAAAAACCGCTCATGCCACTCACTACACAACACAAACGTAACAAACAAAAACATTTAGTCGCGATTAACGTGTGGCCGGCCAACGACAGGTCCAGACACTGACTTTATTGATTTCTCTTTGTAGAGCTGAATCCACGGCGCTAAGCCATTGCAGACCAGCTTCGTAATCTCCGAGTCTGGACATGTTGGCCGACCACACGTTATTCTTTTGTACGTTTGTTATGTCCGTTTTCTCAGTCGAGTCGAAACTGAGTAAGTGTAATGTGTTTTTTATTTTTTAATTTTTTGACGAAAACTGACAATGCTTTTTTACATTTGATGCAAGATTTGAAAATGGGACTACGTCTCGCAACTAGTCATCTGAAGACAAATGTTTGGATTGAAGACTTAGAGATATTGCAACCTATTAATATTTATCCACACTATTTAACCACACGGGAGAGCAGTGCTCAGCAGTTGAGTACACCACACGGGCAGACCAGTGGTTCGCAGATCTTGTGCGTTAGCTCCCTTGTGTAGCCTGTTGGACAGGGATCCTGGCATTGAGAATAGGTAGGGTTCTGTTGTAAATTAACCTCTCGGGTAGCTTATAACAAACACTTAAAGAGATATAGGATGATAAGTTTCAGGCCGTTTTGGATCTTATCAGATTTTCTAAATATCCCAGGCATGTCGCTGGTTTTCAAAATGGTGTTAAAACTTCAAGAAGCCACTGACTAGCCTTGTTACCCGAGTGTTTTATAAACTCCGGGAAAATGTCACCAAGTGTGCTAATTTATCAATTGGCATCGCATTGATGACCGCTTTCAGCTCTTAGTGTGAAGTGAAGGGTCTAGAGACTTCCAACGATGCTTGCCGACTCTCCTTAATCTCGTTAAGTTTAAAAAAGATTTTTTCGTCTGCAGACGTAGGCACAGGTTAAGACAAACCGTAGAGGCGTTTTTTTAAATTTCTCGATGGCTAGGTTGTGGAGTATTGTGTCGTTCACTTGATTTACCAGGGGAGAGTTTCCTGAGCAGAGACCAAGTTGTCCGACTACCTTGGGTCATAAGATACTTGCATACCTAATGTCGTACTGTATCGAAATTAATAAAATTAATCAAATTCATGCTATTGATAATTTTCACCCAATTCTCACCCCTGGAGTTGTCAAGAGAGTTAAGGAGTTGGTCAGCTACATCTATATCGGCAGTCTCGCATGATGATCACTGGCAGTGTCATTCACTGTAAGGATCTTCTTTTAGGGGAGATGAACCTGATGCTACTGTCAAGCCTGGAGGAGAAAGCCTCCCACTAAGCTTTATTGAGTTCCACCTAGGCAGAGAAAAAAATCTTAATAGTGGAATCTGTATTCCTACTGATATTATTACAGGATTGTGCTGAGAGTGGTGGAATGCATCTAGGACCATCCTGGAAGTAAGTGCGGGTGTTTCTGATGATTCTCGGGCAAAAGTACAAGTCTGGAAAGTATCCACGACCCATCCGGCTGAATGAAAGGCGTGTGGGTCCTTAGCATTAAATACCTAGAAATGTTTGTTATTTTCAGCCCACCTTGAAAGACTAGTGCCATTGTAATCATCAGATGAGTATCCCCACTAGGTATGATGACTGTTGAAGTCACCTGTACCACAGGATGTTCAAAAGTTGGGAGAACTGTATCTGACCACAGGATATTCGATGGTTTGCGTATATTTACTATAGTAGCCTGAAATACCTTATCAGCAACAATAAACATGTTTTTATCACAACTTTTGTGGGAGACTGATACACTGTCTAAGTCCTGCCTAACGTACGCCGCCAGCACTCCATGGACCTGGTGACTTATTTCTTCTACAAGCTTCCTGGGATGTTGCCCCTTGTACTGTTCTCTAAATCTTCTGCAAGTGTTTCTTGCAGTGCGAGGACATCGACCTCATCTACCACCAGCATCTTGCTGAGGCAGCCACTTTTAGATTTGCTCAGACCCTCTACGTTAAAATGACAGATATTAAAACAGACCCTAAACTTCTAAATTGTGCCGCGAAAGTAAAGGGCCGTTTAGTTTAGATGAAAAAGTGTTTGTTCGTTTAGCATCACCGAGGGAGTACGTGCAGCTTTAATGGTATGCTGTGGACGCGAACAACGTCACCCTCCCCCGTATTAATTAATTTCATTAACAAGCATAGTGTGCTAAAATACAAAGTACAAAAGGCTAGTTTTTATTCAAGACGAGCTCGTTCGCTTCGTTCAGACTGTTTTAATGTAGGCCTACTTGTGTACTGTGGTATACTTGTTCAGCCTCATATAGTATCTGTAAAACGTGGATTCAAATTCTTTAATAACACCTGGTTTCATCGTGGTTGCTTCTGTAACTCATTTAAAACATTTAATTCCGATTAAGAAATTCCTTGGTAGTTTTATTTTTTTAATTTTAATTACATTTCTCTAAACATCCATAATCACCCTTATAAAGAACTATTTCTCTTAAAGGAGATAGGATATAGGATAGATAGTTAAACTAATTTAGATTGTTGGGAATTTTAACTTTTAATTTTGTTTACAATCTTTTAGGTATACTTAACTCATATCCTAACCATGTAATTTTTAAAAATATTTTAGACTATTAAAACTAGCTGTAATATATAAAAAATGTATTTTTCATACATAATAACTTATATTATTTTGCCTAATGATTTGCAAATATTATATGCCAAATTTGAATAAGCAACATGTGCCATTATAAAACCTCCTATTGCTGCATCAGGTCTCGTATACAATAAACCCTCCCAGCTGTTTTAATTGTTAAACTATGAGAACCATAAAAGTTCCGCTAACAGTCATCTCCCCTCAGGTTTTATTTTATAGCTCTTCCGTACTAATAAGAGATTTTTGGATGGAATAAATTATAAAAAACTGCTTTCAGAGTTTTATATTTTAGAAAAAAAAACTATCAATATATCGTTATTGCCAGTTGAAATATTTTAAATATTGGCGTTTTTTATAAAGACATATTTGATTTGTATCGTTTAAATTAATGGTTTCTTTTGATTTTTATAGCTATTTGGTCGACCAGGTAATTAAGGATGAATCAAAGTACAACATAATTCTAGTAAGTAGTAAAAAAAAATAATAAACTCTATTGAAATTTCATATTTGAAGGATAATTCTCTTTTCTTATATCGTATCGGTTTATCTGTTGAACGATTGAGGAATAAAAAAACTCAGTATCGGGTTTCTTGGCAAAACATCCTAGTTTCTTTCATGTAAGTTATAATTTACAATCAACTGCCCTTAATCTAGTATGTTGTTTCATGAATATTATACAGGGTGAGTTTCTTAAAGTGGTCCAATATCTAACTTTTTTATTTTAAATATGACAGTATACTTGTTATGGGGGATTCCCTTTACTTTTTTATTTTGCTTTCAGGTATGTATTTCACTTTTCAAAATTTCCCGCCATTTTTCCAATATGGTGGCCAACTTTAAAATTTCTCATGGAGCCCCCTACATTTTATGGTGTTTTTAAATTTAAATGTCATTTAAAGACTTGTTTATTCTTTGCCATTTTTATCTAAACCTAACGGTTAGGGAGCTAGGGGCAATCAAAGTTCAATTTTAGTTCCATAAGAATAACATGGGGCAAAATTTATCTGCCCATATCTCCGTAACTATTGGTTGGAAAAAAATACTTAAATATAAAATATCTTAAATTGATGTTTTAAGAACATTTTACTTATAAAATTATATTTACGCATAAATTAACTTCTTTCCAATATGGCGGACAAAAAATAAAATTTTCAAATTTTATGTTATTATGAAAAAATGTTCTTTAAACATCAATTTAAGACATTTTTATTCTAGAGTATTTTTTTTTATCAATAGTTTCGGAGATATGGGCAGATAAATTTTGCCCCATGTTATTCTTATGGAACTCAAAAAATACTTTAATTCCTTCTAGCTCCCTAATCGTAAGGTTTAGAGAAAAATGACAAAGAATAAAAAAGTCTTAAAATGACGTGGACATTTCCAAAACACCATAAAATATAGGGTGTTCTATAAGAAATTTTAAAGTTGGCCGCCATACTGGAAAAATGGCAGGAATTTTTGAAAAGTGAAATACATACATGAAAGCAAAATAAAAAAAGTAAAGGGGGTCCCCCATAAGAAGTATACTGTCAGATTTAAAATAAAAAAAAATTAGCTATTGGATCACTTTAAGAAACTAACCCTGTATAATGAGCAATCTTACGTTTGTTTCTACAAAAGAAATTTCTTCACGAATTTCTACGAATCAACATGAGACGTCTTCTCAGTAGTGGGGAATGGGGGCTTTTGGCTCAGTTCAAGGTCACCTGAGGGATGACGTCATCGATGACGTCATCGAGGTCAATGACCTCATTGATGACGTCATCGATTGCATCATCGATGACGTCATCACCAATGACGTCACTTCCTTGACGTCACACCCATGACGTCACAAAAATGACGTGCTGATGACGTCATCACCCCTTACGTCACCAAGATGACGTCATCAATGTCACAAAGGTCAAGGTCACGCTGAAACCTAAATTTTTTTGGCACCTTTGCTGTTTCTCGCACTACGCTCCGAGTTTCAGTCACAGTTACCAAGACCTTGACAACTTGGAGCGAAATTGCGATGAGAAACAGCAAAAGTGCTGAGGAAACTTGAAGTTTGCAACGTGACTCTGCCTAAACCGTCATGTGACACCGCTCGGGTGACCTTGAACTGACCCAGAAGCCCCCATTCGACCATTACTGCAACCGCGATGCGCACCCTAAGACAGACACCGAGCGACTGGCTGTTCGGCTCCGCGCACTCTAGGTATATGGGAAGTGGTGGGGGAATTGCGATGATCTTGGGAAACTTAAAAATGCCAAGTCAGGTAGCACTGTTTCGGTGCTACCTTAAATTTACATGTTAAAGTGTGATGACCTTGAGGTTGACTGTAAATTTGGGACTTAGGATTGTTTTTAAAGATGTATCTAAAGAATCTTCAGATTTGAGTCAACACTTAGAAAAATTTACTCTTAGTACAACTGTTTAATGTGTATTTGCCAGAGTTTAAGTGTGGTGACCTTGAACTACCCGAAATTGTCAGGAATCGGAGTAGCAACCGCGATGTGCACCCTACGACAGACACCGAGTGACTGACTGTCAGGCCCCGCACACTCTAGGTATATTGGAAGTGGTGGGGGGAACTGCGATGACCTTGGGAAACTTTTAAATCTCAAGCAAGGGAGCACCGTTTTGGTGCTACCTTAATTGTACATGTTTATTAGTTGGAGTTAAAGTGTGATGACCTTGAGACTGTGTTTCAAAGATTTATCCAAAGTACCTCCAGGTTTGAGCCAACACTTAGAAAAATTACTCTTTGTACAACAATTTGATGTTGTTTCCATAGTTTAAGTGTGCTGACCTTGAACTGGTTAAAATGAAAACTTTAATTCAAAACCGCACAGCGGAGTGCATGATACAGATGTGCACCCTATGACAGTCGGCGAGCGACTGACTCTCAGACCTTGTGTACTCTAGGCATATGGGAAGTGGTGGGGGAAATCTCAAGGTCATACAAACTGAGTTTTAAAAAAAGTCAAAGAGTAGAGAGACTACTCTACTCTTCAGAGTTAAAGTTGTCTTGGTACGACAATTCGATGTTGTCCCAGAGTTAAAGTGTGGCGACCTTGAGCATAAAAGTTAAAGTTTTCTTTGTAAGACAATTCGATATCGTCCCAGAGTTAAAGTGTGATGACCTCGAGGTTGACTGTAAACTTGGGACTTAGGATTGTCTTTAAAAAATGTATGCAAAGAATCTTCAGATTTGAGTCAACACTTAGAAAAATTTACTCTTAGTACAACTGTTTAATGTGTATTTGCCAGAGTTTAAGTGTGATAACCTTGAGTCAAAACACAGAAATACTACAAGTCGATGCCATTCCAGAGTTAAAGTGTGGTGACCTTGAGTAAAAACATAGAAATATCCAAGCCATGTTCGTCCAAAGGTAAAGTGTAATAACTTTGAGTGAAAAACTTGTAAAACACTTACATGTACAGAGTTGGAGAACAGCGATGCTTACCGCATGCAAGCCTGAGACACACTGGCTGAGCACCGTAGCGTAGCGTAGGGACTCGACTATGGTGGGGGTACTGCCAACACTTAGAGTAGAAGTGTAGTGGGTGACCTTGAACCACCCCTGAGGGGTGGACCCCCCCCCCGGTCTCCATTTTTTAAGAGGCGGACCCCCCCCCCGTCTCCATTTTTTGGGGGGCGGAACACCCCCCCCAAGGGGCGGACCCCCCCCCCCGTCTCCATTTTTTGAGGGGCGGAACCCCCCCCTCCCCCCCCCCAAGGGGCGGACCCCCCCCCCGTCTCCATTTTTTGGGGGGCGAAACCCCCCCCCCCCGAGGGGCGAACCCCCCCCCCGAGGGGCGAACCCCCCCCCCGTCTCCATTTTTTGGGGGGCGGAACCCCCCCCCGAGGGGCGAACCCCCCCCCCGTCTCCATTTTTTGGGGGGCGGAACCCCCCCCCCCCGAGGGGCGAACCCCCCCCCCCGAGGGGCGAACCCCCCTCCCTCCCCCAAGGGGCGAACCCCGCCCCCGCCCCATGCTGGCCGCCTCCGCCCCATGACGTAGTGCCGTGGGGCGACCGGTGGGGATATAAGGCGGCCCGGCCACAGCCGCCTCGCAGTCCGCTCCCGAGCGTTGAACGTGAACGATCGGGACGGACCGCCATGGACATCACTAAACACTGAAAGGCGCCTTCACTGTTTAGCGAAGTCTAATGTAACTTTAAGACTTGTATTAGTTTTAAGATTCGTATTAGTTTTAAGACTTGTATTATTTCTAAGATATTGCGCTTGCGTTCTGGTGTTAAGAATTGTTTTATACTTGTAACCTATGTGTTTAATGTGTTTAATGTGTATAAGCTTGTTCCAGTATTTACCATGTTGAGCTCAACTCATCCCGTAAGTGTATTATATTACAGAATGTTATTACAGAATAAGTACTCCCCCTTGAGCTTGTTTATCAGCTCAAATTAAATTTAAATTCAGGGAACGGGAGTAGGCCCCCGTGTAAAATTATTTTATACCAACGTTAGCATGGGTCCTCTCAGGCATGCAAAATTGCGGCTGGGTTTGGGACTCGGTCCGTTTGTACGCTGGCATGCAGACCACAGCTGTGGCCAATTTGCGGCGGCCTCTGCACTCGGACCGAGGACGTAAGCCACTAGGGCTGTCCTCAACCTCTCTCAAAATTATGTAAATGAAACTTTGTTAGCTATTTGAGTTTTTGTTCCCAAACTTATTCTGTAATACTTCTTTATATGTGTTTATTTATTAATTTATCCTGTGTGTTATATTTATTTAATATGTATACGCTTGTTTTAGCACTCCCCCTTGAGCTTTTTTCACAGCTCAAATTAAATTTTAAAGTTAGGGAACGGGAGTAGGCCCCCGTGTAAAATTATTTTATACCAACGTTAGCATGGGTCCTCTCAGGCATGCACTATTGCGGCTGGGTTTGGGACTCGGTCCGTTTGTACGCTGACATGCAGACCACAGCTGTGGCCAATTTGCGGTGGCCTCTGCACTCGGACCGAGGACGTAAGCCACTAGGGCTGTCCTCAACCTCTTGTTTCCCTTCTGGAAACTCAAAATTATGTAAATGAATCTTTGTTAGCTATTTGTGTTTTTTAGTCCCCAAGGCCCCCGAACATTCGTGGTTCGCCATGGATGTACGGGGGCCGAAATTTTTTAATGTTCGTGTGGCCTTGACCTAGTAACGAGTTATACAAATTTATTGCATTGCTAAACTTAAATATCAAAAATAGGGAATGGGAGTAGGCCCCCGTGTAAAATCATTTTATACCAATGCTAGCATGGGTCCTCTCAGGCATGCAAAAGGTTGCGGCTGGGTTGGGAACCGGTCCGTTTGTACGCTGGCAGGCAAAAGGTTGTGGCGGCCTCTGCACTCGGACCGAGGACGTAAAGCCACTAGGGCTGTCCTCAACCTCTCTCAAAATTATGTAAATGAATCTTTGTTAGCTATTGAAAAAGTTAGCAATGCAGTAAATGTTTAAAAGTCTTTCGTGGTGAAGGTCAGACAACATTGGATGTTTGCTGTTGTCATAGTTGGGTCTCTTCGGAGGCTTCAGCGATGACAACCTAAATGCCCCAGGTGGGGCTTTATTTTTTAAAATTTTTTCGTGACCTTGACCTAAATTCCTAATGGTTAGGTATTACTAACATACAAGTCTGCTGTTGTCCATAGTTGGGTCTCTTCGGAGGCTACAGCGATGGCAACCTAAATGCCCCAGGTGGGGCTTTATTTTTTTAAAGTTTTTTTAGTGACCTTGACCTAAATATAGTAAAGCCTCGTCTCCATTTTTAGGGGGAGACTCAGACTTAGAGTAGAAGTGTAGTCGGTGAACCACCCCTGAGGGGTGACCCCCCCCCCAAGGGGCGAGCCCCGCCCCCGCCCCTCTGGACTTAGAATATTTTCGTAGATGTAAATGAAGTACCTCCAGGTTTGAGCCAACACTTAGAAAATTTTACTTTTTCTGAGACACTCAGACTTAGAGTAGAAGTGTAGTTGGTGACCTTGAACCACCCCTGAGGGGCGGACCCCCCCCCAATCTGCCCCCGCCCCTCTGGACTTAGAATATTTCCGTAGATGTAAATGAAGTACCTACAGGTTTGAGCCAACACTTAGAAAACTTTACTGTTGGTATATTGGTATAGCAGTTCGATGGTTCGCTAGAGTTTAAGTCCGCTGACCTAGAAGTTGAAGTAGAGGGTGACCTTGGACTGAGACAAGAAGTAATCGTGTGGGTACGAATAAAACCCGCAATGGTTGCAGTACAGATTGCATTTCTTATTTAAACCACCACAGGTTGTAAAAAAACATGATAATTCCGTGACACTATTCATAATACTACATGTTTTATGAATATTACAGTGCAGTCAGTATTCCAGAAACCATTTATTAAATAAATTGTGTTTAAAACCTGATCTTTTAACAATTTATGGAATATAAACCTTATTTATCTAACTTAACGCTTGTTGATATATTTATTTAAAGTGTTTGTTTAAATCTATCTTAATCCAATGTTTTCCAACGGTGACCTTGACCTATAGTCCACTTTTCCCCCACCCCTCTATTGCCGTTATAAAAGAACGCGGCCAAGTGTGCCGCTCATTATTTCGTGGACATTCACCGAGTGCACACTCAAAGCCAAACTGTAAAAATGGCCCTTTGCGATATCTGTGGTGAGTTTTTCCAAGACGAGGATATCTTTGTTTTACACCGAGAATTGCATCATGAAGAGGACAGAAAAGAAGAGATTGTACAAAGTGAAGAAGACTTGAATGCGATTGATTGGTTTTTGGAAAACCACCAGAAGCAGATGGACGACTGGGATAGCTATCTACAGTTACACCGAGAATTGCATCATGAAGAGGACAGAAAAGAAGAGATTATAGTAAGTGAAGAAGACTTGGATGCGATTGATCGGTTTTTGGAAAACCCTCAGAAGCAGACGGACGACTGGGCTAGCTATCAGAAATCAGAAATCAGAAATCAGAATCTTTATTGTCATCAGACATACAAAAAATATGTATTGACAATCGTCCAATGGTTATAATTATGACATAAACATTAAATACATTTCAATTCAAAAGACTATGCAATGTAGGCTATGGTGAAACTTAAAAAACTAAAACAAGAATCATTGAGCTGACATCAAAACAGTAAGAGCTTACAATTTGTGAACATGCCAGTTTATGTTGAAAAAATCATCAGCTTTATATAAACATTCACCTATTAATATTTGCTTTAGTCTTAGTTTAAAACTATCATGAGACAAGGTCTTAAAAGCTTGTGGAACAGAATTGAACAACTTAATTGCTATGTGATACCAATTTTTCTGTGAACTACTATATCTATATTGCTGAATTCTTAAACTATTTTTATTTCTGGTATCATGAGTATGAAAATCTGCATTTGTTTGAAATTGATCAATACTTTTATGGACATAAGAGAGTACATTAAACACATAAAGAGAATAAAAAGTTAAAACACCTAATTTGACAAACAATGGTTTACAAGAAGCTAAATTTGGTACACCACATATCAACCTAATGGCTTTTTTCTGTAAAATGAATACTTTATTACAATTGGTACTAGATCCCCAGAGTATAATTCCGTATGACAAAAAACTCTGGATCTGAGCATAATAGACAGTTAACAAAATATTCTTATCAACCACAACACTTAGTCGTCTTAACATGTATAAACCTTTAGCCATTTTCTTTCGTACCGATTCAACATGTGGATACCAAGATAAATTACTGTCCAATGTCATTCCAAGAAATTTTAATTCACTATGAAATAAAGAGTTGGTTTCAACAATAGTTCTAGAATAGGTGAAAGATATGTCACAAATTTTTTCTACATTAAGTGATAAATTGTTGGCAGCACACCAGTCCTGTATAGTACTTAAACTAGCTTCAAGTTTGTTTTGAACACCATCTTTGGTATGGCAGCTTACAGTTAAACCCAAGTCATCAGCAAACAAGAAACCATTTATTCCCTTTTTTTCCACATTACTTGGCAAGTCATTAATATAAATATTGAAAAGTATAGGGCCTAGGATCGAGCCCTGAGGCACACCATATTCAACCAGCCTTCCATTAGAAAAATATCCATTATGGAATACAAACTGCTTTCTATTAGAGAGATAAGAAATAATTAGTTTGGTTGAATTTGAGTTAAAGCCATAGTGACCAAGTTTCTCACACAATATACTATGATTCACAGTGTCAAAAGCCTTAGACATATCAAAGGACCTAAAACAAACAGAATTACCATCTTCTAAATTGTTAACTACTTTATCAACCAACTTCATGACAGCATTACAAGTACTTCTGCCCGGCCTATAGCCAAACTGATTATCTGTGAAAATATTATTTTTCTCAAAATGCAAAGCTATCTGGTCATGTAGCAGTGACTCAAAAATCTTTGAAACGACAGGCACTATTGATATTGGCCTGTAGTTGTTCTCAACATGTCTATTGCCTTTTTTAAAAACAGGTACAACTTTGATATTTTTAAGCACAGTAGGAAATACACAGCCATAGATTAAACATTCATTAAATATATAAGTTAAAACTTCACATATGAAAGACGAAGAAATTTTTAAAATCACAGTATTAATACCATACACATCTAAACATTTAGTATTATTTAATTGGTTAATTTTAACATACATATTTTCAACACTAACCTCATGAAAGACAAAACTTTTTCTAGGTCTATGGTATTTTTCAACATAAAACACAGAATCATTATTACTAACAGGAATATTTTTACTTACATTGTTAACATGATCTATGAAAAAATTATTAAAAGTCTCTGAACTTAAATCATTTTGTACAACTGCTTCTTTGCCCCTACTGTTCACAAGACTATTGGTAATTTGCCACATTTTCTTACTTTTATTCTTTGACATCTCAACCAAACTATTGTAATAATTAATCTTTGCTCTTTTAATACCAAGCTTGTACTTCTTTTTTATAACTAGATATCTATCTTTTAACTGACTAGATGGAAAAACTTGACTTAGGTTATATAATTTATCACATTCATCTTTCAGCAATCGCAGCTCATTGCTATACCATTTATTGTCAGGTTTCGTAGATTTATTTTTGCATGTTATAAGAGGAAACGCACCATTTACAGCCCACAATAAAAGGTCATGGAAAACTTTAAACTTATCATCTACACCTTGAGCTTCATACACATCTAACCAACTTATACTTTTAAGCATTTCAACAAACAAGTTAACATTCTGATCGTTAACCCTTCTCGTTAAAAGCTTAGGCAACGATACATTGTCACTATGTCTATTTTTAATACCGGTACTTGAATTAAACTTGAAAAGAATTGCATTATGATCAGATACAATAGTGTGAATTACATTAGATGTCCATTTTGTTTTATGAATGTCAGTGACAACATTATCAATGCAATTACCAGCACTAGAAACACCAGGCCTAGTAATTTCAGATGTGGTTGGTTGAAGACCAAAACAGCGAAATAAGTTGTTTAAATCTCTTTCAAAACTATATACAAGATTGAATTTAACATTAAAGTCAGCTGCTAAAACTATGTTACAATTTGGTTTAAATGCTGAACACAGGACATTATAGAGACAGTTTAAAAAATTGTTAAAATAGACAGGATCTTCATTATATGGCCTATAGATAGATAAAACAATTATTTTTTCCTTAATTAACTCAATAGCAGCAATTTCACATACCATCTCAATTGACAGATCCCTTATATGATTCAGTTCATTGAACTCAATTTCATTTTTAACAAGTATCGCTGCACCCCCATGTATGACATTAGGCCTACTATAAAAAGAAGCTATTTTGTAACCAGTTACCTTTAAAAATTGAGCATCTGTGTCATTGGTCCAATGTTCATTTAAAGCAATAACATCCACATCATACTTAACATTTAAAATATTCATGTAGTCAACTTTGTTATTTAAACCCTGTACATTCCAGAAAAATAAATTAAAGTTAAAATTCACATTTAAATTGTTTGCCTCTAAGTTGTATGATGAGTTAACAGAAACATTATTGCTAGGATCACATTGATGGCATAGCCTACTATTTACAGAATTGATAAAAAATCATTATCACAGTTACCCAAGGCTATTTTGTTGTTTGAGGTAGCTTTTTTGTCCTTGATGATTGAACATATTGTGTGAGAAAGTTGTTTCTTACCTTTAAGATTGAAATGCATTCCCTGAGATGAAAACCATGTCCTTATACAACTGGATACATTTACAAAGGTTACATTACGGAAATGTTTGCAGATTCTACGATACTTTTCATTTGCCAAGTCTATTTCTTTGTTCACTACCGACCAGTCTTTTAAGTCATGACGATGAGGGATACCCACTACCACCACGTTAGTGTGTGTAAGGTTAGCTAATGTTTTCTTCAGTGTTGCAGTAGCACAGACAGTTTCATTTTTGTATACATCATTAGCACCTCCAATTAATATTGCAAAATCATTGTCAGCCAGGCTGGCACATTCCTCGACAATCTCCGACATTACATTCTTCAAACCCGCACTTGGTTTGACAACAGCTTCAGCACAGTACGAATGACATACCGGAACAGAAGACTCGTTGATCAGTTTCGCTAGGCCACGCCCATGACTATCGCTAAAAATTTTTATACTTTTCTTATTTGCTACTGATTTAGGCTTCAGCACAGAGTTAATAGAAGTAGAGTCATCATTCATCTGGACATCATGAAATTTGTCAATTAGGCTCTCCTGAGCATCACTAATTATGTTTGTTTCTAGTAGGTCAGAGTTTATGTAGGTATCACAGCTTTCAACTTGCACAGTAGTCTCGTCATTTAATTGTTCACCAGAGTTCACACTTTCATTAAGATTTTCACTACATGTATTAGGCCTATTGGTTACTTCCACATCAAGTCTATTAGTAACATCCATCAGCACACTTTTATTAAGTGATCTTTTTTTATTGCGATTCTTGCTTAAGCTTAAGTTTACCATCTTGAGGGTATTCACTTTGTCAACTAAGGTTTTGTTTTCTTGCAGTAACAGAAAGTTCATGTCTCTAACCTCTTTTAATTCCTCCTCCAATACCGATACAATGTTGTTTTCTCTGCTTTTTTTACCTAAGACTATGCAACTAGGACAGCACCAATTTACATTTTTTATTATTTTAAAAGCTGTCTTCTTTAGTTTGGAACACTTTTCCCATGAATGTATCCAGGAATCACATACATCACATTGGATGGCACTCGTGGACTTATCGATCATGTCATGGCATTGCCCACAGATAACAATAGGCCTATCATCCTGTTTACTCATTATTGATGAATTTAATTAAGATTAATTCTGATTTAAGAGGTATTTCAAGGAAATAAAAGAGTACATGCCAACATACTTGAGTTAGTTTGACAAATCTTGGCTTCTAGGCTAAGTTGTTTTCCAAATTTGTGATCTATTTTGTGAGCCTAGTTTAAGTTTTATCACTAGAAAATAGTAAATTGAGTCTTTAATTATAAAACACTAAGCTGTGGAAGCTTAATAGGCTATATTAAATTAATTAGCCTTTCTTGAAAATTTGAAGTGAAGAGTGTATGGTTATCTGCTGCGTACAGTACTGTTGCATCTACAGTTAATGCAAAGAAGAAGACCAAGTGTTATTCAATTTGCCGGAGCTGGACCATCTACAGCTGGAGGATTTATTCAAGAAGAGGAAATGGAAGAAGAAGATACGGAAGAAGAAGAAGTGGAAGATGTAAGACAACTGCATACCCAAGAAGAGGATATGGAAGAAGAGGATACAGAAGAGGTGGAAGATATAAGACAACTGCGCACCACAGCATTGCCAGGACCAGTTGTAACTCATTTTAAAATTAATAATGTGCAATTAGAATTGGAAAATTTTATAACTCAAGCTAAAAAACTAGTTGTAAAAACATTGATGGAAGAATTGGCAAGATTGAACTTTATTAAATTTGGATTGGTGTTGGAGGCTATTTTTACTAATACCGATGGTGAAAACTCACCAAGAGCATTCATTGCTAAAAACCGAACCCTTACAACCACATCTGATATCAACGAAATCTTAGAAGAATGTTTGGTTGAACTGCTAGTGAAACTTCAAGAACATGAAGGAAGAGGATCCGGCTGGACGCTATCATCAATTGAAGGTATGGATGTGAGGGTTCACAAGCATGGATATGGTATGAGGGGTAGCAGCTTTATCCCTCTACCAAAGGTGATCCGAGATACAAGATCATGTATCAATGTGAAAAATGAGGATAATGAATGTTTCCGGTATGCAATGTTAGCAAAATATGTGGGACATAATGCCATTAGACCTAGCATAGCATACGAAGCTGTTCAACACCACTATAACTTCCAAGGTATGTCATATCCTGTTAGTCTTAATGATGTTGCTAAATTTGAAAGAAAAACCCAGGAGTTTCAGTTAATGTGTTTGGTTTAGACGAATCAAATAACGTATACCCGTTACGAGTTACAAAGACTGAACGTCAAAATCATACGGATTTGCTGCTATTGACCAAAGGTGAAATATCACATTATGTTTACATCAAGAACTTTGAAACTTTGGTTGGACGACAAGTGACTAAAAAGAAAATTAGAGTAACAGTGTGTAAGAGATGCTTTTGTTTCACAAATAAAGACTTGAGACGTGGAGGATCGGAGTGGTTGTCAGAACACCAGCGGCTTTGTAATGACAACTATGAAGTGAAGATTAGTCTGCCACCTCCATCTAAAGCATTTGTCCAGTTCAATAACACAGTTCACCAATACCGGATTCCACTAGTTATCTACGCTGACTTTGAATCCACGTTAGTGCCGCAGGAACTTCCGGATGGTGAAGTAACTAGAAGAACCAAATATCAATTGCATCAACCTAACAGTTTTTGCTTATTGGTGAAATCTACTTTGCCTGAAGAACAATTGCAAGACTATGGCTTAACATCCACTCCGATACTCTACCGTGGGGAAGAGGCTGCTAAGTATTTTGTAGACCAGTTGTATGACATTGCTGAAAAGGCGGAACGCTTATACGGTAATGTTTTACCCATGGAACCTTTGAACGAAAATCAACAAGAAGAATACATTTCAGCAACAAGATGTTATCTATGCAAGAAGAGCTTCAGTGAAGAAAATCAAAAAGTAAGAGATCATGATCACCTCACAGGGTTATACAGAGGACCTGCTTGTAATTCATGCAATATAAATTACAAACTGCCAAACTTTATCCCTGTCGTGTTACACAATCTTAGCGGCTATGACTCCCACTTCATTATCCCAGAGTTAGGACGAGATGATGGAAAAATCGAAGTATTAGCTGAAACATTGGAGAAGTACATCAGTTTCTCAAAAACAGTAGGTAAAATTAAACTTCGCTTCGTAGACTCTTATAGATTTATGTCATCTAGTTTGAGCAAATTGTCTGAGAACCTAAGAAGAGAAGATCTAAAAGAAACCAGCAAAATTGTACCTGAAGATAAATTGGACTTAGTAATGCGTAAAGGAGTGTTCCCCTATGATTACATAACTTCTGCAGAGAAATTTGAAGAAACCAGTCTGCCATCAATTGAAGCCTTCAATAGCAAGTTAAATGAAAGTGCAATCACCGTCGAAGACTACAATCATGCTTTTAATGTTTGGAACCAACTAAACATTCAAACCTTAGGGGAATATTCCGACTTTTACATAAAATTGGATGTAACTCTGCTGTGCGATGTGATGGAAGAATTTCGAAACACCTGCTTCTCCGCCTATGGACTGGACCCTCTACACTCGTACACATCTCCAGGATTAGCATGGCAAGCTATGCTTAAGTCAACTAACTGTCGATTGGAGCTTCTCACGGACATCGACATGGTCCTCATGATCGAATCAGGTGTACGAGGTGGTTTGACTCAAGCTGTGACCAGACATGTTAAGGCCAACAACAAGTATATCCCCAACTTCGACGAGCAACAACCATCACTCTACCTTGGATATTTTGATGCGAACAACCTCTATGGTTGGGCGATGTCAAATCCACTTCCCTACGCAGACTTCAAGTGGATTGACCCAGCCACCATTGGTGACATATCACGGATTCCAAAAGATGGTCAAACAGGCTATATTTTGGACTGTGATTTTGAATATCCGGAACACCTTCACGACCATCATTACGACCTGCCTCTCCTAGCCAAGACTGAAGTTTCACCGACAGGAAGATGGCCCAAGCTGATGATGACCTTGGAGAATAAGAGTCGATATGTGGCACACTACTGGGTAGTTCAACAAGCACTTGAATTGGGTCTACGTATAGTGAAAATTCACAGAGCAATTGAATTCACCCAGTCTTGTTAGTTGAAACCATATATCGATTCCAACACTACAAGAAGAGCTGCAGCGACAACAGCATTTGAAAAGGACTTCTACAAATTAATGAACAACGCCATCTTTGGGAAGACCTTGGAGAACAAGAGAAAACACAAAAATGTAAAATTAGTGAGTGATCCTAGGAAATTGGAAAAATTAGTGCAAAAACCAAATTTTGGAACATCCATGATTATAAACGAAAATCTAGTTGCTGTCAGTATGAATAAAACAACAATAGTCATGGATCGTCCGTTATACATCGGTATGTCGATTTTGGATATAAGTAAAACCCTGATGTATGATTTCCATTATAACAAAATGGTTAAACACTACGGAAGGGACAACATTGGAGTTGCATACATGGATACTGACGCATTTATCTACTGGATAAAGACTTTGGACATGTATGAAGACCTAAGGACTTTTCCATACAAAGAAGATTTCGACTTTTATGACTATCCAAAGAACCATCCGAATTACAATGAAAAGAATAAAAAAGTAATTGGAAAATTTAAAGATGAAGCAAATGGAATGCCTTTGGAGGAAATAGTTGCGCTGATGTCCAAATTATATTCCTTCAAGATGTATAAGGAAAATGACATACCGACAGTGAAGAAAGCTAAAGGAGTCAAAACATCGTACTTGAAGAAACATGTGACATTTGACCATTACAAGACCTGCTTGTTTGAAGATTCTACAATGTCTGCAACGTTTAACACTATCAGAAGCTTTAAACATGAGGTCTACAGTGTCACTGAAGTTAAAAGAGCACTATCAGCTCGGGATGATAAAAGACATATTATGCCCGACAAAATTCACACTCTTCCTTTTGGTCACTACTCTCTAAACCCTATCGACTAGTAACCTATTCTTCGTCCTTCTGCAACTTCGACCTTATTCCTTTCTCCTTCCGTAAAAAAAAGGGGAACACGGCAAGTCCAATGCCGTGTTCCCCATTTTTTTACACAAATTTGGATGACCTTGACCTATATATAAATAATGTGAATATTAAAGACAGCATTCATTGTGACTATACATGTGATACAAGAAACATTCAAACCTGCAATATGAAGGACTTGAAGCAAGAAACTGTCAACGAACTTCATAAACCTGCAAGAAGAAAGTTTCCACGAAGAAATACAGTGATAAAAGGAATAAATGATTTATATCAAGCGGATTTAATCGAAATGATTCCTTATAGTAAACAAAATAGAGGATTTAAATACATATTGACTATTATTAACTGTTTTTCAAAAATGGCGGATGCTTTACCACTAAAAGATAAAAGTGGTAAAAGTGTTACAAAAGCAATGGAAACAGCTATACAAAGAGACAAACATACTATAAAACATTTACAAACTGATGATGGAAAAGAATATTTTAATAAGGAATTTGCAAATTTAATGAAAAAACACAACATTAACCATTACTCAACCAATTCAGAGGTAAAAGCATCAATAATTGAAAGATTCAACAGAACTTTAAAAGGTGCGATGTATAAGATGTTTTCCAACAGAGGATCACACGTATGGATTGACATGTTACCAAAACTTATAAGCGATTACAATAACAAGTTTCATAGAACTATCGGTATGAAACCAAGCCAGGTGACTAATAAAAATGAAAAACTTGTATTAAAACGTATAAAAATGAATACTAAACCAAAAATTGAAAAACTAAAGCCTAAAAGGTTTAATGTTGGTGATAAAGTGCGAATAAGCAAATACAAAGGTGTATTCAGTAAAAGATATCTTCCGAACTGGACAAATGAGGTATTTACTGTATTTAAGGTGCAACCTACAATACCAGAAACTTACATTTTAAAAGATAATAAAGGACAATTGCTGGAAGGAGGGTTTTATGGACATGAAATGTTAAAATCAACAGTAGGTGATGTATATCTAGTAGAAAAGGTGTTGCAACAGAAAAAAGATAAGGTTAAAGTACGATGGTTAGGATTTAATAAGACGGAAGATTCTTGGATACCTAAAAAGGATCTAATATAATGATAGAGCATCATTTTGGGTTGAACCATTACAAAGGATGGAGATAATACCGCAAAAAGACAATTTTACTATTAATAATATAGATGAACTCACAGTGGATGGTTCTCAATTCAATACTGGGAAACATGGTGTTTTGTTACCAAACACGGTGCGTTGTTTGGTTACCGGTCCTTCCAATTGTGGAAAAACAAATGTAGTATTCAATTTGATTACAAACCCTAAAGGCTTACGTTTTAATAATTTATATGTATTTTCAAAGTCACTACAACAACCAAAATATCAGTTATTGGAACAAATACTCAATAATGTGCCTGAAGTTAAATATTTTAGATTTAACGCAAGCAAGAGTGTCATGCAACCGCAAGAGGCTAAACCATTCTCAGTATTCATATTTGACGATGTATCTTGTGAAAATCAAAATTCAATAAGGAATTACTTCGCCATGGGTCGACATAACAACATAGATAGCATTTATATTGGTCAAACTTACAGCAAAATACCGAAACAGCTCATTAGAGACAATGCAAACATGTTAATTGTATTTAAACAGGATGAAACCAATCTAAAACACATATATTATGACCATGTCAGTGCGGATATGCCATTTGAACGATTAAAAGAGTTGTGTGGAAAGGCTTGGGGTGAAAAGTATGGGTTTTTAACAATTATAAAGGAACAACCGCTAAACAATGGTCGATACAGGATAGGATTTGATAAATTTATACTAATACACTGATCATGATGTAAAACATTCATTGTTGTACAACACGTCTTGCTACAAACATGGTTAACCAAGAAAAGTTAATAAAGGAAATAAAATCACTCAGTGATTCTATTCGGGATAAAAACAGAGCATTAAAATTAGGTATTAGCGAAAGGGAGAAATTTCTTGAATCTACTTTTAAACCTATTACTGAACCCTTGAAACAATTAAACAAAAAATTTGCTAAACCTGTTTTGGAAGGAGATGCAATTGCACCTATTACAAAGTTTGAAAGAGAAAATGTAAAATCAGAAGATTTTAGTGATGAAGACCCGGAATCCTCTACATATAGTGGTTTTACCGGCGGAGAACCCGAAAGAGAGCTAGAATCACCAGACTATAGTGGTATAAGAGAATTATATGAAGTAAAAGCTAAAAAAGGACATGAAGATGTATCAACTGCTAGTGAAGAGGAAAAAGAAGAAGAAGCAAGGGAAGGTCCGTCAAACATAAGCTTGTTGGGTGAAAACATTCATAACAAAGGACCTTTAGGAAGGAAATACATGATAAAAATGTTAGCTGGAATAAATCCTAATAAAAACTACCATAGTTATGGAGTAAGATTAACAGAAGAAGGTTTAATGGTTGGTAATAGCCCGGTAAACATTGATGAACATGATAATATTATTGTTTGTAATCAAAGATATAAGGGCACAAGAGGATTATTTGAATTATTATTTGAAAAAAAGCCTTTAGAATTGTTAGTTAAAGAAGAAGACATGGAAGCATATAAACAGATTTTGGAACACACCAATGCATACAGGAGAAAATATTTAGCTGACCAACCAGTTTTTAGATCTAGGTCTTTAAAATATAGAGTATTTGTATCCAAGTTAATACCAACAACGAGAAGACAACCAATGCCGATAATGCCAAGAAAACCTGTAAAACGAAGGTTTGTGTCATCCACTTTGGATATAAGTGCTCCAGAACCAAGAAAAAGAAACAAATCTGTTACAGGTACAGGTTTAATGAAGAAACTATATAACACAAATGTGATTTATTACAATAATATCAATAAATTGGTGGATAGAATGAAACTAATACATGAAGCTAAAGAAGCGGGTCATACTGGATTGGAAAACGAATGGGTGGCTTTAGTGGATGAACTCCGAAACCGTGGGGTAATCTCATAAAAATGCGTTACTCCCTAGAATACTATTCAGTTGCACCATGAGTGTCGACAAGTTCGGACGTTACTCCTCGGATGGGTTATATTATGCGAATAGTTTAAAAAGAAGTGCTGGTTTACCACAAACACCTGATGGAGATTATGATATGAGTAATAAAAGGTTAAAAAACATAAAAGATCCTACGGATGAAAACGATGCAATAAATTTAAAAATATTAAAGGAAAAGATATCGCCAACATTAAGACTACAAAATAACACATATGACGCAGAAGATCATAGAATTATCAACGTTGGTAAACCAAATCAAAACGGTGATGCAATAAACAAAGGTTATTTGTCATCTGAATTAAAAAATACGTTAAAATTCAATGGGAAAACGTATAGTGCTAACAATAAACGTATATCCAACGTAGATGACCCTAAAGATGCAAAAGACAGCGTAAATAGACGCTATTTACATTCCTTGATACCTGAAAAGACAAAAGATGGATTTTCTTTTTATAAATTTGTTATTAACGATATAGGTTATCCAAAAAATGAAAATGATGCTGTAAACCTCAAATATATAAAAGATCATTGTGTCATACATGATGTGGGAGTTATCGATTGTCTTGGTAATTGTTTAGCAAATGTAAAAGATGGTTCGGCACCAACAGATGGAGCAACGGTGGGTCAAATGAAGGAAACTTTAAAACAAGAAACATCTGGATTTGTAAAACAAGACCAAGTAGTATCGCGAAAAGGGGATGTATTTGTGCAGGGAAATGAAAAGTTTACATTACTTGAAGAAAAGAATAATGCTTGGGATGGTAAAGGAAAGAAATTATCATATATAGGTATGGGTACAGAATTCTTTGATGTTCCAGTTGTAGCACAAACTATATGTTCTAATCCATACAATGATGAACCTTACATATGTAGGTTTAAAAAAATACGTAACGTATCTCCTGGTACCAACGATTTCGATTGTGTTGTAGTTAGTCAATCTTTGATATTAGATAAACCAACTGGTGATATTTTTAATGCAGATGATAAGAAAATAGGTAATTTAAAACAAGGAAGTGATCCAAATGATGCTGCAACTGTAGGACAGGCTATAACAACTTCATTAAAGGACCATAAAGTATATACTTGTAATAATAAACGTATTACAGAACTTAAAGACCCTCAACATGTGGATAATGCTGTTACTGTTAATTTTCTTATTAAAGTTTTAGGAAATGCATTATTTGATATGTTCAATATTATTGCAACCCGTACACGTTGGGGTAATTGGGTGTCTGAATCCGAGAGAGGTGATTGGATTAAAAAGGAAATTTTTAATAAATACTTTATTAACCCTAATACGCAAAAGTTTAGATCATCAGATTGGGGTGATATTGATATATAATATAAGAACGCAATAAACGACCTCATTTATGTCCAACTCGTCATAGAGTTAACACATAAGTTGTACATTTCGATTATAAAAGGACAATAATGACATTCCAGCACATCAGTCCATATCGAGACAGTATACGGAAAGGAGGTGGGATCACGTCCACAGCGGTTTCTCTGTTAAGTAAAGCTTTAAATCGTATTCCAGTAGGATCTATCGTAAATAGAGCAATAGACGCTTTACCATACGAATTTCATATACCGGGAGGTTATCAGTATTGCGGACCAGGAACTAAATTGAAAAAACGACTGGAAAGAGGTGATCCGGGCATAAATAAGTTAGATCAGGCTTGTAAAGAACACGATATCACATATTCCACGTTTACCGATTCAAAAAATAGGTCAATCGCTGATAAAAAGCTAGCGAATATAGCTTGGCAACGAGTAAAGTCTAGTGACGCTAGTATTGCGGAAAAAGCAGCAGCTTTAGCGGTAACAGCAGGTATGAAGGCTAAAACAGCGGTAGGAGGTGGAAAAAGGAGGGGTAAGAATAAAAAAGGATCAACCATGAGGAAACATGGTGGTAATATTAGACTAAAAAGACGTTATCCGAGGAAAAATAACAAAAAACCGACAATATGGTCAATGGTAAAAAACGGGGCTGGTCTATACCTAAGACCGTATCGTGCATATTAAATAAAAGAAATCAATTGGTTATACCACATAAAGCGTTGACTAATGTTGAATTATTTAAATATATTTCCTGTTTAAAAATACCATTTTTCCGCGGAGTATTTATGAAAGACAGTTTACCAAAGAAAATATGGAAAAATGAGACTGGAATCGTAAATCTGGATAATACTGAAGGGCCCGGCACCCATTGGGTGTGTTATAAGAAACTAAATAGTAATGTATATTATTTTGATAGTTTTGGAAATTTGCCACCACCTAAAGAACTTGAACATTACTTTAAATCTGCTAAAAACATATATTACAACTATAAAAGAGAACAACCTGATAATACTTCAATATGCGGCCATTTATGTTTGGAATTCCTAGCTAAAAGTATCAGTCACTATTGAGATGTCTTCCTATACGGTATCATTAACAGGAAAATCGTCCACTTTACGAAGTATCCTTTTTCCAGCGTTACGCTTGCAAAAAGGAAGATTTTGGGAGGCAGCACTGTTGGATTTTACAACTTACAACTCTATTCCCAATGTTACGGAAGGTAAAAATAACTTATTGCATTATTATAAAGGAAAAGATGCCAGTGGGAAGTTTACAGACTTAGAAGTTTGCACTCTACCCACAGGTTCTTATGAAATTGATCATATTAATGAATTTTTGCAAAATAAAATGGGAAAAGACAATATATCGCTAAAAGGTAATAACAATACAATGAAAGCTGAGCTTACTTCAAAATATTATATCGATTTCACTAAGCCAAACTCAATTGGTGATTTATTAGGATTTCCCAAAGATGGTGCAATTTTAGAACCAAATAAAACACATTCCGGTAAACAAACTGTAACAATATTAAAAGTCAATAGTATAGACATAACTTGTAACATTATACAAGGAGCTTACAGAGATGGAGCAAATACTCATATAATACATACTTTTTACCCCAGTGTACCGCCTGGATTTAAAATTGTTGAAAAGCCACAAAACCTGGTATATTTACCGTTGAACACCACTTTCATTTCAGACATCGTGTTGAACGTATTGGATCAAGACGGCAACTTGATAGATTTCCGAGAAGAGCCTATTACGGTTAGATTACATTTAAAATCAACACTTTAATACAAAATCATGGGTTTAACATTTAAAAGCGAACAACCTACGGGATACCGCATTAGTAGCTCTTCAGCTGTGGAGGAGTTAACACGCGAGAACATTCGTTTCTTAGAGAGAATTGGATTAAAATTAACCGATTATGGATATACTGGATATAGCGCAGGGTCCGACATTCGACGAAACCCTATGGGAAAAAGAATATCACACCCACAACCCTTACACTTCATCAAAATTAAACAATAACGATGAAATCCGTATTCCTATACAAAATCAAGACATTTACACACTACCATGTGAAAGTTACTTGTATATTAAAGGAAAAGTTACTAAAAAGGACGGTACTACTACTGGTACAACAGTTCCATTTATAAATAATCCTATGGCTTTCCTGTTTGATGAAATTAGATATGAAATATCAGGTGTAACAGTTGATTCCACTAAAAAAGTAGGTATTGCAACAACTTTAAAGGGATTAACATCTATATCACCTAATGAAACCAATTTAATACAACCTGCAGGATGGGTTTTACCTGAAAAAGACACAATCACTCCAGATACTAATGGAAATTTTGATTTTCATATTCCATTACGTTTGTTGCTTGGTTTTGCTGAAGACTATAGAAAAATTATAGTAAATGTTAAACAAGAATTAGTTTTGTTGAGATCTTCTAACGATAAAGACATTATTAAAGCTCCAGACGGTACAACGGATGCAACTTTGGAATGGAAATTAACATTAGACAAAATTGTATGGCGAGTTCCACATGTTAAATTAGCTGATGAGCATAGAATGCTACTATTAAGAAAGTTAAAGGCTGATCGTGATATTGTAATTCCTTTTAGAAGTTGGGAATTTCATGAACATCCCAGCTTGCCAACTACGGATCGTCACACTTGGACTGTTAAAACATCTAATTATGTGGAACGAGCCAGGTATATTATATTTGGTTTACAAACAGGCAGAAGAGACACCATCACCAAACATGCAGGCCAATTTGATCATTGCAACTTGAAAAATATTAAAGTTTATTTAAATTCACAATTTTTTCCATACGATAATTTAAATGTGTCATTCGCTAATAAAAAGTACAGCATATTGTACGATATGTATGCAAGATTCCAAAGTTCATATTATGGTAAAACGAATGCACCTTTACTATCACCAGAAAAATACTTAGATGGTTACCCTATAGTTGTAATCGATTGTTCTAAACAAAATGAATCGGTAAAATCATCAAGTGTAGATATAAAAATAAAAATGGAATTCAACGCGCCTATACCGGCTAATACAACTGCATACTGTTTAATTCTACATGATAAAATCGTAACATACACACCTTTAACTGGAATTGTTAAAAATGTATTGTAAGAACCGGTTTTGTTACATTCCAATGCATTCCGCGAGTATAAAAGCAGAGCGCGCAGATCACTCCTCATCAGTTTGTTGCCTGTTGTTGTATGGGTAGCATCGTATTCAATAATGGCTTCTCCTAGTGGTACACCTGAAAATGTGGTAGATATTGAGAAGGAGATATCTGAGTTTTTAGATCTTCAAGGTCAACGGGAAGGAGATGAACACAACGTTTGCGGACAACTTCACGCCAGTAATAATGTTGAAGAAAAAGGTAAAAGAAAAAGGAATGCGCAAAAGAGGAAAAGGGATATTGAAGATAATATTTCTCCAAACATATTGAGTGAAGTATTCTTACGAATATTTTATCCAATCTCATCCAGTTTGGACAAAAGTGTTTTAATCGGTGTTATGAAATCAACAGGTTATTCCCCTACTGTGATTTTAACTCATGGACCCAAAATGATTTTGTTTACGGATAGTGCTTGGGAATCGTTTATGAAACACTTGCATCTTCTAGAATGCTATTTAAGTAGTAACATGTTTGGAAGAAAGACAAGAGTAGGACTTTTGGATTCAAATGTGGAAATCGATATTGTTAAACATCGTGGTGATCATCAGCTGCGGTTTAGAGACACAACAAGACATGATAACAAGATTCAACTTAGTCGAGAGGAGTTTTTCATTTTAACTTGTGCAACCGAACCTATAACAAGATACTTGAGACAACTGGTATTTTCAAGTTCGATTATTAAAGATTATCTGGAAGACACTTTGGACAAACAACCGGACGCACCTATATTATACGGACCTGTGGATACTTCTATATTCAATAGGGTTCCTCATGAAGTACAAATGTGGAGACAATTGGAAAAATACGCTCAACTACATAAAACATCAGTAATACAAGAAGAAGAGGAAGAAGGAGGAGAAGAATCAAGTGTTAGTGATGAAATTGAAAACAAGGAAAATGTAAAGATGGAAAATTAAATGACAATCAACTACACAGCAATGGTTAATTTTTAAAACAATATCAAACACTTTGTGGGGTTAGGCCTACCGGGGACGGTGCCCACGTTAAATATACACCAACGCGCCAACAACTGTACGGCCTGGTATAAAAGTCGTACCTACCGTGGTGTGGAAATCAGTTGGCCTTTGGACTTCGTCATGAGCAGATGGGTGACCTTCACAATGGACAAGGAAGAAGAACAAGTAAAGTCCAAACCTGGTATAATTGAGTTCCAAGCGTTTCGAGGTAATGATGATAGATTTATCATAAAAGAACTTGTGTTTTTCGACATCAATACAAGTGTTCCATATACATTTTTGTTCAAACCACCATGTTCTTATTCATCTTTAACTAGCAAAGCCGCTACTACCAACAGGTGGATTTCAAAATATTTCCATCATATCGATTGGTATGATGGTTTTGCAAGTTACACGGACTTGTATCACATCATGCATCAGTTTTCAAACAGGTTTACCAATATTTACACAAAAGGACTGGAAAAGAAGAGATGGATCGAAGAATTTACTCATGTTCCGGTTAATGATGTGGAATTGGATAAAAACTACAAGTATATAATGGAAAATGTTTGTATTTGTACTAAAAGTCCAGAACATGAAAAAGATAGACATTGCGCTTTAAAAAACGCCTATAAACTCGCATCTTACCTTCAAAGTGGGGAAGTGGGGAGTGGTGGGAGTAACGGGGGTTATATAAGTGAGGAGCAGACCGGGACCTGGCATGAGTATTACTCGAGATTCCGAGACGACAACATCTCCCAGCAAGAAGACGAAGAAGACGATCTATAACTCGACCATGGCATCTCACCAGTTCCTGCAAACTTTGGTTGAGCAGTTCAATGCTCACTCCAAGTCTACCATACTACCTGTCAAGAAGTGTTCCGAACTTAAAGACGAGAAGCACTACATTATCCATGCCATGAAGAAGATGGAGACTACAGTTGGAGAGGCTATCTGCTGCAGTCTTAGCGAGGCACCGTTCACTCCGGGGGATGAGCCTAAGTTCCAAGTCTACCTGCCGAAACGGTTCGTCCATCTCCTCCAGAACGAGGATCTGCGCTCCATCCAACCCGGATGTCTCTACCTGGTTTCCCACGGTTGCACGGGTAGCAATTCCACCGAGTTGACCATCCACATCGCCGACAAGCAGCAGTGTTAGATTTAAGTTTTACTGTTGTACATATGTTATTGTAATGTTTTATAAATAAATGATTAAAAAAAACAAAAAAATAAAAGAATAAAAAAATGCAACATATCAATATGTGAAGTTTGTCACATATTGATATGTTGCATTTTTTTTTAAACTTCGCGGGTGACCTTGACCTTTGACCTTTGCATTTCACAGTTACCCCCACCACGGACTACTAACCATCTTTTTTAAAACATGATTTGGATGACCTTGAGATTTCCCCCACTACTCTGCTATACCAGCATTGCCGTCTGCAACAGGTGTCATTCCTCCTCCAACAACCATGGCGGACACACTTGCTTGCGATGCCATGTCTTCCACCGAAGATGTACCTACTACTAGTTGGAAATTGACAATCGACAACGTGCATTATTTAGAAACCATCTGCGATTGGATGAAGTCTATTCTCCTTGACAACCCGGGAATAAAGCTCAAGGTCAATTTAGATTATGATTGGTCTGAAATTATAATGCAGCAAGACAATCAAGAATCAGATCACAGTGGAGGTCAACAATCACCACAGTATTTGTCAAATTTACCATTGTCATCCATATATCCTACGCACGAGATGGAAAGGGAAGAAAAGGATCATGGGGTTTAGAGTTTCTTATTTTTTTTAAACCCAATCTGAATGACCTTGAGATTTCCTCCACCACTTAACTCAATCCTAAGTCCCAAGTTCACAGTCAACCTCAAGGTCATCACACCTTAACATGTACATTTCAGGTAGCACCAAAACGGTGCCACCTGGCTTGCCATTTTCAAGTTCCTCAGGGTCACACTTTAACTCTGGGACGATATCGAATTGTCTTACAAAGAAAACTTTAACTCTTATGCTCAAGGTCGCCACACTTTAACTCTGGGACAACATCGAATTGTCGTACCAAGACAACTTTAACTCTGAAGAGTAGAGTAGTCTCTCTACTCTTTGACTTTTTTAAAACTCCATTTGTATGACCTTGAGATTTCCCCCACCACTTCCCATATGCCTAGAGTACGCAAGGTCTGAGAGTCAGTCGCTCGCCGACTGTCATGGGGTGCACATCTGTATCATACACTCCGCTGTGCGGTTTTGAATTAAAGTTTTCATTTTAACCAGTTCAAGGTCAGCACACTTAAACTATGGAAACAACATCAAATTGTTGTACAAAGAGTAATTTTTCTAAGTGTTGGCTCAAACCTGGAGGTACTTTGGATAAATCTTTGAAACACAGTCTCAAGGTCATCACACTTTAACTCCAACTAATAAACATGTACAATTAAGGTAGCACCAAAACGGTGCTCCCTTGCTTGAGATTTAAAAGTTTCCCAAGGTCATCGCAGTTCCCCCCACCACTTCCAATATACCTAGAGTGTGCGGGGCCTGACAGTCAGTCACTCGGTGTCTGTCGTAGGGTGCACATCGCGGTTGCTACTCCGATTCCTGACAATTTCGGGTAGTTCAAGGTCACCACACTTAAACTCTGGCAAATACACATTAAACAGTTGTACTAAGAGTAAATTTTTCTAAGTGTTGACTCAAATCTGAAGATTCTTTAGATACATCTTTAAAAACAATCCTAAGTCCCAAATTTACAGTCAACCTCAAGGTCATCACACTTTAACATGTAAATTTAAGGTAGCACAGAAACAGTGCTACCTGACTTGGCATTTTTAAGTTTCCCAAGATCATCGCAATTCCCCCACCACTTCCCATATACCTAGAGTGCGCGGAGCCGAACAGCCAGTCGCTCGGTGTCTGTCTTAGGGTGCGCATCGCGGTTGCAGTAATGGTCGAATGGGAGCTTCTGGGTCAGTTCAAGGTCACCCGAGCGGTGTCACATGACGGTTTAGGCAGAGTCACGTTGCAAACTTCAAGTTTCCTCAGCACTTTTGCTGTTTCTCATCGCAAATTCGCTCCAAGTTGTCAAGGTCATGGTAACTGTGACTGAAACTCGGAGCGTAGTGCGAGAAACAGCAAAAGTGCCAAAAAATTTTAGGTTTCAGCGTGACCTTGACCTTTGTGACATCGATGACGTCATCTTGGTGACGTAAGGGGTGATGACGTCATCAGCACGTCATTTTGTGACGTCATGGGTGTGACGTCAAGGAAGTGACGTCATTGGTGATGACGTCATCGATGATGCAATCGATGACGTCATCAATGAGGTCATTGACCTCGATGACGTCATCGATGACGTCATCCCTCAGGTGACCTTGAACTGAGCCAAAAGCCCCCATTCCCCACTACTCTTCTCCAACTGTTATCGTCTGAAAAATAGCTCGTACACCAGAAATACCTTGACTAAGAATACAAGCTGTTATGCCATCAACAAGTAGTTAGCAGTTATTTGGTTGTTTAGTAATTAAATTGTTCACAGTCATCTTTCCAAAACAATTTTCAAAATTTTAGAATGATTGCATAGTGTTTTTCGTAAACGTTTCTTATAAATTTCAGATTAAATGAAAATAGCCTCGACATTTTGCAAGACGGGTGACAATTATCAACGTGAAAATTTTAAAAATTTGAACATATTAAAACCCTAAATTAAAAGGATTAGTTTGCTCACAATTATTTTGATCTGACTTGATTTTAAGTAAAAAAACCAACTACTCTATGAATAAAATTTAAGTACTTTACAATTGTCAAATATAATAATAAAATTAGTTTACTAATTTTATGGTGCGCTTACCCGAAACACGTAAAACAACGTGTTAAATTACATTAACTAGTTTTTACTTAAACTTAGTTTAATTAAAAACTAAACATATGGTAAAATTTTGTTTAAACTCAGTTTAAGCTTAATCTGACTTTGGGAAAGCGCCTCTATGAAGAATAATTTGCAAAAGTTTATATGCAGCTAAATGAGTTGTTTAAAATTAGCTTTGAATAACATATGTTTTTAACAATTGAATGTGTAAAACATTATTAAAGCAGATATTTCCTCTCTTATGACTCACAATAAATGTAGATTACTATTTTAATTTATTCTGGGAAACAATCAAGTTGCACGCATTGTTACAAAATGAAGCCGCTATTTCCTGTGTAATAAAACATTTAAATTACTAGTATTTCCTGCTCACAAAAGTAAACTAAATTGTTAAAAGGTTATTATCGAATGTGGTTTTATTTTGCTGTATAATCTTGAATCGTTTCTTAAGTTTTTTTTTTTTATTTCATCAAAAATAATTTATAATTAAAAATTTAATAAATAAATTCTTTATTACATGAATGTACAAAAACAGTATACATCATGTGTACATCAGTGTACATCATGAATACAACAGAAACATAAATAAATAATGAGTATAAACGATGTTTTTCAAAAATACATGATGAGCTCTAATTATTACCGGTACATCATGGATAGGCACCTCGAGAGCATAATCTGTGTTGAGGTTGCCATCAATAAATTAAATTAGCGCAGTGGTTGTCAGACATCTCCATCAAAGACAATCAAATATGGTTGATTGTCATAAGAGAGTTTCAGAAGTCTACGAGTTGAATAAGAGAACATTAGTGCCACTATATTAGCAAGAAATCAATTTTAGTGCAATTAAAGAATAAAAACTGTAAGTCAACCGAATATATAAAAATTGCGTGGTAAAGTTCTTATTTAAAAATCAATGCTACTACCATTCAGATTGCAGTAAACACAATTTAGTTGTTAACAACATTTTACATAATTTATTTTTGTTTTTAATCGAACCAATGTTTGGAAAAATTATTTTAGATGTTGATTGGTTAATTACCTTCCCACATACGCTATAAGAGAATATTTTTACCATTTTCATATTTAATTTTAAACACACCATTCAAAGTATACCGGGTGAGTTTCCTAAAGTGATCCAATATAAAATTTTTTGATACTATACTTTGTTATGTTGCTTTCAGATATGTATTTTGCTTTTCAAGATTTTCAGCCATCTACGACCGAATTACATATGACGGCCAACTTTAAAATTTCTTGGGAACACCCTACATTTTATGTTTTTTTTAATTTTCGTTCAATTTTAAATTTTTTAATACCATGACATTTCAAACTAAACCTAACGGTTAGGGAGCTGGAGGCAATTAAAGTTCATATTTAGTTCTATAACAATAACATGGGGCAAACCAAGACCTCACTAAACTACAAAGTGGGGTCTTGGGCAAACCTTATCTGCCCATATCTCCGAAACCATTCAGTAAAAATAACCTGTTATCATTATATTTGGTTTTTGTAAATTCAATACTCTGTTGCAATAAAACAATAAACAATTATTGTTAACGGTTCACATTGTTAAAGAAATGTCAATATTAAAGTTTTAGAGCTAAAATTATATCGTCGGTGTATTTATGAATTTTGTGACCATTAAAACAAAACAAAACTCACATTTCGTAAAAGAATGTCGTAAAAATTTCACTTAATTTTTGACGGGTTGTTAGCTAGTTAGTGGTATTTTTAGTTAAGTTAAACAACAGATTAGAATATTAACATTTACTTGAAATTCAAGAACCCAACAGTTGTTTAAATTGAATGCAAAATTCTAAAAAAAGTTTTAACGTTCGTTAGGTCCGACCGACGCAGATTAGGTAGTGACGAGTGCCCCAAACAACGGAAAACTACACAACTTCCAGTAACTAATTTAATGTAGTCGCTTTTCATTTTAACAAGTTAATTAACATGTGATTGCCTCCGGAGGCGTTAAACACTTGGACTCCCTTAATTAATCAAGCCCGGTTCTCAGAAAAACACAACCATTCTTGCAAAAGTAACCGAGTTCGTTTGAAGGTTTGCATTGTTTAATAAATTTACCGTTCAATTATAACCAATTAAATGTTCTTTTGGTTGTAGCATTTTGTAAATTTATGAAAACTGTAACCGGAGTTAGGAAATTAGTGTGTACTTTTAGCGAATTTCCCTATAGGGAATACGCAATTAAGATAGTAATCACGGTAAGACCTAAGCTAAGGACTTTGATACTTTTTTGTTTTGAGGTACCCAGGAGCCAAAACACCGTAGGATATGTGTGTGTATCTGTGTGTCGCGAACACGATAGCTTTTGAACGGAAACTCCGATTTTGATTAAATTTGGTACAGGGGTGTAAACTAGCATTTACTGGAACGAGTATGGGAACGGGGGTTTATGAGATTTCACAAGGGCTACAAATAGATTTTTTAATATTTTTGCCTTAATTTATTAAATCCAACAGTTTTAACACAAGCCAGTTGTTTAAGAAAAAAAATTCAGATACATAATTGTAAGTTCTGTTTTGGGGAACAAATTTTATGGTTCTAAAATCATATTGCAGTCGAGTAAACTCATTCGTAAAAATCTATTTTATAGAGTAATTGCAGTTTTTATAACATATTTATTAAATTATTGACCAATCTAAAATAAAATTAATGTTAGTTAAAAAAAGACAATGAAGTTTTTTCCAGCAAAAGATAGATTTACTTTCTCATAGGGTCTATCCATCAATATAAGTTTTTTTTTTTTTTTTTTTTTTTTTTTTTTTGCAATAAACCAAATATTACACAATTGGGGACATTCAGTTTCAGATTCAAATTTGAAACAATAATATGAATAAATTACAATATTTAATATCAACAAAGTTTTCTAACAAAAATTTTAGAAACATAATAATTAATAGGGGGTATTTTTACTAAAATGCATGGAATTTTTTATCCTAGTCTATTTATGTCTTGCCTCTAAATACCTCAAGTTAAATTTAGGTATAGGCCTGTTTTAAATATTGGTTTCTAAAGCCAACCAGTGTCAAAAGTTTAATCTTAACTTTCCAATCGTTGGTTGTGAAGGAGGAATCCGGAATGAGGGATAACTCGGACGGCTTTCACAGCCTGGCACGACACAAAGCTCGTGTGAAATCACCTCCAAAGCTCCAAAGGTGTTGCGTTAAGGCCAGCTGTGTCAAAGGGGATTTCGCCATTCTGGCAACCGTGCAGCAGCAGTTAGTTAACAACTTCAACTACATTAATAAAGAGGTTTTGAAACATAGAAAAATCTTACGGCAAACGATAAATGATATTTTTGAATTGGCAAATTTATGTATAAATTTATGTCATTCAGTATGGTTAACTGCATACGTAATGTGTAATACTTATTGATTACTTTTCGGTAGCGACAACTCAGTGGTACGGTATAGCTCTGACCTCACGATCCGTTAGCGTTCCCCGGTTCGATCCTGGGCTACGAATCTACTTGCTACAGCCACAAATATGAGCGGTCACCTCTAGCTAGCCAGCCTTGGATAAAATAAATGGCTCTAATAATGGATAGATAATAAATGCTGAATAATAGTTAATGTAGCATCATAAAAAAGCTAGTATTTCACAATAATTAAATAATGTATGGTGTGTACCACATTTATTTAACTCATGTGCAAAACCTCTAATTTAACGAAATAGCAAAAGAGTAAGCCATAAAATATTCCGTTACAAGGGCCGAAAATGGCGTTTTGCCGGCTTCGAGATCGTAAAACGAGATCAAGAGTTGGCAAAACGTTTTGGCCGAGTTACGAACGATATTTTTCTTCAAACGAAACTATGCAATAAATTGTAGACAAGTGAAAAATATTTTAGCTGTCCATAAAAAAACCCACACACGTAACCTTGACTAATACAGCGGGATGCACTACTAACTTTATATGTTTTTCCGGTTGCTACGAAAACACTTCAAATAAATTGACAGTTCTCGACCTCAGAAGCATAGTTTTTGTTGATGTAGTTGGATAAAAAATATTTTTGTCAAATTTTGTTTCATTCTTTGTTACACCTATTAAATATATACACGGATCATAAATTACGTATCAACGGGTTAAAAGTTATTTGACAGATGCTGGTGGGGGAGGGGGCAGCGTAGTTACCATATTCCAAGGTCGTGCTGATGCCACTGTCCAGCCAGCTGTTATGTCGTCCTGCGGATCGTAGATTACGTGTCACCAGGTCACATGTCAGTTGTCAACTGCTGGAGAGGGAGGGGGCAGCGTAGTTACCATATTCCAAGGTCGTGCTGATGCCACTGTCCAGCCAGCTGCTATGTCGTCCTGCGGATCGTAGATTACGTGTCACCAGGTCACATGTCAGTTGTCAACTGCTGAAGGGGGAGGGGGCAGCGTAGTTACCATATTCCAAGGTCGTGCTGATGCCACTGTCCAGCCAGCTGCTATGTCGTCCTGCGGATCGTAGATTACGTGTCACCAGGTCACATGTCAGTTGTCAGCTGCTGGAGAGGGAGGGGGCAGCGTAGTTACCATATTCCAAGGTCGTGCTGATGCCACTGTCCAGCCAGCTGTTATGTCGTCCTGCGGATCGTAGATTACGTGTCACCAGGTCACATGTCAGTTGTCAGCTGCTGGAGGGGGAGGGGGCTGCGTGGTTACCATATTCAAAGGTCGTGCTGATGCCACTGTCCAGCCAGCTGCTATGTCGTCCTGCGGATCGTAGATTACGTGTCACCAGGTCTCATGTCAGTTGTCAGCTGCTGGAGGGGGAGGGGGCTGCGTAGTTACCATATTCCAAGGTCGTGCTGGTGCCACTGTCCAGCCAGCTGTTATGTCGTCCTGCGGATCGTAGATTACGTATCACCGTGTCACATGTCAGCTGTCAGCTGCTGGAGGGGGAGGGGGCAGCGTAGTTACCATATTCCAAGGTCGTGCTGATGCCACTGTCCAGCCAGCTGTTATGTCGTCCTGCGGATCGTAGATTACGTGTCACCAGGTCTCATGTCAGTTGTCAGCTGCTGGAGGGGGAGGGGGCAGCGTAGTTACCATATTCCAAGGTCGTGCTGATGCCACTGTCCAGCCAATTGCTATGTCGTCCTGCGGATCGTAGATTACGTGTCACCAGGTCACATGTCAGTTGTCAGCTGCTGGAGGGGGGCAGCGTAGTTACCATATTCCAAGGTCGTGCTGATGCCACTGTCCAGCCGGATGTTATGTCGTCCTGCGGATCGTAGATTATGTGTCACCAGGTCACATGTCAGTTGTCAGCTGCTGGAGGGGGAAGGGGCAGCGTAGGTACCATATTCCAAGATAGTGCTGATGCCACTGTCCAGCCAGCTGCTATGTCGTCCTGCGGATCGTAGATTACGTGTCACCAGGTCACATGTCAGTTGTCAACTGCTGGAGGGGGAGGGGGCAGCGTAGTTACCGTATTCTAAGATCGTGCTGATGCCACTGTCCAGCCAGCTGTTATGTCGTCCAGCGGATCGTAGATTACGTGTCACCAGGTCACATGTCAGTTGTCAGCTGCTGGAGGGGGAGGGGGCAGCGTAGTTACTATATTCCAAGGTCGTGCTGATGCCACTGTCCAGCCAGCTGTTATGTCGTCCTGCGGATCGTAGATTACGTGTCACCGGGACACATGTCAGTTGTCAGCTGCTGGAGGGGGAGGGGGCAGCGTAGTTACCATATTCCAAGGTCGTGCTGATGCCACTGTCCAGCCAGCTGTTATGTCGTCCTGCGGATCGTAGATTACGTGTCACCAGGTCACATGTCAGTTGTCAGCTGCTGGAGGGGGAGGGGGCAGCGTAGTTACCATATTCCAAGGTCGTGCTGATGCCACTGTCCAGCCAGCTGTTATGTCGTCCTGCGGATCGTAGATTACGTGTCACCGGGTCACGCAACCATGAATACACCGACGATGATTCAATTCGACCTGTCAAGCGGTGTACTTGTCTGGAATCACTCACGGAGAAATTATATTTATTGTCTTTTCTCTCGTTTTTTTAGTTAAAACATTAATTAATTAGTAATTATTTATTTTTAATTAGTACCACTCACACTTTATTGCACTGTTTAGACTACGGTAAATGAGTTTACCTAGATTTTCTCAAATCTAATAATTTCTCAAACACAGAAAAAATTATGTTTTAATATCACAATCCTAATGGGTATCACTACTTTTAAAAATGCCTGCTTTGCCAGAATATTGAAAATATTTATCTGACTAGTTATTAGTGTCTAAAATTAAATTTAGAACCCTGGTTAACATTAAGATCTATAACTCCCTAAATGCTAAATTGTCACAAACATTTTTTGAGGTTTATTATAATTGTTTAAGGGTAGTACTTGTGAAAATGGTAGAGAATTTGTTGACATAAAATTTAAATCAAAGGATAAAAATCAGGTTTGCTATAAATTTTTTTAAATATGTAATATTAGTTTCTATGTAAAATTCCAAAATGCAAATTTTTAAATATGGTCAACACCCTTGGGTATGTTAATGCCTATGACACGATTATTATATTTTGATGTAAAAACTAGAATAAACGACAGTTAGTCTACACTTCCTAAATTTCTCTAATTTCCTGGATTATGCCTTTGATTCACTCAAACTAGCCGTAAATCGCTTACACATTTCTCAAATAGAGCGCTCTTGTTTTATCGGCAGCTCTTTTCCCATTGTGAGGTTCATTAAATATTTACGAAGTGTTACAATTAAACATCAAATATCAAATATGGTTCACTCTCTAACAGTGGTTTTCTTCATATTCTATCGACAAATTTAAGAAAAAGTAATATGTAATCACTTTATGTACTATTATTACTCACTAATGTTTTTTAAGCATTTTTACCTTCAATATTAAAAGGGAAAATATTATCAACAGAAAATTCTAATCCAGACTTTATTTTCTTTGATTTAACCTTTGACCTATGAGCTTTGTGTAGCTGAGTGGAGTGACAGAGTTTACAAGTCACAAGTAAACTCAAAGGAATTCAACTAGAAACTTTTGAGCCATACGGCTATTATCCAGCGAACTATGACTTCCAGAACGCTCCGAAGCTTATTAACGCATGATTTCGTCACATTAAATTGAATAATGTATCGGCCATTAGTTCAAATCAGTGGTAAATTATCTTTTTATTGATACTTACTCCTAGTTCTTACTATTTCAGTGATTTCTATACTTAATTATTTACCAAGTTACTACTCACAACCTACTGTATTTGGTGATATTAAAATATACATTATTCATATTCAAACCAATGGAATATTGGGATAAGTCCAGTAACAGCGTTTATACATGGCTAATTTACCAGAATAATGGCTAAATCGTGACCAGCAATGTTTTAAACAAGTTGATTTATATTTATTAGAATTGCACTGCAGTCTTATAATTTCAGTGATTTTAATTTTATATGTTCATTGGTTTAATTTACAATAAAAAATAAAAATCGTTGCTTATGTTTTTTTTTTTTTAAGCCTTATGGAATTAGCCTCTTTCCAGTTACTTTCTACATAGTTAAGTATAACTCACCATTAAAAAAAATCCCAAATAAATCGTAAGTGAAGTGTAGGCTTGCTTACCTCTGCAAAGGTTCTAAGCTGTCCTATATTACAAAAAACGAGAGACTAGAAGGATACTACTAGAACGATACACTAGATATCAATTATGTTATGTTTTTACAAATTCGTGTTGTTTCGTTGTTAGCGTAACAACCTAAAAATAATAACATATGTATAGTTGTCGATGTCTAAGATTGCTGATCTTGTTGTAGTCCAGTAAATATGTCAGAAGACACGGGGTTGCTGTGCAAAAGGTCGGGTAGATCTGATTTTTTGGTATGATGTCAGTGTTGGGCCCATAACACAAAATCCAAGTTTTCCACCTCGGGGTGCCACCGCACGCCACAAGGCGCACCACTTGTTAATTAATTTTCGAAAATTGGACCATTAATAGGTTTTTTTACCCCGCTTCTCAACAAAAATTTTAGAAGCTCGGGAGAACAAAAAAACTCCTGAGATCAAATCTAGGAATACATTTTTTATTCTTAATCTCCTAAAATTTCTCAATTCGTGACGATCAGCGACCAAGGAATACTATAGTATTCCTTAGTCACTGATGATGATCGATGGATTAAAAAATAAATAAAAATTCGAAGAAAGCTGAGGATTTCATATAAATTACTTTCTTCTATTGTGGTTTCTATAACTCTGAACGACCTTTACACGCCGTCTATGAGGAGCTTAACAGAGGGTTAATATAGTGTAGTGACTTTAATATGCAGAATTATTCTTGATATGACATTTAATTTGCTTTGTACGCGATTAAGGTCCAAATTAGGTTACCTTTATTGTGTTGAAAGGTAAAAAATGGGATTTGCAAACACACTAAGAAACTAGAGGTAAAATTATTTATATATTGTTCTCCATAATTTCCATAGATGTAGGGACTCTAATTTTATTCAATCACGTGATGTATTGGACCCTAGGAGCACTATCGTTTCAACCGGAAGCGCTCGCTGAACTGCCACGCTGAATGCACCGATACCGGAAGTGTCTTGATATCACGTCCTCTCCTCTTGGTCGTACTGCACTGATAGGTCACGTCTGTCAGTAATGTGTAATAACAATGTGAGCCCAGCGCTGCGCCGCGCCGCGCCGCCGCCTACGAGCGATCATTCAAACTTGATCGTTCAGATGATTGCTACCATTACATAACCTCATGTCATCAATTAAAATTACGTACTCCAGGTACTAGATTATATAGCTTGGACATCAAAATTTTTCCGTGTTACAAACAGGTCCTAGTTTCGAGGGATTACGTGCTTTATATGTTTTATAAATTGTTGTATATTTATTTAATATTCTATGTTGATTTTAATATTTTTAGTTTACTCTATTACTAAAAAGTACCAGGTTAACCGAGCCTTGCTTGTTGGTTTTAATTCACTTTTGTTATAGTGTCATGGTAATAAAGCTATTAAATTTCCACCAACAACCAACTATACCTCTTCACAGTTAACAGCTACTTCAAAAGGCTGCTTAACATTAATGTTCCATTATTTTTGTATACCTTTCGTTGTTATTTCGTTACCAAAATAGAACTTAAATTTAGACCAAATTCGAGTTTTCCTGGAAACGAGGCTGTTTCTAAACTTATTTTTGGGCCAAAACACTCTTAAATGCAAAGTTTAAGGAAAATCTAACCGCTAGATTTCGAGATCGTGGAACACATATCCCTTCAGATATTGCTCGTATTATAGTATAGGATTAATTTTACAAAAATATTTTCCTGTACAAATTTCTATGTTGAAAAAGTACTTTAGGTTATAAAAAAGACATTATAGTAATTAACGCCTAAATTGAGAAATATTAAATTCTCACTCTTTCAATCAGTCATCACTATGTACAATATTGCACTTTAAATTTACCTTTCTAATTAATTACCCCATTCATTTTGTTTCAATTAAAAAAAAAACGTTCTTCTTGCGTTCAAACAATCATTGTCTGTAAATTTCAAATGTTTTTCTTTTATATCTTGTAACCACTTGAATTGCTTGTTTTGAATCTTATTACATTATTATACCAATAAAAACCATAACATTTTTATCTGAGGGGTTCGATGTTAATTTTTAAACCTTAAATTATAAAGTATATGGTTAATTTAAAAGCCAGTAACTGCTGTAATATCGACATTAAAATCTGCAATAAAATTTATTTTATTTCAGCAACTATTCTACAGTAGTTTTCCCTCTTAACAAAAATGTGATGATTTCTTCGTTAGATTAATTATAAAATTGTTTGTATAACTCGTATGTGTAAATTATTCACCAAATGTTAAATCCTAACTAAAAAGCAGTTAGCGCTCCGGGGTTGCAAATGTGTTTTACATTCCCCAGTCTGGCGAAGTTTACATTTTGATGAAAACAGAGCTGAGGGGCTAAACGAATCCTCGTATTTCAAAACTCGAAGAAAGTATGTGTTTCACTATGGGGGTATGCAAATTACTAAACAAAGATTTTCAGAAGGTGGTAGAAGATGTAATTTATTCAATTAAAACAGAGTTAATGTTTTCCAACAGGGGATCGAGTTTTACGAGAGAGGTGTTTCACAACTACCCGCCCTGTCAAACGCCGCTACAACAAAGGTTCAAATTAATTTCCCCGGTTGTAAATTTGTTTCAGTCTCAGTAATTGGAAACCCTTCACTCACACTGGGTTTATTGAGTTTTTCATGCGATTTTAACTGAGAGCCCTGAAAAACAAATGTTGTACAAAAGGTTTGTTTTTTAAGTCTTATGGGGAAATAACATTTATAGGGATGTAATTTCCTATCCAAACAGGCTTATTACACGAAAAGTATTCATGCAGCAAGCATAAAAATAATAAAATCAACCACCATAAATATAAGCCAATAGATTACTTTCCAAATAAGTATTTTTTTACTTATAATTAATTCTTATCGAGATTTGCTCCTAAAACCCTGGAAATGTTTTTTTTTTTTTATTGTTGTTTGTTTGTTGCTCTTCAAGATGTTTTCGTCAATAAAACGAAATAGTATATTTCGTCACTAGTCCGGAAAGTGGTCGTTATCGGTGCAAGGTCGAGTTTCAAGTACGAGGCGAAGCCGAGTACTTGAATTCGATCGAGCACCGATAACGACCACTTTCGGACGAGTTACGAACAGTATTTTTCATCATACCTAATAAATATACAGTTTGAATAAAAATTAATAAATTTTAACCTATATACCCCCTCTTACGTTGTTATTTGTTTATCTTGTATTTGAACTATTTACAACTAAACAATCAGCTGTTTGACATTTATATATTGGATACAACGAGGTTTAAGTTACTCTAAGCAGAATAGCAGCGCTAGTGGTGTCAAACATAGGAAGTTTTTTTCCGGCCTAGTCCCGAAAACTACTGTTTCGAGGTCTAGTCCCGAAAACTTTGTTTACCAACACGTTTATCCAACCCACCGGGAATCAACTAGTTTCGATCACAGCTGACCGTTCCGAAAACAACGTTTATCGCAATGGTATGATGAAAATACATGTTACGAATACATTACGAAACGAAATGTTATATAAATACATAACACCAGTAAAGCTGTTATATACAGTAAAATCGCAAATAAGTAGGACATTGCACGTCTAACGCTTACTCCTTATGGGTGTTCAGAAAGTTAGTTCCTTTTTAAACATAAAAATCTATATATAAAAAAGAGCTTGAGCAAAAATCTTTTCACTAATGATAAAAAATTTCCTTTTACCAAAGCCTACCTAAAGAAATTAAGTCTTGGATGCTATAATACTGAAAACATCGCTATTGATACAGTTCACTGTATTTCGTTCTATTCATGTTGCACTGTTTGCCCCATTGCACTGTACACAACCGTTCAGTTAATATTAACTCCGTCGCAAATGTTGATCATCCAACAGACAATGGTAAACAATTATCCCAAACTCTCCCTCCCACCAACAATAAAAATACTAATCTATATATTTATAAAATAACGAAAAATATACGAGGAGAGTTGAAAAGTTTGGAGACAATTTAGCTAGATAATTAAAGTCCAAAAGACAGCTAAAAATGTGACGTTAACGTTACCTATTACAGGTCGAACCACCAGGAAACTCTTTAAAGTAAGCATGTTGATAAGCATAAACACTTTTTTATTGTAGATTTTGTATGTATAGATCAAATTAAAACTCCTAGTAAAGTGCAACTCCACAAACCCAACCTGAAATGGTTAACAAGCCGCAAATGGCCAGCGATCAAACTGCTGAAACTTTAAAGTGCAATAACTTCTGAAATAGTCAACACGTTAAGGTGGGGCTTATGGCACGTTTCTATGTAGTTTGAACGTCTGCCATTTTTTGAGATGTGTAATTTTTCCTATGTCTCAACCTACGCTTACATATAAGATTTTCTTCCCACTCCTAGCGGCCAATCGCCACTAGAATCAATGTTAATGTTAAAAATAAACTTTTAATTCAAACTTAATTTTGATAATTTCAGTCGCGAAAGCCGTTTCCAGACTTTTTATCACCCATTTATAATATTTTTACTCCGACGAATTAAGCGTCTTAGCTTTCAACGGGAGGAAAAGAGAGAACATTGGCCATACAAGTGGAGGCTAATTTAACGGTATTATACAGATCGTAACGGGACTCGTTAGGATAAACCGATCCTGACAAAGGATTCGCCCTTCAACCCAGACCCTTACCTTCCGTCTCGTCTGTCAATCTGACACGAGCCTTTGATTGGCCACGGAATTGAAATGACAGAATAAATAAAACCTACAAATGCGATTAATCATTATTAAAATCTTGTTGGATTTCCCGAAAAATCAGTCTTGTTTACATTCTGTCCCGTGATGTTTTCTGAATTTCAAGCTATTTGTTTAACTAGAGAGTAATTTTTATCTGTGCTATACTAAAATAGTAAAAGACAGATATTAAAACTATCATCCAACAATATTTTCTGTTTTTTTATTTATTAATTTAATTGGGGGATAATTTTGTCCCTGCTCTAGTAAAAGTGTAAAAGACAAATAGGAAAACTAATGTAACTACCACTGTTAACATTTATCTTGTACATCTTAAACTTTTTTGACTACAGCTTAAACAATTGATTGCAACATGAAAATATAAACTACACCGAAGAATAAAGAAATTCTTACAATAAAGTTTGTTTTGATTATTCCTCTACTTAATCCCCAGCTCGTGCTTAAGAGTGAAAGCTTACTCTTTATTACAACAGCTTCCAGTCGCCTACACAGAAAGTGAATAAAGATGTAGCCAACCCTCTTTCTTCTCTTTCTTATTATAACTATTTATAAAAGAAGTATTAGTTATCTTTGGTTTCAATCTAACTACGCTTGAATTTACACAGCTCTCAAGAAATTTTTTATTCACATTGAAATTTAAGATTCCATTTTAAGTATGCTACTTATACTAAACCCCTTGTTATCGCTTAGCATAGATAAAATCTTAAACTGGATCTTCATGTCCATTGATTATGTGGTAAAATTTCGACCGTTTCATTTTCAGAAAATGTAAAAACATTTCCCTATTGAGACATTAAATACAATTTACTGCTCGTTTATACACTCACACATTTATTTCTGTATAGCTTTTTTTATGGCGGAACTTCATTGAACAATTTAAATTGCTTTTTGACGCAAAAAAGAGAAAAAATCACCTAACCTAGGCGTGTGTTAGAGGGATTCTTTTAAGGAAGATTTTTCTAAATAAAGAGTATCAATAGTATTTGGTCAGAGGTAATTTTGCACATTAAAACATTTATTCAAGCTTGAAATCTTAGGGTTTACCACAGTTACTCAAACAGAAACAAGAACAAGGATAGAATTTTTTACACGCAATATGAAATGTCTTTACAAACAGTCTTCATATTAATTATTTTCCATTAATAATCAATATTATCAAATTTTTTTTAAAATTCAAAAGGAACTTAAATGCTATAAACCAATTAGCCAAATTTATTTTCTTACAGAATTTCCAAGTAAAAAGTGATCGAATGTTTAAGAAAATAATATGCCGGTGTTAGGTAATAATAATGTTTTCATCTGTTTTAAATCATTCTTAAGACACGAAAACGTTTTTCCTTAAAAATCTAATTTTATTGATAAAAGATAGAGAGTTCGCTGGGAAGTGCACCGCTTTCAGAGCACGGGAGGCAGTAGCTAATGTCTGGGATTAGGACGGTAATTGTGTGGTTGATCCCGGCTACACTACTAACATTTGGGGAACGACACCACTGTGCTTATAGCTACAAACTACTGTAGAGTTATATCAGATATCATTTTTTTACTTAATCATCAAGTAATTTTAAAGTGTTTCTGAATGACATGATTATAGTTGAGGTTGTTTCAATTTAAATTATCTTTTTTTGGGGCTTCACTCGCCTTAATGGCATCAATTGTTTAAAAAAACACACAAAAAAGCAATTTTACTTTTAAGTGGTCTTTAACTTATTAATACATTAATTACTTCTTCTGACATAATAATTTCACTGTGTTTTGAAATTAAATTTAATTTATACGTTTTATGGTTTTCACATAACGTATAGAGCACAATTAAAAATTGTAGAATCGATTGAATAAAACAATAATTTAAAAATATACCTTAAACATTTTATTGAAGAAATCATATTTTTCAAATAATACTCTTTGAAGTTTAAACAAATCGATTCTTCAGATCTCAATTTTTGACTTGAAGTAAAAGCTGGTCATGCCTGTGAAAAATCACCAGCGATTACAATCATTGTGTTAAAAAGTAATAACATTTTTTTAATTGTTGACCATCTGATATGTTCCACATTTCAATAGTTTTGTGTAACATTGCTGTGCTTTAATCTATCTTCTTATTTCTATAAGGGTTTCGTCTGTTACGTCCCTTTTTCTCTCGACCTACTGAACCGATTTTTAAGATTGAGGTGTCATTTTAAAGCTTAGGATATACCGCAGTGACGAATCGTAATTAAAAATGTCATAGAGGAGAGTAGCCAAACTCGGGCCCCGGTCCCTAAGTCGGGCCCCCAGTGTTTTGACTCCGTGAGGTGCTGCAGACTAGCGGACGCACCTAAAACTGATAGTTCAGACGTTTTCTGTTGTATAGCGCTGTATTGCATGTGTCTGCAACCTAACATTTAGACAGTATGAGACATGTTTGTAAAGTGTGCTCAACAAAGTTTTTTCGGTGCTGCATTTATGTGATTGAAACTCCCAGGGGTTTAGCGATAAGAACTTATTGTTATACATCACGTTTATCCTTATTGAATAAGCTATCGTTTAGTATGGTTTATAAGTAGCTATTTTTATTTTATATAGAGTAATGGCATCTTTTATTTGCAATACGTGTGTGCCCTAAGTCGGGCCCCCATAATGGTTCCAAAGATGGGCCCCCTTTTCATGTTATGTTTTTTCCTGAAAAGGGGGATTTAACAAAAGTTAGATTCGTGTTACTCTGTGTTTCAGATTTTGAAACAACAAAATGGGGAAGACTAAATCCAAAATGAAATCTTGGGATTTTTTGAAAATGAAATGTTGAAGTTAGTAAAACATTAAATAATAGTTAAACATGTTTCCAGTTTGATTTAATTTATCCCCAAACTTAAAGTTATGTATTATTTGCACTAACTTTCTATTGTGGTTGATTTTCAGGGAGTTATTATCATTATTTTATCAAATTTTAAAGGGGGCCCACTTTTGGAACCTATTTCTTAAAAGTTGAAAAGTGTAAACTTTCACAATTATTTTTTATTTTAATATTTTTTGTAATTTTAAGAAGTTAATACTCTGGAATCTTATTAAGTACTTACCAAGGAATGGCATGAAACACATTTTGCTAATTTAACTCAGTATCTCTTTACTAGAATTGAGAAAAACAAAATGGGGACCCAACTTTGGGTACTTTCCTCTATTGTTTCGGGCTTCGCCCCCCTCGCCTTTGATTTATTTCTAGAGGGCGCTTTAAAATGTTGACCAACTTTTATTGCAAGTTCTTTAATGTGAATTGTAATTTAACAGCTTATTACCTTCAGCCAGATAAGTGAACAAAAATATACCTCTGTCACTTCATAATCAACATTCACGTACTGTAGGTGAGTTTCACTCATACAGAATCATAAAATGCGCAATTTGCGCACGGGCCACCTCGTAAGATTTATATGTATTCTTTGGAACGTCACTAAAAGAATATTTTTAAATTTTAAGAAAACGTAAGGTTAAATTAAGGTATATCACCTTAGGATATAAATAAATATCACACAAATTGTACGTGGAATGCTAAATAAAACAGACAACTTCGTAAGTTTCAGGGATATGATTATGACTCCATATAGAAGAGAATGTTTGTTTATCTCAAATACAAAATAGATTCATTAAAACTTCTCGAAGTAATCACTCTAATCCTAGAATATTGTATGAAAAATTATAGTTGTATTTCATATTAAATGTTATATATCAGGTTTTTTGTTGTAGAAAACTGTCCAAGACCCTGGATATTTCATCTTAATTTGGTATAAAATTGTTTAATTTTTTCATTATTATTTTTATTTACCTTTTTTGTAATTTGTTTACAGTAATATAATTTGTATGACATTTTCACAACGCTAACACGTGGAGCTGGACAGAGGACGCTCGCCGGCGCCGGAGATAGGATCATTTATCATTGCAATTTTGTGCATCCGGTATAGGAGCGATACTATGATTTTCTGCTCGATTCGCATCCAGCAGTTTTGTTTTGATATTCATAGAATACTTTCATATCCATCAAACCTCAGTGGCAATGAATGCCAATCCAGATATTGAGCTTTTGAAAGTTTCACATTTCCACCTAATAGCTTTACTCTTTGAACCGCATTTCTGGTCTTAGAAATACTTAATGAACACAGTAGATGAGGACTCTCCACAATAACCATTAAAGGCAATAAACGTTAGAAGTTTCACATTTTCCCGAATGTAGGACAACGTTAAGTGAACATTCTACATTTGCTAGGAATGCGGGTTTCTTTAACCCAGTTTGTCGCTGAGTGTTTGTTTACTTAGAATCCCACCGGAAAATACCAGATGAGTCGAAACTATCGGTAACGGAAATACTTCATGTCAGTTTACTACAATATAGAGATATCAAGAGTAAGACCTATGTGCAATTTTGATTTTAATTTAGATACGTCATTGAGAACATGTTATGTTTTATTTGCTTTTGTCTCAACGTAAATTTTGTATATAAACTATTTTTCAACAATAAAAGTTTCAAGTTTCATCGCAAACAATACACTTTTTTCTGTTCTATTTCCTCCTCAACAAGAGAAGAATGACAAGCACGGTTAACCTAGTCACATCTCACAACGATTGGTTACTTACATATGAAAGAGCTGACACTCAGACTAGTCCCACACTATCAAGTATTTTTAGACACTTGTTGCCTTACTGTTATGCATTTAGATTGGTTTCTAACTTTTTAATGATAAAAGATAATTTGAGTAAGAAAAAATTTTTAAATAGTAAAATTCTATAGCTAAATCATTTGAATGCCGTATTATTATTTTAGGCGAAAATTTATAGTAATGTAGACCATAATTTTAATTTACTTACCGTTAACGTTAATTAACGTTTTGAATGTAGGATATTTAGCCCTAGACCTACTTTATTTGTTGAATTAAAAAATTAATTCAAACTCAACTATCGAATGATCCTGTCGTAGTACAAACCAACCAAAATTTCAATCCGCAGTGAATCAGGTTTTAACTTTACGAATTTGATTAGTTGTACTAATAAACATACAGATTTTTTTAAATTACCCAAACAATAATAGTATATTTTACTAATGGTCCGGGAAATGACTCATTTCCGAGCGTGGAAAACACTATCTACCCCAGAAAAGAGCTTTCTAAACGAATTGTGAACTATACTTCTCATCACGATGCAATTAATAAAAAATATGAAAGTTTTAAAGGAGAATTATTCGTAATTTCTTCGTCATTAGACAAAGTAAACAAAGACAGAATTCAAAATTTAATTAGTTTTGAAGTCAGCTGATTGTTTCTGTGCGGAAAAAATTCCGCGTTAAATGTATAAACAAAAAAATTTAGTAATCGCTAAATTTAGTATCAAGGAAAAAATCTGAACTGATAACGCTGAGTTTCGGTGCTTATGTCGAGATACACCTGCGCGGGAACTCAGCGTTATGCAACAGCTGACCGGCCTAACAGCTGATCGGTCTGCACCGCAAAATCCCATAATGGTTACTTTCCGTGCACCACATACGTACGGAAGCTAAACGTTATGCTAAAGCTTTGCCGTGCAGTAGCGGGAATAACATATTTTCTTAGCTCATTTTACGTTTAGAACGTTTACTTTCGTGTGTAGAAAATATTGTTTTCTTTGGATTGAAACTAATGTTTATGTACGGGAAAACAGCTGACGGTGACTAGTTTTATCGACGAGTTTTGACGTCTTTGGTAGGCCTCAGCTGTACGGAAATTAGTTACTTTTGAATACAGAAAGATCAATTTCCATCCGATGGAAATACATTATTGCAGAATAGGAGTTTTCCTTGCTAGTCTCGAAAGTGACTTTTTGCGGGGAGAGATCGCATTTACGAGCGAGGCGAAGCCGAGGGTGGAAAAGGCTATCCGAGCCCCAGAATGCCACTTTTGAGATGAGTATTGAATGTTATTTTTCATTACGATATCGAAAAACTTGTATTCAACATGAATATTTTTGTTTATTCAACTTAGTATCAAGGAAAAAACCGAACTAATAACGCTAAATTTCCGTGCTTATGTCGAGGTACATACGCACGGAAACTCAGTGTTATGCAACAGCTGATCGCCCTAATGCAACAGCTGATCGGTCTGCACCACAAAATCCCATAACGGTTGCTTTACGTGGACCACAAGTGCAACTGAAAGTTGACATTATGTACTTTTGCCTTGCATTATCCTGAATAACCTCTTTTCTTAGGTCATTACACGTTTAGAAAGTGTATTTTTGTGTGCAGATAGAGTAATGAAAATAATGTTGATAAGTTAGCTGTTGTGTTAGTTTTAACTAACAATGTTTTGTTATTGTTTTCAGGTATGTTCATTTAATAAGTATCGGTGACTTAAATGCACGGGTAAGTAGATAGTTTCAAATACTTATGTTAATGTGTGATGGGATATTTTTAGTTATCAGTTTAGTTAACCTATAACTTTAAAAAGTGCACATTAAGAAATATAATAACATTGGTAATATTAGTTTGTTATACTTCTTTAAGTTTTGATAACTTGGGTTAGAAAATAAACCATTTTTAAAATAATGAAAAATATGTATGTTACACTGAATTGTACACTTCGGGAAAACGTCATCAAAAAGAGGAATTGGCGTAAACGTTTATCGTTACAATTCCTCAGCATCGGGGTTATTCCAAACAAACACGCAATACGAATTTAAAATTTCGCTTTTAAGCATTATGTTTTAAGTCCGTATTGGAATTGTAGTAAGATATTAATTAGAAAAAAAAAAAAAAAAAAAAAAAAAACTCCCACCACCATCTCTCCCTATAAGGAAGAGGTTTAAAAAACGGGCTATAGCAACCGGAAAAAGAAGCAGTTCATCCCGATAGGTTGGTTAATGTTATGTTTTGTTTTGTTTGTCATGCGTGAATAAAAATAGTTTTTCATTTGTTAAAATTTATTGCATATGGTAGTGTGATGAAAAGTATTGGTCGTAACTCCTCCAAAACGTTTTGCCGGCCCATGTAACGAAATATACTATTATTTGCCCTTCACCAAGAGAATATATTGGCTTCTAATAGGCAGTTAGGACCAAAAACTTTCGGCTCTAGACCTCAAAAGCATGAATTTCGATGTTAAAAATGAGGGTCTAAAATTGGTAAAACATTATTTTAACTGAACATTTATCGTGATGTTTTTACTACAAACCATTTGAGGAAATATTTTTTTATTTGGAATTTGTTTATCACGCAGCATTTTCAAACCTCCGAAGAGATTAATCGATTCAAGGCATCCTAATTTATAGGGAATGGCTCAATTGACTAAACAGTCAACATGACAAAGTACAATCTGCTTGTAATATCTCATGTGAGAAGATCCCTTTGTCGTACACCACATAATTGAACGTACTCCAGAGCAAAGCGGAATACATAGATAATTAGTTCATTGTGTAATAAGGAAATGATCTGTATTATTTCCTCAAAAGCTATTTTACAAATATAGTTTTGTACAAAATAATGAAATAACTTTTATGTATCTATTATCATTTAATTAATGAAGTACTATCAAATTTGTTCTAAATGTTTTAAAGCAAAAAATTATGAGATTTAAATTTCTTATAAGCTTCTACTCGAGAAACTGTCATGATAAGGTTACTTCGTTATCAAAAATACCTGAATAGCTTTCCATTTACAAGAACTATTTATTTCAGATGGACATACACGTATTCCTACACTAATTAATTATTTTCCTTATTATATTTTTCTATTTGGACTCATTTTCACCACAACAATGTGTTACAATACTGAACTGGAAATAGCCCCAATATGTACATCTTTGATAACACACACTATACGTATTAACAATAGTTTTGCTAGCATTAGCTGCTAGCAACAAGTGTAAAAATAAAATTAGTCAGTCAATTAAAGGTTTCCCATATAAAATTGAAACTATAAAAACGTATAGCGCGTGTCTACGCGTGGCAATGTAAATAGTGATGGGCTTCTGCTCATCTACAGGACACTTTTTACCGTGTTCGCCGATGTCTCCTACAATGCACACGAAATGGGGAAAAAAATTGGCACAATGCAGAGTGAGAAGTAGATTATTATTGTTATACACTTAGAGTTTGTGAATTTTTCACTTAGCCTTAATTAATAAATTAAGTGTCATTATAGTTTATTACACCTTCACAACACAGTACATTGTACTGTACAATCCTGTTTTGTATGTCATTGGGTCGTACATATGTAATACACAATACACCTTGCAGACGGTCGGCCACCCAGCAGACTACTGCCGTAAACTTTACAGCCGTGTCTGGAGCTACATGCCGCTTCTCTCCGATAAATTATTTCCGTCCCTTTATGTCCAACGTAATATTAGTAAACATTTGATTCGTGTCTGGGTTGTTTACAATTTGTAGTTCCTTGTTTTTGGAAGTCCTCATAGTTTGTTTACCTAGTTGAAATTTTAATTTGATAATATTTTTTCTCTTATCAACAAATCAACATGAAAACATATTTGCTTGGTCTTGTTTGCTTCTGCTACAAACTCTTTAGTATTACGTTTCGCTTGGCATAATTTTAAACACAGATTCTTGGAAGTAAAAACAAGTGTAGAACTCTATTTCAGTTCTGGTTTATTGAACACACTACTTTCTTCGAGAAGTGTAAACTTACTTCATAATAATCTTTGAAATAAGATTTTACCACAATGTTAAATATTTCTCTATTTTCCTAAATATATATTATATTTAAATATTTTACAGTTCGTACATTTTACAAAGAAAATTTGCTTCAATACTAAAATTATAATTTTTAACTCTACGGGGTGAATAACATACGCCACACTGATATCAATCACGATCACGACTCGTGTCTTTTACCCTACTCGCCATCAACGAAAAGGTCAGAGGTCACCGGCATTCACCAAACCTGTCGTACTTTTACGCTCCGAGGTTCTGTGAAAATTAGCTACAAATTTAATTTACTTTAACCTCATACTTCTTTTTTCCTCAGATAATTGAGTTTCCTAAATGGCTAAAATAAGACTGAAATGGTGGTAACGCAAATAATTATTAATTATGTACTAAATTTGAATCTATGAGAAATAGAAAAAAACAAATTGTCATAATTTTGGTTCAATATTAAAATACGTGAACACTAAACAGGCACAGTACCGGTAGTAATTTTTATGATAAGTTAAAACAAACCCTTTGAGCTTTAATATCTTTACAAGGATTGATTTAATTCGCTCAATAATAAATTACGAAGTACATTTTTGTTCGTTTAGTGGGTTTTATGATTGTTATTTTACGTTATTATGATTATTACTTTGATTATTTACGGAGCACTAATAGTTGCCATCATGATCTATGAGTAAAACTGATACTGATAAAACTTATATGCATAAAAGTTGAAATTTTGTTTATTTGAAATAATACACCAAAGAACACACAAGGTTAATGAAGGTATGAAACAGAAACAAGCATCGGAGAAGCGCAAAGTCTGTGTACAGTTGAGGTTCACCTCCGCCCCAGATTCCCGTGGTCGCTATGAGTTTGTTTGCGAAGAAAGTCATAAAAAACATTAATTGAATTTGCAATTTCGCTTGTCGGTCACAGATCATAGTAATGCTTTTTGTTCTTGCTGATATAATTTTCCTTTAAATTCAAACCTTATTTTATTGAAACAGATTGGTTAACTATCTATATTAAATTTTAAAATCTATGAAAATTACAACGTTGATAAACTTATAAAAGTTTTATTTCGAAATGTACAAAAATGTTTCTATTTTTTTCTTAAATGGAAAGTAAAGATAGTTTTTGGAAAAATAGATTGATGAGTGGATAGAAAGTGCCAGAATTTCAACTCATGTAGGTATTTAAAAATACCTGGAATCAGAACTTGTGATCAGAGCTGCCAGTGCTACTCCGAGCAGAGGAAGCCAATCGACTGCGAATATTCGTGGTAATAATCGTCAATGGTCGATGTTTTGTTGTTCCTACCGGCAGAAAAACTGTGGATCTTGCACTCTCCGAGTTATATCAAGTCTTGTAAAAATATTAATATAGCTCAAAGGTAACATATCATAAAAATCACTACTGTGCATGTTTAGTGTTCACGTAGTTTAATATTGAACCAAAATTATGGTGAGCTTTTTTATTTATTTTTTTATAATGCTATTTTAATTGATATTTTTTTTTATGTAATAAAAGTTTAAATCTACATCTAATTATGAAGTATTTGTACATTTTCGTGTAAAGGTTTTACGAGAATCTTTTAACTATATAACATTACACAAAACGATATAAAACGGTTTAATCACTTCTGGGAAACTCTGAAGTTTGATTGTTACAATTACAATAAAAATTAATATTATGGAATGTTAAAGGTGAATACACTCTTTAAGAAAACTGTGTCTTTAATTATTAATTTTTTACTGAAAAATACGTATTTTGTTAAGATATTGTAGAGCCTATTGGATGGGGAATTGCAAAAGCACTAAATTTCGCTCCAGATGACATCGATTGTCTTTAAATTTATTTTCTATCTTCAATTATCAAGTCACCGAAATGAGAACACAGTATTGAATGTCTCGCCTCTCTGATGTCTTTTTCCAGCGAACTGAACTTTTCCTCCGCCATAAATCTCACAACTCTATGCGTATATAAATTATCTAACATGTCCACCAGGTACCGTAAAATTTTACCAAAACGTATTTGTATTTAATATAACTTTCTTTTTTACAGATCTTGAAACTGACTTTTACAGTTAATTAACACTATGAACAGCACTAAAAAATTTAAATTAATTTTTTGAATTGAACAATATATCTTTTATAATGACAACATGACAGGTGTGGGCTACACAATATTGTTCACAGCAAGGAAACCCTTTAAAATATTAGCATGATATTGGAATATAGTCTCAGATATTAAATTTTTTCGTGAATTTGATAGGTCTAAAAAATTTTGTTCAACCATTGCCAAAAACTGATAGGTTTTAAACGAAATAGTTCAAATCAATATAAAAACATCACAATTAATTTTTAAACCTAAATCTAAATGATCCACAACTTTTATCCCATCAAATTAAAAGGTTTACTCAATGTCAGTTACCCAATGTGTCAAATAACACAGTTTCGACATGTCTATTTCGATTGCAATTGTTTTCCATAAAGTAAATTTGACATAGTGCCTGTCACTACTGTTAAATTAACTATGGTGTTTGTAATGAATATTCTTCATTAAAGTTAATTTTACAATCTATGTAGCTTTACAGGTAAAGTTTTAAAAGATTATGAAAACGCTATTATCGCGCTTCTTACTTCGGTGTGTCAGCCATTGACATTTCATTAGAGGCTGTCTAGTGTTCACGCAATCAGAATTGTTTGGCTTCACAGGGTCTAATGAGCCATTTGCGGCATTATATCCCCAGCTTTGTTGCATCCTACCGGTGCTGTTGTTGCTACTGCCATTCGTAAAGCTGGCTGTTATCCAGCGATATTACGTCTCTGGCTGCAACGTCATTATTGAATGACGATCTAAATACTCTGGAAACAGGCTTAAGAAGGTTAAACTCATTCTAGTTTATATAACACTCTCAAAACGGATTGAATTGTATTTTTTAGTTCTAATGTAGACTGAGCTGTAGTATTTTAGTTGATTGGTATATTAAAGGTAATAAAAAAACCTTTAAATATCTGGATACCTATCCAAAATTTCTTGCTCAGAATTTATCTACCATTTATCATGGCCTACGTCATTCTGGAAGTGCATAAAATAAAACCGGTTCCTGGAAGTAATCTGGGAAATATATACGTCACTCCTCGAGAATCCCCAATGGGGACCTCTTTCAGAAGAACGATGAAATACAATCTGACAAACTATCGAAGTGATTTGATTGAGGATCACCACTGGGAAAACTGGTTTTTATCAGTAAAAGACGATCCAGCCGGACAGAACCGGTTGGGACGGGCGCATAATTAGGCCGTAATGTCATTAAAACGACCAACTGTCTTGTGACCACTTGATCTCATCAGGGAAGTCAACAAGCGACAGCGTTCTGCATTCCGCCTCAAGGGTGTGCGACAGATGACCGGCGACAGGCGACAGGCGACAGACGACAGGCGACAGCGCTGTCGGGACCCCGTCGCCACGTGCAACTAGTGTTTTCTACAGATTTGGAAATGTTCAGCTTCCGTGTATTTTTATTTGACAGTCTTCAATGTGAGTAATACTAGTCAGCAGACCTTTTTAAACAGCTCTTAACCGTGAAGAGTTATAGTTGGTTTTTGGGGGGAATTTGAAAGCTCTATTACCGTGACACTATATCAAAACTGAATTAAAATCAACGAGCAAGGCTCGGTTAACCTGGTACTACTATAGTATACGAGCAATGTCTGAAGGGATAAGTGTTCCAAAATCTCGAAATCTAGCGAGTAGATTTTGCATAAACTTTGCATTTAAGAGTGTTTTGGCCAAAAAATAAATTTAGAAACAGCAGCATCAACGCCAGGAAAAATCCAATTCATTCTAAATTTAAGTATAAAATACGTAATTTTTAACATTGGTCTTATGGGTATTTGCTATTTTGGTAACGAAAGAACAACAATAGGTATACAAAAATATTAATGTGAAGCAGTCTTTTTGAAACAGCTGTCTACTGTGAAGATGAATAGTTGGTTGTTGGTGGAAATTTAATAGTTTTGTTACCATGACACTATATCACAAGTGAATTAAAACCAACGAGCAAAGCTTGGTTAACCCGGTACTATCTACTTCAACTAGCTACGAGAAAATATTTCAGATAGGTATCTCAGTGTAAACACCTTTCAAAGATGGATGAAATAGTCAGCATGCCGGAACACACGGAACACACTAACACACGAATGGGTCAGTTGATCCCGCGTGGCGTGGATCAGTCGGGACGAGTGGTCCCTCCCAGGTCCCTCCTCCCTTATAATCCGCTTACTCTCGGTTGATGCTGTTTTGCGGAGTCACAAACAAACGGATTGGCATTAATAGTCACTATTTACTGACTCCTTTTGTTTGTTTAGAGTTTTTATGCTTCGGTTTTAACTAAAGTTTTCAAAGTTTTAATGGTATTTCATCCAATAATGTAATGTAGCTTGTAAAATTTTAATCAACTCAGGTTCTTTTATATCATTTAGGTTCATAACCTTTGAACCGGTTACAGTTTATAATATTTTATTCGAAGGTCAAATATAAGTTTTTAGACACAACTTCTTATTTTCCTTGAAAATAGAGTTTATGTTCAAAAAGTGGTTGCATTCTATAAACCACTTAACCACACATACCAGGAAGGCATAGTTAAGCTGTAGATTAAGATTTGTATACATCGGGTCTCCCATACCACCCATACGCCCTTTTTAAAATTGACAGAATCGAGTTTTTTTAAAAGCCAACCGAGCCATTATACTATTGGTAGTAAACTGGTTAAAACGCTCTTAATTGACAGTAATATCAATGTACAGGGTGTACCGTATACCAGAAGTCACTTTTCCAGACCGGGAGGCAGTAATTTCAAATACAAGCCCCTAATTTTTATGACATTTATGGATTCTACAAGTAAGTTTAAGCGAACTTTAAAATTTGATTTGTACCCCTGATCCTAACCCTGTACCCTTAATTGAATTATTTTAATTGTACATTTGTATTAGGAGATTCAAATTGTGTTTGAAATTTTGATTTTTCCCCAAAAGTTTAAATTTATTATCTCTTAACACTTTTACTTAAACAAACATGCCTCAGCACAAAAATGTCTTTGACTCTCTTTTAAAATAGTTTCCTATCATAAATTATTGGTTATAATCTAAACAATATTGTGGAGGCTAATGAAAATTTCGGCTGTAGAAGGGTAAAACTAATTACGTTATAATCGAAATTTTATGATGGAATATTATTTGAAATGAGATTAATTTGACATGAGGAAGACATTTTCTTGCTTGGACAGTTCTGTCTAACGTAACATGTTCAGAGCTAAAGGATGTAAAATTTTCCCCATGTTAATCTTAAGTAAAATCTTCTTAAGTTTTTAGAATCTTTAAAATCTTAAGTTTTTAATATTTCAACCGCCATTATCTCCTATTCTGTTAGGATTAGGGATACAAATAAACCTAACCTAATGTTTTTTTTTAAATTACATGTGGAATCATAAAAATTCATTAAACGTAAGGGTTTTTATTTCAAATTAGCGAATTTGGATAGGTTACTTCTGGTACACCCATGTACAATAAAATGTGTCAATCCTTAAAACGCAACCGGGTAGTCAATAACAACACAATTTGTTGAGGTGAAAAAAAATTATTAACATTTTGAAAGGGGTTAACTGGTGGTCTGAGACACCCCGGCATTTAATGATGTTGTTTTTTCTTATTATTATTAATGTTACCATCGTTATATCTACGTTAATTTGTATTGCTTTTTCAAAGACCTTTAATATCCTATTTTAATACCACAAAAATATTATTAAACCACAAACTAATGTTTAAATAAGAAATTTGTTTATCACACTTCTAAAAATGTTGAGTTTTTAATTCCTGCAATGTTGGCCCTAACTAAATTGTTTCAAGGTCTTTGATAAAGAACTGTTTTACATTAAATTTTAATGAAATTAAAATCTAAGATAGCATCGAAGGTGTGGTCCTTGGATATTTAAAAACACTATGAGCATTTCAAAATCTCCTCGGCTGAGCAGTAGCGTTTAAGGACCAACAGGATGCCCTTGACTCACCATCCTTATAAAATGGGCATTAACTTTATTTCCGGACATAAAATCATGACGTAGAGGCCATGCATTAAGTGTGAGGAAATAGCAATAGATTATATCTCTTTGTGCGACCATGGTTTTATATTGAAGCTAATTAGGGATTCTGCACTATTAATTCAGACAATCTCATGAATGAGAGAATTCCAAGTTCTCATGAACGAAACTCTTGTAATTTGTAATGACTTCAGATTTTATGTAATATTTTAGAATATTTTTTTGTACCTTTTATGGTAGACCTACAAATAACTCAAACACAAGTTTGTGTATTAATTAAAATAATAATCTTTGGTCCTGATGTTTTTGAGTACTAAAAACCCTAGATAGTTGACCATCTATAATTAAGTTGTAAGAGGCGTTGTAGTAGTTTAACTCTTTGGACATAGTAGTTAGGAATATTCACAGCAACACTGTCGGTTTTATGGAAAAGAGATCAAGAGTTAGCCCATTGCTCGTGATAGTCGCTCATCCGTTGGTTGGTGTATAATGCATTAATAATGTTGTTGTTGTTATTGGTGGATAAGGAGACCCCGGCCGAACCGTTGAGCACGTCTGCCTCAAAATTGGCATTTCGCGCAGGCCCCAGGAAGTATGGGGTATTGAACGAAGAGAAAGGGTGAGGCACGGGACAGACTGTCCACTCATGTTCCAGCTAGGGGTTTCTATGCCCGTCGCACTTCTCTCCCTCTGCTGTCTTGAACATATGTTCCAGCCCCGGGTTTCTATGCCCGTCGCACTTCTCTCCCTCTGCTGTCTTGAACATATGTTCCAGCCCGGGGTTTCTATGCCCGTCGCACTTCTCTCCCTCTGCTGTCTTGAACATATGTTCCAGCCCGGGGTTTCTATGCCCGTCGCACTTCTCTCCCTCTGCTGTCTTGAACATATGTTCCAGCCCGGGGTTTCTATGCCCGTCGCACTTCTCTCCCTCTGCTGTCTTGAACATATGTTCCAGCCCGGGGTTTCTATGCCCGTCGCACTTCTCTCCCTCCGCTGTCTTGAACATATGTTCCAGCTAGGGGTTTCTATGCCCGTCGCACTTCTCTCCCTCCGCTGTCTTGAACATATGTTCCAGTTAGGGGGTTTTTATGCCCGTCGCACTTCTCTCCCTCTGCTGTCTTGAACATATGTTCCAGTTAGGGGTTTCTATGCCCGTCGCACTTCTCTCCCTCTGCTGTCTTGAACATATGTTCCAGCCCGGGGTTTCTATGCCCGTCGCACTTCTCTCCCTCTGCTGTCTTGAACATATGTTCCAGCTAGGGGTTTCCATGCCCATAGCATTTCTACTCACCCCCTGCCGTCTACATATATTCCAGCTAAGGATTAACCATGCAGTTTGCATTAACCCCCCGCTGTCTTGAACATGAATGTGGTTTGAAGGAAGGGAAATTATCATAGTGGACAGCCAAAAGACTTACCACATTGTTATGACAACGTCGTTTGCTGTACCCAATGTCAACTTCGCAACTGGTATAAACCAGTTTTAAAGTTGTCCTAAGTTGCATTAATAATATAAAATACAAAAATCATTAGGCCCGTTTGGATGTGTTCCCATGGTTCCGATGCCCGCCGCTAGACCGCAGCACCTGCAGGTCTCCGACACCGGCGGCAGAGGCTCCGTTTGTTTCTCAGTCAAAGCGGACGCACAATTACCCAATCTGATGTCCTTCACTCCACTTGCCTCTGTCTATGTTCTTGTTTCAGACAATCCCCTCGTCTGTCACCCTCTAACTCTTGTTATAAATATTACAAATACTTGAAATAATTACATCTAAATTAGACATGAAACTCTCCGTGAAGTAAAAAGGTGATGTACTTAGTATATGAACATTTTAAAGCTGTTATATTTAAGTTGTAAAAGTTTTATATTTAGAATTCAATAATTCACAAAGTTTTCTATATTGTATTGAATTTTAAGTAGGTTTTGTCTCTTGTAATATTTTATTGGTCTCGAAAGGTCGTTGGCATTTAATAATCTCCCAAAGGCATCGACTAAATAAGTGAAAGCTGAAACTGGCGAAAACTCGATACGGTATTTTATACTGTAGCAGTATTCGAATGTACGTACTACCGTACATTTTTTATAGAATATCTAATTATGCAATATTATTATCATTGTAATTAAAAACAACCATTTACACACTATCTTCGATTAAAAAATCCTTGGAATAGCTGAAAAAAATGCACTCAATGACCCGTGAAGTTTTTTTTTTTATTCCATAAAAGTAGCCACATTTCCTATGCCTCTACCTCTGAGTTAAAATCTTTCCAAGACAACTCCTTTAACACGTGTAACGGTCATTAAGGCTTTAGTCTGTCTAGATTTCAGTGACTGATGACTGGGACTTCCAAGAAGACTCGACAACACGTCATCGACCCCAGCCAGGCACGTATTATTGTTTTCAACATGACCATCAGCCCTTTCAAATGGGAAATAGGTCACTGCCCGTTCGAATTCAGTCTGGCATTTCAGGCTTGGATCGGAACATAGTAGAAATGTAATTGGGTTTCGCAATAAATAAATTTACATAATAGGCCTATTTTAACACAATTTGACAGTGGATGCGGGCATATTCTGTTTTGCTTATGGTGCAAGTTAGACATTGTGCGACAAAACTTTTTCAGTTCATAACTCAAGTTTCTGTCACACCATTACAAACCATCAACGTTTACAACTTTTCAAAAGATTAAACAACAGCTTTATCTGCATCGGGTTTTTGTCTATTATTGGGATTTCGTGTTTCATTTCTCACTCTTTTCCGTTGTGATTATGAGCATTAAAAAATATCACTTAAGCATTTTATAGTATAACATATATTGTCTTTTTGTTTTTCAAGAGTTTCTTAAATACTGAATATTTACAACGATACAAACCATATAATAAATTTTTATAACTCAATCAAAAAAGTGTAACTCATTTTTTAATCCTACGAAAGTTACTCAAATATTTGTCTTGTGAAAACGAAAGCAGTTATAAATGTTTCAGTTAAACATATTTTATTTGTTATTATTACTATTACCATGGTTAGAATGATTAGGCCTACCTATGTTTTTAAAATTTGTTTGGCTTTTTAATATTACCTTGAAAATATTTTTGAATTTGCCTAATAATTTAAACGGTGGTAATAAGCAACTGCGTTGAAATGTTTACTAAGAAATGTATAACTTTTAATCAGGGAAGGTTACAGTGGTTTTCTTCTCCAATTTGACCAAAACAAGAGATGACTCAGCACGGTAGCGGCTGGATTACTTTTACGGAAGATGTCGAACTTAATTGCTCTCGGAAGAGAGAGAAAGAGGACTGGTTCCATCCCAAGTAATAACTCTGGCGGTGATAGAACGTGTTTCTCGATAGGTCTTAGACATTCACCGTATCGCTTTTATAAGCCCAAAGTTAACCTTATGAAAGCCTTGATACTTCATAACACAAGTTTATTCAAAACGATATAACATTTTTATAAAAATATAATATTTTACTGTTAAAAACAGTCTTTGCCTTTACAATGAAAAGACTATATATCTCCCACTTTTATTATTAACGATGTTATATGTTTGACATAGAGACATAGGTGCACATATACATCGACATAAATCCCCATATGAAAAACACCCCTAAATACACGACGGACATTGATTCCTTTTTTATTATTAACAAATTTTGTTCATAGTATCAACATCGGCACTCTCTTTATGCCCTCTTGTAAACACCTTTAATCCATGGTTTATTGGTAACTTTTAGACAAATAAAACAATAAAAAATATATATATAAAATACTTTTCTCTAGCGCATTCTCCAGGATAAAAGATAATAATAGGCTTTATTTAGACTGCATCGTTTCCAAATACTTGAGTAAGCACATAATTATCCTCGATGAGGATATTTTTATCTAAACAAGGATTTTTACGGCAATATTTCAAAATAATTTTTCGACTCAAAATTTTAAACAATAGGCCTAAAGTCTATTTACAAACTTACTAATGACTAAAGCCTGAGACAATGCTAATGGAATTTTTATTTTTATTTTTCAAGGTGACAATGAGTTTATTTGTCAAGGTATTGCCTATGTTTTCTGTTACCGATCCTCAATATTTATTTTTCAATTCTCTTTTCAACTAGTAGATTAGTTAGTGGAAAATTATACACCTGTGCACTGTCTTAAATAGTTTTTTCCAAGTTCACGATTCATATTCACATTCGTATTTTTTTATTTTTTGCACTTTGTCATAAAATAGGCTAATATGCAGTACAGTATAAAATAACTGTCTCATTAGTCCTATGCCAAAAATTTAAGACCACAATCTTGTAAACACCTTGAATCTATGGTTTATTGGTAACTGTTAGACCAATAAAAGAAATAAAAAATAAAAAAAACTTGTCTCTAACGTTCTTGTTAACGTTGTTGTCTAACGTAACTTGTTCTTAAGGATAAAATAAAATATTAGGCTTTATTTAGACTGCATCGTTTCCAAATACTTGAGTTTAAGCACATAATTATCTTCGATAAGGTTATTTTTATCGAAACAAGGATTTATTACGGCAAAAATTCTAAATAATTTTTCAACTCAAAATTTAAAAAATAAAGTCTATTTACAAACTTACTAATGACTAAAGCCCATGACAATGCTAATGGACTTTATTCTTTATTTTTTAATGTAATAAGGTGTTCATTTGACAAGGTATTGCCTACGTTTTCTTTTTAAGCTACCGGTACTAAATATTTATTGTTTAACTCTCTTTAAGTATTAGATTAGTTAGTGAAAAATTATACACCTTTTTTCTAAGTTCATGATTTATATTCACATTCTTATTATTATTTTTCACTTTGTCATCAAACAGGTTAATATTAAGTAGGGTATAAAAAACTGTCTTATTAGTCCTATGCAGCAAATTTAAGACCACAATCTATACATCATTTTCTAATGATTTCCTCGTATACCGAGCACATAATATGAATATACAGTATAATTCCTCTATTCCTTTGTTAACTTTGGGGAGATGAAAGCTACGAAGGAAAACTAAATCCTACGTCGAATAAAAAAAAGTAAGTTATCTCCACAGAGCGCACCTCTATTCAAGGCACTCTAAAAAATTTTTGAGTGAAATTGACTCAAAATCAACTCAAACTTCCGGGTCCGAGGAGGACCGAACAATGTCTGAGTTAAATTTACTCAAACTGATTTGAGTTAAATTAAACTCAGAATAATGAGTTGACTTTCAACTCGATTTCTGAGTTTAATTTTTAACTCAAACATATTGAGTAAAAATTTGACTCTGTTTCCTGAGTTGATATAACTCAATCTTAAAAATACCAAAGCATCAAAAATGTAACAGCAGCAGGCAGGATTTGAACTCGCGACCTCCAGACTGCGAAGCCGTGCCCTTATCAACTACGCCACGCCGCTTCGTGCTGTTCAAGGATTTGTTACACTACTTAGCCAGTTGATATTCAAGTTCGCTTGCGTAAATCATTTCCCGTGAAGGCCTATATATTTTTATGTTGTCGCAAATACGTTATGCCTTAACTAGGGTTTCCTTACATAAGAATAAGAAATATTTCATGTCATAAACAAAACATGTTTGTATCATGAGGAAATATTTAACAAATTACATTGATTACATTATTACAATCAAATAAAAACTTATATCTAACAAAGTTACTAAACCATTACTGTATTTGGTTGTTTCAAACTAAAGGAAACATCACAACCAACAAAACCTAAACATATACGGCATGTGGTGAAATTTTCGTGAAGATAATTTAAAGCCTAGCCTTACGGCGTTTTTTGTGTTAGTATTTTTACATTTTTTGTCCGCCCTAAAGAGGTTAACAAACAATATTTTCCAAAAAATATAAATCAATATTTTAAAAATATTGTTTCCATATTTTGACAACAATATTCAATATTTAAACAATATTGTTTAAATATTTTGACAATAATGTTTTACAACATTGTCTCAACATTAATCAATATGGAAACAATATTTTTTTCAATGTATTCTGATTATTTTCTTAACAATGTTTTCGGCAATATTAAACAATATTGTTTTAATATTTTTACAATATTGTTTTGCTACTTGGGTTATTGCTATAAATACATACACAAATCACGGTTAAACCGCTTTTTTTGTAACGTTTGCTCCACGTCGCGTCGTTGACTCAAAAGTTTGAGTGAAATCGAGTCGCTGATAAAACTGACTCACTCAAATACGGGACCAGAGTAACTCAACGACTCGCTTTCCTGGTTTCTGCTCAAAATTTTGAGTAAGTTTGACTCAAATTTAATTGTGTTATATTGACTCATCACTAGTTGAGTTGAACCAGTGTGTTTTCACTCAGAAACTTGAGCCAGATTAACTCAATAATCGTCGACTCAACCTATTTGAGTTAAAACGATCCGGTGATTTTTTACAGTGGGTGAACGACGGCAATTCTCTGTAAGTGGCGTCTGTGCAGCTGAATTGAGAGATTAAATTGTTGAATCAATCTGTGAATTGTTCAGGAGATTACTCAATCCCGCCGGGATCTGTTCTGCCTACGATCAATACATCACTTTGCCTTTGCCTCACTTCTTTCCCCTGGATTCCTTGCCAAGTGATCTCGGTCTCATAAATTCGTAATATTCTTTGTCCAAGATGACCTTGGTTATTGTTATGGAACCAATTAAATTAACGTTGCATTGTATAGAGTAGTTTAATTTATTCAAACAGTAAATACTTTTTGAAATTGGACTTAAATGTAACCGAGTTTAATCAAAATCTGTAAAAATGTCTGCATCATCATAAATAAATTTTACAAAGGATAGAGTTATATTAAAATATAAATAATAAGTTTTGACCAATAGAATCTTATAATTCGAGACAAACTAACAAGTGACAAACTATGCTTGTCATCGTATTGCAAAAACACAGTAAACATAAAGTTTCATCTGAAATTTATGAAATTTCCACTATTTTGTGTAAGTATAACGATTAAATAATCATTTAAATATGTCAAAATAAGTTGCTCTTGTTATAAAAATGTCCTGTTGTTGGCATAAAACGGGCAAAAACGCTGTTTGGCAACAATGAAAAAGTAACGTTAGTGATACTGGTAAACCGAAAATAAAAATGATCTAGACCACAAAATAGTAGTTTTCATCACTAGGAGCAAAAGTGGGTCTTTTTGGTGCGCAACCGTGTTTTAAAAACGAGGCGCAGCCGAGTTTTTAAAAACGATTAAGCATCATAATGCGAAATTAGACTTTTTATCGTTAAAAATATTAGTTATAAAGTTGTATATTCGAGGTTATAACATAGATTAAGCATAAGTATGCTTAATCTATGGTTATATTTACAAAGTAAGTTATATGCAGTGTTTACATTTCTGTTATTTACAAACAATGCTCTTTATAACGTTTGAATTTCAAATGGGTCTTTTATGGAATGTCCCCGCATTTTTAAGCAATTTTCTATTGAGTTCCCACATAATGTAAATGGTTAAGATACGACTGGTAGTCAAGTGGAAGTTATTTTATCGTGATCGTTATCAGTAAGATTATCTTTGGGTCCTTCACCTGCTTATCGGTAGGCTGATAAAAGGTTGCGCGCTCGGCTTACATATTCAGTCGTCGTCATGTTTCTAGTTTATAATTTTATCCTGCAGTACATTTTTTAGACATGTTGAAGGCAATAGAAAATTGTTTAAAAATGCGGGGACATTCCAAAAAAGACCCTTTCAAATTTCTGCTCCTCAACATTAGACTAATAAATCAATAATCACTTAGCAAACAGCTGACTTTTCAGTCCTAGGACCCAAAAAATTCTCCAGATGATTTTTCAGTCCTAGGACAAAAAAGAATCGGTTTTGGTACTTTTGAGAGAACAAAAAAAGGCTGATTTCGTGCAGAATTATAAAAAATTTCTTTTTAGAACTAGTGCGAATTATTATATTGATATTACATGAAATATACTGTTTATCCCCCCCCTCCCCTCTTAGAGAATGGTAAATTTCTTATATTCATTTGTATTATAAAATACATCCAATTATGGAAAAGAAAGGTTTCTTTTAGAGTTATTTAAATACACTACTACTGTACAACTAACGGAAGATTTATTACGCATGTGTCGATCACCTTTTCGATTATTACGCAACTTACACCTACGTCATTCCATTTAAAATATCAAATCAAGTAGACAATGTAGCCTATGTAGGATTTGTGAATTTATTTGCTGCACAAAATTCTGCAGAAATGATTTTCACGAAGGGAAATATTATATTCTGTAAACATGAAACAAACTATTATATAAACTAAACAACCCACCGCTCGGACTGGGATTGTCACTTTGCCCCTCCATTATTTGGTCGACATGCAGTTCCCCGAATTGTTCTCTATATTGAGTCGTGGTGGCCCATATTGCCGCCGCCCCAGCAACAATACAACCATCTAGCAGGGCTTTGTTTTCCACCAGGTTCGGTGCTTTTCAAGCTAAAACGATGCTTTTAACATATTTTCAAATGTATAAGTCAGCGAGGCGAACCTAGTAAGTCTTTCAACTTACAAATACCATATAGAATGTTTTACAGTAAGTGTTGTAGAGAGTAAGATCTTTTAAGTTTTCTGAATTAGGCTTTAATTCATTGTACACTGTTTCTCACCAAAGACTGAATTATTAATGATTGTTTATCCCATTAAACATTTAAACTAAGGATGTTAATTGCATGAACACGGTCATGAGTATTGACATTTTTTGAATTCTGACTTATCCTCATAATTTTCATTATTTTACAATGTGAATAACATATTTCCTAAATTGGAAAATGTTTTTGTGATGTGTTCTAAGTTAAAAAGGAAATAAACAGACTGTTATGAGTAAAATTGAAGGTAAACTAATAATTGAAACGTATTGTTTTCCCTCCCTACAAGATTTTTTTACTATGGTGATTTATATCACATGTACAGTAATCTATTATTGTCATCTTAGTTATGGCAGTTGTTTTCAGACACCTGACTCATATCTGGACCCACGGTACACCAATAACATTGAAAGTGTCATACAACAATGAACTTTGAAAGTTTCATACAACCACGAACATTGAAATCTTCATACAACCAAGAACATTGAAAGCTTCATACAACCACGAACATTGAAAGGTTCATACAACAACGAACATTGAAAGTTTCATACAACCACGAACATTGAAAGTGTCATACAACCACAAACATTGAAAGTTGCATACAACCACGAACATTGAAAGATTCATACTACAACAAACTTTGAAATTTTCATACAACTACAGTACTAACATTGAAAGTTTCTAGAGGGGCTGATTGGTAGGCGCGCCGTCGTCGCGGTCGCCGACTCATCTTGCTGACATCTGGTAATATTTGCTCAGTTCAACAATCAGTACAGCTGACTGCGCTAGGTCTCAACTGCGTCTGATTGTTCTGTCATGCCATTCCCTTCTGCGACTTAACTATCTCCAACTATATACCGTTTTACTCGAACTGACATTTTGCTTTTGTGCTGTTATGCTTTATGTGCGGTGCTCATATGAAAAGCATGCTTTCTTTATCTTGTAAGTAGCTTGGGGCCGAGCATTTGCTACGTAGACTTAAACATATTCTTAGTAATCATAGTACTTAATATCAGCCACAGACTGTACTCTAAAGTGCCATGAAAACGCTCTTTTCTTTCAAAACTTTGTGACAGTCCGCTCCGCTCACTCGCCTTTCAAGATATTTTAATTAGGGCCTAACGGTACTAAACTCTGGTATGTGTTTGTTGAAACTGTAACATTTGTATTTTACCTCTACAGTTATTAGCTGAGTTCATAGTTGTTGCTAGTTCTTTTGTATATAAAGTTTATTTGCAATTCTGCAAATAAATAGCTTAGTTGTTTTATTATTTTACTTAATTTTTATTTAACTAAATAATCATAATCACCAGTATAAAGAACTATTTAAAAAAAAAACTGATAAATTACTTTTATTATCATTTGGTAATTAATTTACTGGCTGCAATGAAAAAAAAAAACCGAAAAAAAACCATTTTTATACTGGAACACTTGGTTAGTTTGACAGTTGAGTCAGCTATTTTCAGCAACTCTTTTGATTTTGTTTTAAACTCCATAAGTCCAATGTTCAAGTTTTTACAATTACAATTCAAGATTATAACGAAATAAGTATTTTTCCTAGCATAGAGACTTATAAAAGTATTTCTATCATCCGAGAACTATGTTATTTGCAAAGTTTGAAGAAAGTTGTTCGATCCGTTTACGAGATAATTGTGCAAATTTATTAATATGTATAAAGACACAAATATACCTAATTGTGTGAGAGCATACGATAAGATAGGGTTAGAAAGTAATACGGGACGTGTTTCTCAATACCGAACCCTTAAAAAAAGTAATAACTGAAGAGTAAACAAGTCCATCTTGTCCATGAAATATAAAGCCGTCGTTGTCCCCCAACTCCCGCACGCGTCAAAACAAACACACGCGCACTGCAGCTCGGCCAAGAGGACCCCTTAATTGGAATATCCAGCGAGTCTGCGACGGGATTCCAATTTCCTCTCACTTTTTAACGAAGCTCTCTGATATTCCAAAGAACTTGCAGTTGTTTGAAAAAAGTATTTCACCCATAATTTCAAATCTTTTTCATATTTAAAACTGTTAAAATTTTCAAAAATCAAACAGTATTTGTGTTATAGACTATGTAAAAAAAAATTGCAGATTTTAAATTGAAATTTTATTAATTATTTGTGAGAAAGAGTATTCAATATTAATTTAATGATATTAAAACTAAAATGAACACTTTGGAAGTTAATAGCAGAAAAAAACACTTTATATGAAATTACCATTTTCATTATATTCTAAGATGATTTCGCTTTCATCAATTAACTCAATTTCTTTATTTCACAACTTTCTACTATTTATTGACGAGTGGTTTTTTATTCGGTTAGGTATAACTTGACACAAGGCGATAAAAAATACTGTCCCTATTTGAAAAATTTAATGATTTACAATTTAGAGCTTTAATTTTGTAAGACTGGTAAGGGTCGGTGACTTTACAATAATGTGTGCTATTTTTTAGCAACACCTTCCTTGCAGTAGCCATCGAAAGACTCGATGCGATTAGGACCATTCAGCAAAATTCACATTTTGAAATCAATTGTCCAATAGTTGGTTTACTTCAAAACTGGTGCAAACTTTTTTGTGGGTTTATAACATATGTCCAGATGTTAGTTAATAAAATATGATAAAGGTTACCCCCCTCCCTTTTTGTGGGGGGAGGGGGGGGCTTTATCACTATTTTATTTTTCCTCAGACTTTCAATGATAACAACAAATCGGTAGGTCTACATACAATGAAAATTAAATTGATTCGCATACAAATAATATTGCCGTATTATTGTCAACTATGGTTTTATGGAATGATTTTAAAGTGTTGTTATTTGAATGTATGTTTAAGTTTCTTTTGTGGCCCATGCCATGTACAATTTGTATTTTACGGCAGTAAAAAAATTATGATTTCTGATTTGTGATCCACAAATCCTAAACAATTATTTTAAAATGTTTTGTAACGTATAACGTTTTAAGATTCAGTCAATAAATTTGCATTGAAGTTATTAACTAATTGTTAAAATGGTTACAACCTTTATTTTATTAATCAAAACACCAACATAATCATTTGTAGGTTAAAACTTTCAACTTACACTTTGCAAGTGTTCGTTTGTTACCTCGTGTCGCGCTGAAGCCTTCGCGGATAATTTCGAAGTGCAAAGCTCCAGATTGAAAAGCGAGTGCATAATGGCGGCCGGGTGACCTTGATATCGCTCAATGTCACCGACATAAACACGCACATGACGAGGTAGGCGGATACAATGGCGACAATTGACACCTCCAAATAATTGACCTACTCTCGTCCTCCCGCGAGTAATTACTCTACAATTGAATCAATAACCTCAAAATTACTCGCTCACGAACTGTCCACTCTGTACCGGAAATGGGGTGGAAAACCGTGAGAGAATTTCAACATTGTATGAAATCAAAACAATTTGGTTTAGGTGAAGTAACGCTTGCATCTGAAACATAACGTGTGATTATAACCACCAAATGTCAACTTGTAACTTTTTTTGTATTAACTGACTTTTTTATTGAAATAATAAGAGTCATGATATTTTGAATGGTAAAATTGATTTGAAATTAACAGTATGGAATAATATCATTTACCGTTCGTTTTAAACAAAAACCATTACTTTAAACTTTTTCGAAATAACTCGTATTACTTAATAACAGCACTAAATGGAAAATTGTTTCGTATTTTATAATCCTATTCATAAAAATCTGTTTATAGCCTAATTATTGAAATCGGACTTAAATCTAAAATTGTCTAGTTTTTTATTTATATATTTTTTTACTTTTTTACTTTTTTTATTTTATATTTAAGATTTTTAATAAAAGATGTACATTTATTTGATCTGTATTTTTGTTTTGAAAATGAAAAATCGTTGATCATCCTTTATTAAGTATATTAAATATTTAATTAATAGAGTGTATATCTGTTGCTTCATACGGTCACAAAAATCCTTTTCTATAGAAAACTTTTATTTAAAAATCTGCTACGGATTGAAGTTATTACTATACATAAAGTCTATTCAATTAGCTGATGAAATTCTTTAATATGGTTCCTCTCAACATGAAATATAATGGAAGGACGGTGCTTTGGACGAGTAATTGACCCATTACTCTTCATAAATACGGCCTTACCTTAAAGGAGTGGGGTGAGTGAGTGGTGGGTGGGGGAGGGGGAGATCTTGCAGTGAAAACTCTCCAGACGAGTAGTCTTTTGGTGTTTTAAAATAACTGAAATAGGAATAGTGAAATGAAAGAGGTCTTTCAGTACTGCACAATTACATCAGGAATTACTCTTTACATATCTGTTGGTAATTTACAAATTAAGCAATCTGTAAGAAGTATTGAAAGAAGATGGTTAAACATTGAATTTACGTAAATAATTCATCCGGATTAGCTTTTTTTATCTTTTATAACATTTGTTTACAGTACTTTATTTTTTATAAAAAATAAATGTAATAGCTTAGGTCTTATATTTAACTTGTAACTTAATTTTCAGGTTATTAAAGTTGTTACTTCATGTGACAAAAATGTAGTACTCTTAGGGTATGAACACACAGAACGCGGCGCGGCGCGTCATCAAGCGTCGACTTGAACACACAGAACGCGGCGCGGCGCGGAGCTTCTTCTACTCTTTTCACTTCAGTAATCAGTGTCCGATATGGCGTTGAGCAAATTGGTTCGATGTTTGCTGCGTTTGGAAAACACTTATTTAAAGTATCACACGTTCGTTTTTGGCGGAAACAAATACAGATCAAACCGTATCCAACGTCACCAAAAACTTTAGTTTTGGTTGTAAATTGTAGGAGGAGTTCTCCACACAAAAACCCTTAGTGTATTAAATAAGTGTAGGTTTTATAATATCAAATACTGCGATCGTGGTTAAACAATCCCGAATCCGTACTACCAAACAACTACACATGCACACCAAGTCTGTCCAACGACACTAGAAACTTTAAAGTCAGTGAAAACTGTAAAGAAGTTCCAATTACAAAATAAACCTCAATATATTAAATAGGTACGGTATAGATTTAAGCAATATATTCTACCATTGTCACCTCATTCCACAGCTTGTCCACAATTCCCCTGTTCTTGTAATGTTTATGCTTCGCTTGCCACAGTGCAGGCCTACAAAACACTTCGTTAAACACTCACCATCCATCATATTTGCAGGGAAGACGCGCGAAAACGCGTGTTGACGCTCCAAAAAATCAAACTCAACTGGTCCAAGTGAAGACGCGCCGCGCCGCGCCGCTCTCTGTGTGTTCAACTCCATAACAAACTATGAATTTGTTTTTCACGCGTCATGACGCGCCGCGCCGTGCCGCGCCGCGCCGCGTTCTGTGTGTTCTTCCCCGCCAGGTTTTCGTTTTTTTTTATTTTTTTTTATTATTACCGTCACCTAATACAACCTAATGCAACCTAATACAACTGAATTGAAAGCTGACCCAAATAAAATCGCCATAGAACATAGCAAGGATTGTTCAATGTAATAAATAAACAGTGTTTGTAGCTGTGGAAATTTAACTTCCACTAACTACTTTAGGCTCAATTGTGGTTGCTAGTCTTTAATTTTCTTTCAATCACAAACTGCGAACTTTTAATTAGTTCTTTTGAATGCGTTCTTTATCTCGTGTACCCAGTTTGATTGAACAATAACAAAAGTTTCCAAACCAAACCGGTCTAAACATTGTCGTAGTTTTTTAAAACGGACAAGATTTATGTTTAACTTTAGACTTTTTTGTCTGTCATGTAATTTGAACTATATCATAATTTGATCTCGATTATAAATTTTTTTTTTGAAATGGTAATACTGTAGTTAACCTACGAATTAAAAATTAAAATAAACTAACTTGTTTTCCTATTTGTCATGCTTGTGATTGAATTTCATGTTTCACTTTAATACATATCAAGTAAAAGGATGTTGATGTTTGATATATGTGTCTTAATAGACTAGTTTTAAGGGTATAGTGTTATTCATGCCATACAAACATAACTATTTTTAAGTAACGTAAGTTATAATTATGAAATAATAGACGAATTTCAACTAAAATATTTTTAAAATTACGAAAAATTGTTACAGAGTAAAATAATGATATAAAATTTATTTTATTGAACAACTGAAGTTGGAATTTGCTTTTTTTATAGGCAAATTAGAACAATAAGTTTTAACTTATTCAAAACTAGATTAAGCATAGCCTACAGCAATGTTTATAATATTAAACGAATAAACGTATGATCATAAAATAAACAACCTGAATATAAATAAAATATTAATGCATCAAATCTATAAAAGCGTGTTTACGACATTAATGATACTGAATGCTAAGTTGGCTAAGAGAATAAATTGATTTCTTCAATCATCAACCAATCAGTGGCTTAGCGCCAAGTTTGGATTGGGAGTAACGCTCCTTTCACACATCACGGTTTTGCCCGTACGATTAAAAATCGCACGGTGGACATTCCAATAGAATCTTATGAGACCTTTCACACAAGCACGGCGACGGTTTTTAACCGGCTGCCAATTACTTGTATGGTGTACTTGGACGGTTTTAAATCGTGCGGTTTTTTCCCGCACGGCTAAAAACGTGATGTGACCTTTCACACAGGCACGGCGACGGTTATTATAAGATTGTATTGGAATGTCCGCCGTGCGATTTTTAATCGTACGGGCAAAACCGTGATGTGTGAAAGGAGCGTTATAGTTCTTATTTTGAAATGTTTTCCCAAGTACTGTATTGTATATTTGTTGTACGTATTTGGTGTATTGTATATTTGTTGTATCGCATACTGCATATAAGTGATAATTAACTGCTGTTTCAGGTATGTAATGCAACCAAGAATTCCATCTGCTATAGTGGTAAGACTGTTTAAAGTATTATATTATATACGTTAGTTATCTTTAAATTCAATTCAATGCATTTGATTAATTTGTAATGTATATGTATGTTGCAAGTTTCATAAATGGTTTTATGTATTGTAAAATGTCTCTTAGATTGATTAAAAGAGAGGTTCAAATAAAAAATGTTAACTGAATTGAATAAAAAGTTAACTACAACAAAATTTGAAAATCTAGAAATAATTTTGTTTTCTTGTACAACTCTATTTGCGAAAAGATCAAGTGAAACAAAGATGTAGTTCCCCGGTTGATGAAGTACATAAAATTGTATTTGGTTCCGAGATTGCGTTGGCTTTCCCCGATTGAATACTAATTTTTTTTTTTTTTTCATTCTATACTTTACATTTTATTTCTCTTATATTTTTATTTTTACGATAGCATTTTTTTGATAGAGTACCAGGGGACGAATCATTCGCTCAGTAAACTTGTAAAATGCAAGACGAACCCGTTCAATCCGCTCACTCATCACCACGAGCTCGTTCGCTTCGCTAACTCGCCACGCCAGAGGACGCTGCACTCTGGTATAAATATCTTGAACAATTTTTTTTCTTTTCGGTGTTTGTGTATTTTTACAGATATCAGCTGATTATGGTTCAACTTAGTAGCCACAAAATATCCATAAAATTAACATTGGAACTTTTAAAGGCTGTAAGGCGGTAACCAGATTTTTCAAACATGTTTAAAAATTTGGTTTTTCTAGGAATATTTTTTTATTACTAGTGATAGCAAACCAATGTCATAAAACGTTTAGGTATATTTAAATTGCGGATTTACCATTCAACCGATTGAAAAAGTGTAACCAATTTGCTCAGTATTTCTAGGTTATGTAGAAAAATATATATTTTACTTGATTCACAATAGTATTTTATTAATAAAGACAAAACGAATTTACATTAATATACCATTAACTAATATTTCACCGCCCCACACATCCGCTAACCTATAACCTCTATGGATCGCCGGACAACATCTGATGACTTCCATGTTGGACCACGGCCGCTGTAAATCAGGTTTACGTCGGTGTTAGCAAACACTGTAAACTGACGTTAACGCTAACCCCGGCCGACGCGACGGATACCCTGACCCACGCACGCGCAGGGGCGACGCGACGTTCTCTGGTTGCGGATAGACAACGTGTGAGTTCCTCAAGGGTTTATCACCAAGGGAGATCAGCCATTGACCGCAATCTTTATTGAGTAAATATTTTCATTTAAAGCGTCATAGTAGCAATGTACTACTTTATTATGAGCGCTTAAAAGCTGAATCTTTGCAATGATAAACTCTATCATATTTTTTTTGCAATGATAAACTCTATCTATGATAAACTCAAATTTGGTAAATCAGTGTAAAAATAAAACAATAAACATGTCGAAAATTTATAGGTTATAGGCGGTCAACCAACAACAAAATAGCCATGCCCCAGGTCACTTCTCCTAACCGTTTATCTCACTCACAAATTGATCACTTTTTTTAGGTTAGACACAAAGATAAACAAAAAGTGAATCGTTTTAGAACAATCAGCTGATGTGCAAATTGCGTAATGTCTATTGTAATACCACATTTGTTGAATTCAAAGCTCTCATTGGTCTAGAACGTGTACCTATTTTAATTTGAATCTTGTATCTTTAGAGCTCATTTTGCAACGTATTATTTATTTGGTTTAATAATGTACCTGTTTATGATGATACTTGTAATTTCATTATTAATTGCTCTGACTGCTGTTGATACTAAATAGAAATATTGGGTGTTGAATATTCGTAAAAATTCAAAGAGATAGGCTACTTAACAGTGGGGGTTTTAGTGTCATGTTGTAGGTCCCTACAAAAAAATTATCCTCTCTTATTGTATATTTGTATTTTATCCAGGAAATCAAATTTTGACACACAAAGTATGCTAGTTTAACTCAAGTGCTGGTTTCATTAAAATTTTCCAATCCCCTATTGGAATATGTTATAGACAATACTAAAGTTGGATGCAGTTTATATTCAGTTAGCATTTTATACAGTTCATCGTTGTTTTTGCACAAAATACACCAACGCTCCATTCAGTATGGCTACATTTTGTGATTTGCCAGCATAAAATTGCAACGCAAATTAATTACTATCAGCGTTCGTATTGGTGAGAATCCGAATTAGCAAACTGTGTTTGTCAAAATTTTAGAAACTCATGAAATTGATACCAAAGTTATTAATGTAGGTACTACCTATTATTAATTAAATGGGAGGGGTTTAGTGGGTAATCCCATTTTTTAGGGGAGTCCCACACTACAGGTTGGCCATCTGCATGCGTAATTGCAATTTTCCTGCCTCTCCATAAAAATCTATTAATTAATTCATATAAATATTTTTTTATTTGCAAAGTGCTATTTATAAAAACCCGATCCTAAAACAATTACATTTACTCCACTTTGTATTAAAAATTGAATATTCACTAACACGAATTAAAATTATACGTTATTGAGAATATATTAAATTAAATAAAAATAACCATATTTAATTTTAAATAAAAATTTAAAGGCAACTCGTATTACTACAATATTTTTAAATTTTACACATATAACCGTAGAGATAAGTGTAATAATATTAATATTTAAAAATTATAAAACTCTCACTTGAGAAAGTTCCATTGGGATGGCGATTAAATAAACAAAAGCATAGCAAATATTGAAAACAACTTGCAACAAATGGGAGCACCATTACCATTTACCTCACTGGTGTCTGCTACTTGTTTACTTCACATCACCTCTTACCATCATGTGTTTTTCATATCCTGGTTCTCAATGTTTACTATATAAACATCGTGGAAAAAATATGTAATGGTAAATATAAAATACACACCTGTTATTTATATTGCGACATTTGTGTGAGCCACGTGCTATATGCATACATTAGATGAGCTACATACGCTACATGAAATTATAAAAATCGAGAATTCTATAGCCCAAGTAGCAAAACAATATTGTAAAAATATTGAAACAATATTGTTTAATATTGCCGACAACATTGTTAAGAAAATATTCAGAAAACATTGGAAAAATATTGTTTAAATATTGATTAATGTTGAGACAATGTTGTAAAACATTATTGTCAAAATATTGAAACAATATTGTTTAAATATTGATTTATATTTTTGGACAATATTGTTGTCAAAATATAGAAACAATATTTTTAAAATATTGATTTATATTTTTTGGAAAATATTGTTTGTTAACCCTTTTTAAGGTTGACAAAAAATGTAAAAATACTAACACAAAAAATGCCGTAAGGCTAGGCTTTAAATTATCTTCACGAAAATTTCACCACATGTCGTATATGTTAAGGTTTTGTTGGTTATGAGGTGTTTTTTTTTTCAGTTTGAAATATGACCAAATAATGCCGTATGACATATTTTGTCACCTGGTTTCTTTGCTATAGTGCGGCAAGTGTTATTGTTGTATAATCGTCGTGTTTTGTTGGTTATGTGATGTTTTCTTTAGTTTGAAACAATCAAATACAGTAATGGTTTAGTAACTTTGTTAGATATAAATTTTATTTGATTGTAATATAATAAATGTAATTTGTTAAATATTTTCTCATGATACAAACATGTTTTGTTTATGACATGAAATATTTCTTATTCTTATGTAAGGAAACCCTAGTTAAGGCCTAACGTATTTGCGACGACATAATGGCATAGGCCTTCACGGGAAATGCATTTACACAAGAGAACTTGAGAATCAACTGGCCTAATAGTGTAACAAATCCTACGACGTACGAAGCGGTGTGGCGTAGTTGGTAAGGTCGCGGCACCGTAGTGTGAAGGACCTGGGTTCAAATCCAGCCTGTGGCAAGGACATTTTTGATGCTTTGGTATTATTCTAAATGTTTTTAAAACGTTTTAATTTGTCAACTGAATGTATATTCAAACTATTTAAAAAATGTATTTTATTTAATTTGTTTTGCTATTATGAGGTTTTGAGCAATATTTTATTTTCCTTTTGCTAATATTTTCCCTATATTGTCAGACAACATTGTTACAATGTTGAACAATATTGTCAGACAATATTGTTTCAATGTTGAACAATATTGCCACAATATTGTTTAGACAATGTATTTTGTTGCGTGAAAACATTGTAACAATATTGTTAAAACATTATTCAATATTGACCAAATATTTATCAATGTTGAAAAAATATTGTCGACAATATTGAGACAATATTGTTTTGCTACTTGGGAGAATGCCTGGGTATTTGAGGAAACTTATGAAATGAAGGACATTTTATACATTGTCTACGTATTTTATATTCCCAAACATGTTGTGAGATGGCTATGGTTCTCCAAGGAAAGTAGCCTATTAATTGAACATATTTTTTATGCTCAGCAAAATATTCATTTGCAAAATAACACGTACAAAACCTACTCGGTAAGAATACAAACTGGAATTAAGTCACGCTGTGATGGAATCAAGTAGTTTAAAATCGATCAAATGTCCATTTAAAAAATTAATACTAAAATTGTTGTAATCACTTTCAATTTGAAGTATTTAGTGTCAACATTAAGATGTTTTTCCCCTCAGGTTGAGTGGTCGGGTTGGAGAGCTGTGCAGCTGATTATAACAAGTTGCCACCCCGGGGACTCGTAGGTTTCAAGTGTAATGTTCAGCCCTGCCTCAAGTATCCCTACTACCTAGTTTTCTATCTTTCTGCCTTAAGAGTCATCTTCACCTTGGGCCGGTAGCCCATTGTTGCGCAGTAGGCAATGTTAACCATAAGGCTTTTATGATAAACATGATATTTTATTCCCTTGTTTCGGAACCCGTTTTTCAACCGATTTTCTTTAAACTGGGTAAGTGTTTAGTTGAATAGTTATATAAGGCCCCTCATACCTCGGAATTTTGAAAATTTAACAAATATTACTAAGGAAATTCAAGTTACTTTGCGACGTCACAGAGAGTAATATTTGTTAAATTTTCAAAATTTCGAGGTATGAGGGGCTTAATTAAACACTTACCAACTATAAAGAAAATCAGTTGAAAAACGGTGTCCGAAACAGGGGAATAAAATACCATGTTTTTCATTAAAAGCCGTATGGTTAACATTGCCGACTGTCCAACAATGGGCTACAGGCACAGGGGCGAAGATGACTCTTAACTCATTTTGTGACTTAATTTTTTTATTCTTAACATTAATAATTACGAAAATGTTTCAACTTTCAACGAAAAAATATTTTGTTAATGTTAAGAGGGGGCACTCTAAGAACGTCATGCACAGTACTTCACCTGCTCCCATTTCGCGCCTTTACTTTAAGTCCGATAAAAGTGGGAGGGGTTTTAATGAAAAATAGCGACATGGGCTGTATATTTGGCCTACTTTTTATATTTTTTATAATATATTTTGAATCCATATCAAGCTGTAAAGGATCAAATTTGATCAAATTTTATAGTTTTCAAATTTTACTCCCATTTTTATTGAACTTAAAATAAAGGTGAAAATGGTAGCAGGTGAAACATTGCACGCAGGCTATGAACGTATCCAATGAATAGCATGTATTGTAGCAGGTAGCATCATAAAAGGCCTACTTTCCGCAGCCATATTTCCTTCCTCGTACATCTATATGAGTGGCTCGAATGTGTTTTACATTATAATGAGTAATTTAGATTTTACAATCAGTCCGTTGGTCCCAGCTAACACTGGTCATTGGATCCTAACTTACAACCTGTATGTCTTAGTTATACAAAGCTATACATAGAGGCCTCGCAGCCTCTCTTATTGTACACTCTTTCTTTCAGACGTCACGTAGGCTACTATCTTACATAGATAGCGTTGCTATCTTACTAAGTGTCCAAGGTAAATCATGTGCATTTATTTATTTATCTACCTTCTTTTCAATTCTGTAACTACTGCAATGTGTTAAATGTTAAGAAAAATGAGTAATGCGCAATTTTTACAACTGGATATATGTTTCACACTTACAAATTTGTAACGTAAAAAAATATGATTATCACTCTTGTTTAGTCAAAATTGTATTAGCTCCTTTAAAATAATAGTAATTTTGTTCACTTCAAAATTAAAATATATATACTTCTGTATTTTAAATGGTAACTAGACTTAGGCCTAACATGAATATTCATAAACTGTCTTATACTTACCGCGGAAATTACGAAAATCCCTAGATGTGTTCCTGGATTTGCAAGGTCGTTTTGAAATGATTTCGTTATTATAATTTTAAATAAACGGTATCAGTTAACTGACACATACTTTCTCCCAACAATGTAAAAAAGATGTTAAAAGCTTCAAACATTAATGTCTTGATGACTCAGTTGGATAGCTACCGGCTGAGCAGCGCTCGTTTGACCCTACGCGCGTATGTGACTTTTAACAACGTACTGCGTTTACCGCTAAACGAAAAATTGAATTTTCTCCGCTACCACTTGACGTAGAGCAATAATTTAAAATACTGGATTATTTAGTTTTTTGAGCTTGATTTAATGGTGATAAGTAAAATTTATTTCAAGACAACAGCTATTTTGAAAATAAAAAAAAATTGATTTTTTAAACACTTTTTACTCCATAACTTTTGAACGTGAGTTTTCCCAGAGATGCGGGTGGTGTCATTTTATTCACCATTTTAAGCTTAATAAGCCACCAAATTTTAATCAAAATCGTTAGAGCCGTTTTTGAGAAATTTTTATTTTTGACGATTTTTGAGGGTTTTTGGGGGTAAAATACCCTTAAAAATCAAAAATTCAAAAAAATGAAAAACGCCTGGAATTATTGTGGATTTGGACCTATGTACCAAATTTAATTAAAATCGGACCATTAGGGCATTCTCTAGTTCTGTTTACATCCTGACACACACACACACACACACACACACACACACACACACACACACACACACACAGACAGACAGACATCACTCCGAAAACCACTTTTTTGGGCTCAGGGGGAACCAAAATGGATAAATCCACCAACAACTCAAATTCGAAAATTTTGACGAAAACAATACTTTCTCCATATACTATGGTATAGAGGGAGAAAGTAAAAATTACTGGATTTGATCATGTTCATCATAATGTTGTATTATAACATCAACGTCAACAAATCACGATTGAAGTGACTCGTTAACATTACGTGAGCCTTTTCCTCAGACCTCTTCCCAATACATCTGACACCTGATAGTCAGTCCACCGTTCCATCAACCATTCCGGTTCCACCATTCCACTATCGGCGCCGCTCGCCGGCCGTTCCGTTTATCGGATCCGAAAGCAAACATTTTGACGCTGTGTTTGCGCCATCGTCGAAATATCGGCCGTTTCTCAGTCCCCACATTGCCGGGATTACATTCTATCATCAATGTGGGGGTGAAATTTACCATCAGGAAGAAGATTAAAGTAAACTAAATTGCATTTTAGTAAAAAATTTCTTAAAAATGTTATATTATTTACCAATTTTACTTCATTTTTTATCCACAATTTATCTTATGTTTATATTAAATCATCGTTGAAAGTAAATTTTGATATACAGCATGATAAAAAAAGCTCGGCTTGGCAATCTTTTACTAATATATAATATTTGATAATATAATATACTAATATATACAGGGTGTCCCGGAACTCTCTGGAACCCTTTTGTATATTTATTCCTTGCATCGAGACAAGAAAAAAACATCATATAAATAGGGGTCAAAAATGCATCGTTCAGCCGCTAGCCGCCATTTTGTTTTTTTCACGTAATAATTTTTATTTCCGTAACGGATGGTTGTATTCAGTTCATATTTTGTATGAATCTTTATCACACTAATGTACATATTCAGGAAAAAAAATAATTTTTTCCTCTGTGTATTTTCAAAATGGCGGCCATTTTTAATTTTCAAACTCAAATATCTCAAATTCGGTAAATTTCAAAAAAAAATTACTACGTGCAAAAAAGTTGCCAAATTTAATTGTCTAACCGACGGTACCAAGTTTGTAAGGATCTTATAACAAATAACCGAGTTATTGCGATTTTTCTGTGAAAATGGCCATAATATGCATTAATTATAATGAAAAATCAATGTTTTTTTGGAGAAAAATCGCAATGACTCAGTTATTTGTTATCAGATCCTTACAAACTTGGTACCGTCGGTTAGATAATTAAATTTGGCAACTTTTTTGTACAAAGTAAATTTTTTTTTAATTTACCGAATTTGAGATATTTGAGTTTGAAAATTTAAAATGGCCGCTATTTTGAAAATACACAGTGGAAAAAATTAATTTTTTTCCTGAAAATGTACATTAGTATGATAAAGATTCATACTAAATATGAACTGAATACAACCATCCGTTACGGATATAAAAATTATTACGTGAAAAAAACAAAATGGCGGCTAGCGGCTAAACGATGGATTTTAGACCCCTATTTGTATGATGTTTTTTTCTTGTCTCGATGCAAGGAACAAATATACAAAAGGGTTCCAGAAAGTTCCGGGACACCCTGTATATATTTGTTATATTAACCAAATTAGAAAAGTATATTTTTTCAACCATGTGCAATTTTTAATATCTCTTCAGGCTCCTCTAAAAACAGACCTCAAAAGTGTTTGGTCAAAAAATAATTTCTAAAAATTACTAAAATGAAAAAAAATTATGTGATTTTGAAAAAAAAATTACGAATCTTTGAAAGTGAATATTTTGACAACGATTTTAGGAAAACCGTTAACACGGTAGTGATGAAACTTTGACGTGATTTCTTATAAATTATATCTGATAACTAAGTTATGTTTTCAAGCCATAACTGTAATATAATCAAGAAATTACTTTGTTCTTTCAACAAAAACAAGAAATACTTAAAATCTTTTCTGTAAATAAATACAAATCAAAATGTACAGTTAACATTGATCTACTTGTAATTTTTTCCAAATCATTGTCTTTTTAGTTTTGCGTAAATCGTTGCACTTTTATTTTTTGTTGATTTTGCCCCCCGTTTCACCTCATTTTACTGGCGGTCAGGGGAACTGCCCCCACCACCAGACTAGGCTGGCGGCCAAACACCCTTAAGCTCCTTAAGACCTAAATCTTAAATGTTGAGAGTAGTTCTGTGACAAGATATATACATACTTTTCCAATCAGTAGAAATGATACGAAAACAATCTGTAGAAAGATTCAAGTTTAAACACCATTTTTACCATAAACAGTTTTTACCATAAAATAAACAGTATACCTCATTCTTACAACATTTAACAATTAAAAAAATAATGCTCGGGTGCGAATCGACAAACTATAGTAGGATTCAAGAAAATAGTCAAATAAGAGCCGATACATTGTTGCCAAATTTATTCTGAAACACATTATTCCACTGATTACACATGGTAAACATAACCACAAATGACAAAATTGCAGGGTGAGAGGAAGTGCATGGGGACTCCGCTGTTAAAATTTCCATCGGACTATTTTCGTGCATCTTAGACCTACTATAATACTTTTCTCACATATTTTGAAAATGCAATACCGCATAGTCCCATTTTATTTTAAGCCAAATTAATCGGAAAGTACAACTTGTTATATCTCTCAGCACAATTCTAAAGGTCTGAACTATACCCCTGGACTTCCTTTACTCTAAAGCGATCCCCCTTATTGGAAGCCAAATATAGATGAGATCCGCTGGATCGGTGCAAAGCGCCGGAACCGATACAAAAGCGCCAATCAGTCGGCGGTGTGTAGGGGGCGGGCCGGCCTTCGCAGTGGCATGTTTATACACAGCACATGTGCCGGCGTTGTCCCCATGCGCCTGCGACTCCCATTCTCATGATCCGCTACCAGAAGCAACCGAAAAATGTTCTATCGATATGTGAACTTGATAGGGGTGCGATAACGATACGAACTTGGATGAGAACAATTCGTTATCATATTTTGTTATTATCGATTTTTTTAGATTTCTTATCAGTTTTACCGAAACAAATGATTATCAAAGCTTCTTTCAATATCAACAAATGCTGTCTAGAATTTGATGGAACATACTTACCTAATCCAAAACAGATAGACACTAAGAAGACTACAAAGGTTCGTTATTGGAAATAAATTCATAAGGAACAATGCACTCGTACTGATGATATTTTGAAATTGCATATGAATTAAAACAACCCCATTCTTTTAAACTCTTTTAATATTTTTTTTTATCACTAAATTTGTAGTTGAAAACGGCTGAACCGATTTGGCTGAAGATTGGTAGGAGTAACCTTTGAACTAGGAGATGGACATAAGATACTTTTTATCCCATTCCCGTGCTACGTGTCATAGACCCAGGATCGCCATAAACGTAACTATGTCAGATTATTTTGGAGTTTTCTATCTGAGTTGTTTATGAACCCAACATGTGACCAAAAAATGTTTCTCTGTCAGGTGAAACAACAAAACAGATGCTTTCAAATAAAGTATTGGGATATTTCTGATTTTTAAGGGGGAGATTGGTAATATAAAACTAGACGATATTATAGACTTGCGGTGAGTATAAGCGTAGCGAAACCGGAAGGGCAAAAAACTTTTTTGGTTGGCATTGCAAAACATATGCCGAGTAACAGCTATAAACCCCACCACGTTACTTGACGAATGAATTTTCACTACTATTCAGTTAAAATGATTGGATAATCAGCTGTTCTATAAAAAATTGCATGTAACGTAAGCTCGATGTTTTTGGAAAAGTGCCCCCTCTCCTCCCCACGCCCTACCCAGCTGTTTTTGGCCATTCGTCAACTTATGTACCTAATAAAAGGAAACAATAAATAAAACTACATCATACACATTGGTTCTAAAATACATTCACAGTAATATTATTTTGTTCTTTTTACTTTTTAGTATTTCTTCCCTTTTATACACTAAGATATTTTTAGAGGATTTCATAAGGTCTTCGTGTATTGGATGCATCTCGGGAATCGTGGTCGTGACCGCTTGTACCGCACTCGTGGACAACAAGCGTCAGGCTAAGAACCAACCAATGCGCTTGTCATCTAACGGTATTCATATTATAAATGTTATCTAATTTTCAACTCTGTGCATGTGACTGCACCTCTTTCCACCACCAGACCGCAGCACCTGCAGGTCTCCGTCACCGGCGGCGGCAGAGGCTCCGTTTGTTTCTCAGTCAAAGCGGACGCACAATTACCCAATCTGATGTCCTTCACTCCACTTGCCTCTGTCTATGTTCTGGTTTCGCGTGCCCGATTAGACAATCGTCTCCACTACCTTCGCCTCTGGGTCTATAGGCATTCAAACCTAATATCTACACTCAACACGCCATATTTAGCTGTTCTCAATTGTTTGAATGACTAAATAATATAGGCCTACTACAATAAATCTGTCACATCAGGGGTAGTAACACGTTAACCGAGCCTTGCTCGTTGGTTTTAATTCACTTTTGTTATAGTGTCATGGTAATCAAGCTATTGAATCTACACCAGACTCTTCACAAATAACAGCTGTTAAAAAACTGTTTTAAATTAACGTTCCTTTATTTTTTGTTTACTTTTAGTTGTTATTTCGTTACCAAAATAGCAACCCATAAGACCAATGTTAAAAATTTCTATTTTTATACATTAATTTAGACTAAATTAGATTCTTCCTGGGATTGAGGCTGTTTGTAAACTTATTTATGGGCCAAAACACTCTTAAATGCTAAGTTTAAGCAAAATCTACCCACTATATTTCGAGATCGTGGAACACACATCCCTTCAGACATTGCTCGTATTATAGTATAGGATATGAACTGCCACATACTAAAGCTTGTATTTGAATTTTTATAATAATGCTTAAATGCGAACATAAACAAAGACTATAATAGTAAAAATCAGGCAACCCAAAAATTCGATTGCCCAAAAAAGGTTTTCATGTATAGCATACGGGATGTACAATAGAAGGACGTAAATAATATGACGTATCGCGGTTTTTAATGGATCTCTAGTTTTTACAGTTCTTTTCAGAAGAGGTAAAGTTTTTCTACTTTTAAATTATTGTTCATGACCTTATTAATCATTGATGAATAGAGGTAAGAGTAGGTATGCCTACAGTCTTTCTACTTGTGCCTTGCACTTTTATTTCAATTCGTTAATTAGGCAAAGGTAGGGTAAGCTGTGATAGCCTAATCACTTGTATCTTGAATTTAAAATGTTTCATTTTACAAAGGAAGAGATCCTAAGGGTTAGGAACTTTGTAAATTCAAGTAGAATGTGTATTGTTTGATACTTGAAAAAAGATGAAAATTTTTAAAAGCACATTTTGCTTCTGGGTGTCTAGGAAATCTCTGACAGAGAAATGCCAATTATCCTACCCTATAAACTGACAGCCTTCGTGTCACATGTCTTGCTCATTTGACTCAGCCAAGCTTTGCGACCTTGAAACTCGATTTAAACACAATCTTAAAGAAGTGGTATAAAATATTTAAAGTTTTAAATAATAATTCTAGCATTTTATAAACTAAACCTTTACTTGCATTTCTTTGTTTTCTGCTAAGATTTTAGTCATCAATAACAGTAATGAGGAAGATGGACCAACTTGATTTAATATTTTTGAAGAAGCTTTGATTTTAAAATAATTGTGGCAAATGTGTTTTTAAAAGTTATGGAAATTTTTTCAAAGGCAGAGATTTAAATATGATTATTCTAATTGGTTTCATTTTTGGTCCGTTTTTAAGGTTTGTAGTAGAATATTTAATGAATAATAATTTCCAAGGATGTAATAAAATAAAAGACCTTTAGAATTTTGCTACACAAGTTGAAAAACATTTTGAATGAATACAAGCTCCTACAGTTAATTTCAAAGTTTAATGTCGATTGGGAAGTAAGTCCAAGGTCTGCTGGGAGGTTGTGAGCGGGTGATGGCAGGTCGTTGACTGGAAGCCAGCTGGCTGTAGGTAGAGTGCAGCTGCAGCGACTGTATGAGTGAAAGTAGCAAAGTCGCCCCCTCAGGCGGGGGAGGGGAAGTATTACTTCATTACTTAGCCATTGAATCCCGTCCATTCAAGAAATCCAATTAGCCATCGGTTGCAATCAAATCAAAAACATCTTTCCACACTCCCTAAAACTTAATTTAACTCATTGACTCTGAAAATCGCACTTATTATGCCCTTCTGATAAGAAAACTTGGGTCTAAATCTCCTTATTTTCTTTCACAAAAATGTCTGTTCAAGTTGAAATAATAACATGAAACTTAACTATATCTACTCTGTTTTGCTTTAAGAGTCATCTTCACTCTGGGCCAGTAGTCCATTGTTGCGCAATTGACAATGTTAACCGTACGGCTTTTAATAAAAAACATGGTATTTTATTCCCCGATTTCGGACGCCGTTTTTCAACCGATTTTCTTTAAACTTGGTGAGTGTTTAGTTGAATATGTTAGGCCCCTCATACCTCGAAATTTTGTAAATTTAACAATTATTACTATAGAAAATCGTGTTACTTTGAAGAGTCACAGAGGGTAATATTTGTTAAATTTTCAAAATTACGAGGTATAAGAGACCTAATATAACTATTCAACTAAACTCTTACCAAGTTTAAAGAAAGTCGGTTGAAAAACGGCGTCCGAAATCGGGGAATAAAATACCGTGTTTTGCATTAAAAGCCGTATGGTTAACATTGCCGACTGCGCAACGATGGGCTAATGGCTCAGGGGTGAAGATGTTGTTTAATACCTAAAAGAACGTTGGATGCAAGGCAAACCATGAGCTTAATTTTTTTTAACATCCCCTTACGCGCTTGGTCATAGTACATATTGTAATGTATAGGATGTATCATCGTAATAAATAATAACATTGTGTTTTTAACCCCTTTTTAAATAAATAAAACAAAATTTTGGACGCTGTCTTTCAAAATAAATAAACAACAAGAGTGGTCAATACTTAATCAATTTTTCTACCAAATTATTTTAAAACCAATCATAGATAAAGTCTAAACTAGCTAGAAAGTAACAAAGAAGACATATATTACATATGAAAAGACTTTTGAATTTTGGTTGACAATTGAAAACTACAATTAAGACTAGACATTTTTTTTATTCCGATGTCAACGGGGAATTGATATTCTTATTCATACTAACTTTTTTGTGTCTACCTGGAAGGTGTATTTAACCAATCTTGTCGTCTTTACGATGATTCTTCAACAAAGAGCTTGGGTATTAAGAACTTTCTTTGGTCCAAAACTTGCGCGTGTATATAGTTCACTGCTCTTTTTACCACTAACCTAAGATATGATGGCCTGGTTCAAAATATTGAGTGGTCGACCTATCCTTCACGTGTAGTGAATTGCAGATGTCATCTCCGAGTATTTGCATCTTGTGATTTTGAAGAGCGAATGTATAATTTGAAAACATTTTGAAGACCAAGGGAGTGCCATCACCGCCACCGCCGCCGCTTCGTCACACCTCCTTGATCGATCGAACGCTTTACATGCACGGTATCCCCTCCTGACCTACTCCGCTCGCTTCCCTGGCCCAATCATTTGTCTACACTGTTTGTGTTTAATCGAACTTTGTTTCTGAGCATTGTGAAATTGTTGATCGTGTCATGCTTTTTCCAATCTAATAATTAAATGGTGTGTTTTAAATATAACAATGTTTAATTTTCATAGTTTTGTGGCTGGAAAAGCAATTTAATCTAATAAAACTAAAAACTTCAAATATTTTTAAATAATATTATTATTTGAAATGATTGAATTGGAAGGTCCCTACATTAGTTTCCTTAAATATTAATTTTCATTGCAAATTGATCTCACATGCAGAAACAGTTTTAGTACCATGAATAAATCTATACTAATTTAATACGCTATTTTTTTTTTTTTTTAATTTTAACTCTACTGATTTTCAAGTTTTTATCTTGTTTTTTTGTAGCTGTTTGTCTTGCTTGGTCTGTAGTTGTTTCCGCCAAAAATTGGTGACAATCGGACTTAAAATAAAGGCGCTATCCATGGTTGCTGAAATTCGAAATTTTCCCATTAGATTAACGTTGGGGGTTGTTGAACATTTTTAACATCTGTTAATGTACAACTGTAAATAAATGTAGTTTTGGGTGATAACTGAATATAATGACAATATTGGATTGGTCTAATTCAATTAATGTAAGACTAAACGTAACTCTTAGCAAGGACACGTCACGATAAACCAAATTAATTAACTCAATTTCAAGCAAAAATTACACTTGTTTACCTAATCTTAAAAATTCTTTGCATACAGAATTGGATTAATCATCATAAAACACATTCTATCCAACCATCATTTAATTTTTAGTATGAAAAATATATATTTGAAAATTTCTTAATATTATTAATGGCCACATAACTCACATTAGCACAACAAAAAAGACAAAAAAACCCCATAAAAAATGTTTTCTTGTTTTATTCTTTTAAATTTGCTTTTATTGGAATTGTTTTCTTTTTCCTTAATATCTAGAATTAACAATATATCAGAATTTTTAGTTTAGTTAATAACAACGCTGTAAATAGAAAACTATTACTTTGAAAATACCACTCAATTTTTATATGTTAGTAGAATGTTTATATTTAAGACTAAAAATTAAACATTCAGTCAAATAACTGGAGAGAAGAATTTTCCATAAATTGTGTCAACCAATCCTCTTGCATAAAATTACGTTAGTTGATGCCTTAATGTTAATCTATCCTTGTTTGAGCTACTCTTGAGGTGGCGTACAACAAAGCACCAAAATAAGCATTAAACTTGGCCAATCGGCAGTTCCCACCAGCGGCTTGTCTGTTTGCAAACGTTGGGGTCGTCACAGGCAAACAACCAAAATAAGCATTAAACTTGGCCAATCGGCAGTTCCCACCAGCGGCTTGTCTGTTTGCAAACGTTGGGGTCGTCACAGGCAAACAACCAAAATAAGCATTAAACTTGGCCAATCGGCAGTTCCCACCAGCGGCTTGTCTGTTTGCAAACGTTGGGGTCGTCACAGGCAAACAACCAAAATAAGCATTAAACTTGGCCAATCGGCAGTTCCCACCAGCGGCTTGTCTGTTTGCAAACGTTGGGGTCGTCACAGGCAAACAACCAAAATAAGCATTAAACTTGGCCAATCGGCAGTTCCCACCAGCGGCTTGTCTGTTTGCAAACGTTGGGGTCGTCACAGGCAAACAACGTTCATCATTATCATCCCAAGTACTTTGCCTTGCCACTGCCGATTAGCAGTTTAATCCACTGGGTCCTTATAAAAGAACTGATAAAATTCTAATGTTATATTCACAAAAACATGATTAATATACTCTTACCTGATGACTTATTCTTGAAGGGAATAATATGTATATATTTCGAGAGAATTTAATATGAACATCACTGGGTGACCAACTTAATGCATTAATCCAGTTATTTCCACATTGCAAGTTCTATAGGCCTACTATAATACGAGCAGTGTCTGACGGGATGTGTGTTCCAAGATCTCGAAATCTAGCGGTTAGATTTTGCTTAAACTTTGCATTTAAGAGTGTTTTGGTCCAAAAATAAGTTAAAAACAGCCTCAATCCCAAGAAAATCTAATATCGTCTAAATTTAAGTTTTAAAATCGTAATTTTTCACATTGGCCTTATGGGTTGCTGTTTTGGTAACGAAATAACAACTAAAAGTAAACAAAAATAAAGGAATAATATTTTTAAGCAGTTTTTTAACAGCTGTTTACTGTGAAGAGTCTGGTGTAGATTTGATAACTTGATTACCAAGACACTATAACAAAAGTTAATCAAAACCAACGAGCAAAGCTCTGTTAACTTGGTACTGTATCAAGAAGAACAGACCCAATCTCATGACCGTCAAACAATTCCTATTAACAGTTTATAAAGATGTATAAATTTCATTAATTATTAATATAATAAGTATTAGAATTAATTAAGCACTTCCTGTTGTCTACACAATGAACATTCTGAAATAAAGTATTGTCTTTCGTAATTCTAATACTTGATAAACTACTATTAATAAATTAAATTTATACATTTTATAAGTTAATACTCCACCTTTGGGTGCTATGTAAAAATTCATTTCAAACTATTGCTTTCACTAAACACTTTTTACTGTTAAATACATAAAAATAACAAGAATACATAAACGTTTGCGTATTAATAGCAGTAATGAACTACAATTGATTTATGGTAATTTTTAACTTACATTTTTCGAAAGACTCACAGAATATATGCATAATAATTATGAGTATGTACGAGTGTTCAGAACATGTTATTCGCCTTGAAGTTGTTATTGTAATAAGAGCGATTTGAAACCAACTAAATCTTTTTTAAGACACCGAAGCTAATAGGGCATGTTTTGCTCGGCACAAAATCCTTATTCATCTTGGGCAATGTATACAGAACCGTCTTGGGCGAATGTGAATGAAGAATGAGTGTAGATTGGGTATAATGCCTTGTAGCTTTGTAACTTTACATAAAATCAGCTGGTTCTTTAGAAAGGGTTATTAATTGAATTTTTTACTCTATGGAACATAGAGAATAAAAAATTCTTTTAGAGCGACTTTAAATTTCTCTTAGGCGAATTTTTGACCCCCAAAAGGCTTTTTTTATTACTGATTTGATTTCAATGAAATTCTCAAGTTAGATTTTATGTACTTTAAACTAGGTAATAAACTATAATCGGGCAATTATTTTCAAGTATTAAAAAAGCTTATTTTCCGGAATTTTTGACAGAACTTTAGTTGTTTAGGCTACATGATTTGACTAATGTAGTTGCTATGATCAGTTTATTTTCCCCTATCGCAGCTGAAGCTGAGATGTCGCTGTGTATGCTGAAAACAATATAACCTCAACCTCTTCAGATTTGTTTACATCTGCTCGCCGTTAAGATACGTTTTTAAATAAAATTTAATTGATATTTTGACAGACCTATTTGTTAAATTAAGTAGATCAACACCGATGTATACTTGCCGAAGTTTTAAATTATGCCAAAAGATAGGCATGTTGTGGAATGAATTGCTGTCGAACGGAATTATGCGATTAACTAATTTATGTGATACATCTAATATTTGGAAAAAAATTTAAATGGAACAAGTAACTTAATAATTAGAAAGTGTTGTGCCATTGTATCCTATGTCTCAGGTAACAAAATATACGTTATGTGTTAAGTAAGCTTATAAATTCTTCATACTTGGTTTTTTATTCATTTGCAATCATGTGGTAATTGAATTTTTACAATCAATTTTATTTTTTATAATGAATTTTAACTAGTTACTTGTATTGATTTTGTTTTTTCTCTATAATCTACTTTTAATGGTAGGCCTATAAGCTTATTTGTTTTGTACCAAATGTACCAAATGATGTTATCTAACGTATGGAATAATAAGCTTCTTGATTCCTGACTTGAGGTCTTAGTCAAAATCATTGTTTGTATGCATTTATTTATAGGCCTAGGATGTATTTACAAATTATCCATGTGTTTGAAATAAAATTACTTCTGGTCAATCTCGGTTACCGGTATGTTGGAATTTCTTATTACCTGTATACATATAGGCCTAAGCCTACTTGAATTATTCCAGAAATTAGTCCAGGTCCTATTGAATGACAAATTGTGCCGACTATGAACAAGGTTTTATCCCTCCAAAAATGGGATGTTGGTATTTCGTACTATTATTCTCTAAGTTACTTCTTTTGTCCAAGATTATTGTGTGCAGTTTCATACGGGTACAATACTATCGAATGCAAATATTGATCGATCCGATTGACATATCCATTGTACTAACTATCGATTCAATCTAGACCTAAATAACTAAGACAATCACTGTAACTAACTGTTACAGCCCTGTTTTGTTTGGCTTTTTATATTAATATTTACATAAAAAATATAACCTAACATAGGCTCTATATAATTTATTGCAACAAAATCAAAATACTAATAGTGATAATAACAATTCAGGCCTAATTTTATCTAAATAACATATAAGAAAAACAGTTTCCAATGTAGGCTATCATACTTATGTGTGGTCTACTCTCACATTTTAACTTTCCTGGCCATACGTTGGTACTTCATATTCATGGAGATTAGTTTATGTTCCATTAGGATTAGAATGCCGGTACAAAGTACCATATCGATCGGATCGTTCGATATTTTCATTTGATAGTATTGTATGTAGCCCAGTTAAGAAACTTCACCTGCCAAATATGAATAAAAAAGTAATTTTTCCCAATTGTACTAAGGAAATAATAATAATAATAATAATAAATTTTATTTCGCTGACAAATTTACACTGTATGGGAATTTACAAAAAGTCCAGTGGCGGATTTACCACTAGGCCAACTAGGCCCTGGCCTAGGGCCGCGGGCTACAGGGGGCCTCACGGAGTCCCAAATATACAGAGTATATATTTTTAAGGATGTATAAGGATGTACTTGCATAGTAAAGATGAACATCAGCTTTGAGCCCTGATTTTTTAGTTAGCAGACTAATTTAGTTGAAAACCCGTAAATTCACAACACAGAGACTTTGGTGAAGTCATTGTGGCGTCTGCCGTTTTCCATGCCAATTTCGGGTGATCATCAGCTACCTGTAGGTTAAGTCACATTCATATTGGTGGCAACTCTGGGTGACGACGCGGCGGCCCCTTTGGGTTTTTATTATAATTAACTGAAGTTACCTCTCTGTGTCTAAAAAGTGCACCACTTTAAATTGATATTTTTTGGGTGCCAGTTTGCTATTGGTGAGACGCTGTCAAAATGCAAAATCTGGGTGACATTAAAACTAATGTTAGTTTAATTTAAAGATTTTTTAAAACCATTACCATTTTGTGTATCAAAATTGTATATAAAAATTTTGTGTACCATAAGTATCAAAATTCAGAAAGCAACACATTTATACCAATATAGTTATACTAGCTGTTGCCCGTCACGGCTTCGCCCGTGATTGAATTTATTTTATAGGTAATACAATCGTTTTGAAGAGCAACGAAATCTACTTCCCTGAGAATGACATTGGAACAATGAAGTAGTGTGAGTGGAGCTCTGAAGGAATTTTGCAAAACCTGTTCTTAGAGAGAAAAGGTTTCTTAAATAGAAAAGGCCCTAACCTATGAGCAAATAGGAACGACCATGTCAAATTTCAACCCCGTAGGCTCTACAGTCATATTGAAGACATGTGGGTCGGAGCCCTAAAGAACATTAAACAGTACTTTTGCAAAACTGTTTCTTAGTGAACACCTATTAGCAAACCGGAACCTTTACGTTAAATTTCAATCCGTAGGATCTATAGTAGATTTGAGAATTTGTGGGGAGGAGCCCTAAAAAAAATTTGCAAAATTGTTTCTTATTGAACACCTATGAACAAAAAGGAACGTCCATGTCAAATTTAAAACACGTTGGCCCTTGATTAATTTTGAAGTCAGGTGAGGTGGAGCCCTAAAGAACTACAAAAACTATATTTACAAAACCATTTCGTAGTGAGCACCTGTTAGCAAAACGGAACATCCACGTTAAATTTATACCCCCTAGAATCCATGGTTATCTTGAGGTTCTATGGGGTGGAGCCCTAAACGAAATTTTTCAAAATTATTTCTTAGTAAGTAACTATGAGCAAAGAGGAACGTCCAATTCAAATTTAAACCCCGGAGGCCCAACAGTAATTTTGAAGTCCTGTGGGGCGGAGCCATAAAGAAATTGGAAAACTGTATTTGAAAAACTGTTTCTTAGTGAGCGAGCACCCGTGAGCAGGGCCGCCCACGGGGGGGACTAATGGCGCAAGTTGCGCCATTGGAAAAAAATTTGGGGGAATTGAAAAAAAGGGGTTTTAAAAATGTTATAAGTACTAATTTGCAGTAGTTAAACAATGAATCTTATGAACATGTCAATACAAATTAGGAGAGTCTTTGTCTGTCCTTTTGTTCTGGATCAAAACACGTAGGCCTCGTCAAGGCACGTTAGCCCCCCAATCTTGACTATTATTGCGCCATTGGCTAGGTACTCTGTACCCCTCCCCATTGTTGACCGTTTTTCTCAATCGCCTAAAGTTTCGTCTTTTCTTAGTGGTCTAGTGTCTTTATTTTTTTAACCTATTTTATTTTCAACGGCAAGCAGCCAATTACAAAAATATGTCTTCGTACATGTTCGATCAGTATATTTTGCCGTTTCTGCGGTTCCGCGTCTCTGGCGACCACTTTTCTGTCAAAGAATCGCCATTAAGAGAACTGATATTACAAACGGCTCGGCGAGAGTAACGCAATAGGCAAAATCGACACTGGGAATTCCTAAACAACGTAGCCTCTAAGGCCGCAACGGTGTTCATATGACGGTCGTCCAATGAATGAACTTATGATTATTTCTAGCTTAAAATTTTTTTACGATAGCATGCATGGTGAGGTGCCGTGAACTTATAAATACAAACTTAAAATCAAGCCTTAAATCTAACAAAATAACGTTCATTAACAAAATCTTAGTTGTTACTAAACCAAACTATGTTTACAGTTAAGGGTGAGTCGGTGGCGTAGTGGTTAGCGCGCCGGACTTCGGGACCATGGCAGCGATGTCGTGGGTTCGAATCCGCGTTCTGCCAGTGACTTTTATCAGTACCTTTCACCTTGTAGTGTAGCGGCTCACCCCCTTACTTTGTCTAATACGATCCACGCACAGATCAAATAGTCTATGTGGACGGGGCAAAGTAAGGCAAAAAGAGGTCCGCCAACCTCTTTTACTAAAAAAAAAGTTTGAGAGAAACTTTAGGTTTCTAGGTTTCATAGTTAGTGTCATTATAATAGCCTAAATTATTATTTTATATAATTTAATTTTGATTTATTGATAGAAAAACAAGCTAGCTAGCCAGCAAGTGAATGTACCGTCCAAACTGTTTTTCAGTATGATGTTTTATTGCACTAAACACGTAGGCCTATAATATATGCTGAAAAAAATAGATGTCTTAAGCCAATGATGAAACTTAAATTCATGCCATAAAAGAACATAGGCCTACGTATGTTCAGAAGGTAAGAACAAGCAAATACACGGAACATACAATACTAGGCCTACAAGCCCAATATCTCTATTATTTTTCAGCCTGTCTGTCTATATCTAGGCCTATACATTTTTAATGAATCACTTATAAATTTTTATCGATTCGTGCTACGGAATTAAAACTTGGCACAACTGCTACATATTTTAATACCTGTATTTGGTTGTTTGTTGTACATAAGCCAATTATTTTTTATGTTTTTTTTTTTTTTTTTTTTTTTTTGAACTGTGATTTTAAAAAATATATAAATTGCAAGCAGACTATTTACTGAACATTAGGTAAAAATTTCACGTTTTTAAGTTTTATCGTTTTTGAGTTCTGCTCGCTTAAAGTCCATCATCATATGTCACTTAATTGTGGGCCACAATTTGTGGCGAACGCCACGGTCTTGACACCAGTTAAGTTACTATACTACAATTAATTACTCAACTACACGTTAAACACACTATTTGCATATAGTGATTAGCTGTGTGTGTTATTTTAACTGTAAATAACTTTTGTAAGTATTTCTGATCTATATATAAATAACAACTATAATCTAACCGCTGGAGCGAGCTCTAAACTTGGCTGAGTAAGTGTAGCTGGCTCGATGACGAGGCCGTGAACGGAAGATGCATTTGCCGCGATCATCGATAGCATAGCTGACTTCAAGCCAGCAGAATAGTATTTTTCGAATGATGCGTTTTTTATGACCTTAATTCAAACGCAGGTATAAAAAACGCTTAGCAAACAAAACAGATATTATCTTAAACAAAAAGATAAATAGTGGCTTATGTATAACAAACAAGTGCCCTATACTCATACAAATTTAGACATTTCGAACTTTTACTGTTCCAAAATGGCCGTAATTTAAAATTTTAAGAGCTGAAAATTCCCAGAACTATAAAAAAATAAAACTATCAATTTAAATTATAGGCCTATAACAAAAATAACAAGATTGTAACTATCAAACAAAAGACGTAGAATAATTTACTTTTTCCCAAAAAAATGTTTGTTGTGGAAATGTGCATGAATTCATAGGTAAAACCCCTATATTATCTCCTTTTTTATGCAACTTATGCTTATATGGTTAGCTAAAATAAATACAGTATTTTGAAACAGGTTTCCACTTAGGGAGGGGGGCGGTATATGTTTTTGGGGGGGAATGCGCCATCACCTTTGGGGGGGATGGGCACCCCTGCCCGTGAGCAAAGAGAAACGTCCATGTTAAATATCGACCCCGGAGGCCCAAAAGTAATTTTGAAGTCCTGTGGGGCGGAGCCCTAAAGAACTTCGAAAACTGTGTTTGCAAAACCGTTTTCTTAGCACCCATGAGCAAAGAGAAACGTCCATGTCAAATAACGACCCCGGAAGCCCTAAAGTAATTTAAAATCCTGTAGGGCGGAGTCCTAAAGAACTTCGAAAACTGTATTTGAAAACCGTTTTTTAGTGAGCACCCATGAGCAAAGAGAAACTTCCATGTCAAATATCGACCCCGGAGGCCCTAAAGTAATTCTGAAGTCCTGTGGGGCGGAGCCCTAAAAGGGATGTTTAAAGCACTTTTTTGAGCACCTAAGAAAAAAGAGATCACTCTAAATTTCAACCGTGCAGGTTTCCTAATTCGTATTTAAAATTGGCCATGCGGATAGCGTTATATTAAAATTTCGAAGGCCTGTGGGGCGGAGCCCTGAAGGAATTTTGTTAAATCATTTCTTAGTGAGCACCTAAGAGGCAAGACGAACCTGTGTTTAATGTTTCAAGTAAATACGTTTGGTAGTTCCTGAGATTTCATGATGAGTCAGTCAGTAATCACTCCCCGTCAGGTTTAGCTTGGATGCTAAGCTCACTCGCCGCAACTATCCTCTAGTTTCTTATTACCAATCTCCCCTCAATAATTTGAATCAGAACAGCTGTTTACAAAATTAATATTCCTTAATGTTATCATATGTTCCAATACAAAAATGTTGCTTCCATAAGAATAACATGGTAACTTTGAAGACGTGTGGGGCGGAGCCCTGAAGGACTTTTCAAAAACCGTTTCTTAGTGGATGCTTACACCCTAAAAGGAACGTCCATACAAAATTTCAAGGTTCTAGGTCTAGTAGTTTAGGCTGTACGTTGATACGTGAGTCAGTGGTATTTGACAAATATATAGTAGAAGAAGATTAACAAAGTAATCCAGATCAATAAGGACACCATTGCACAACTACAGTTTGGTAAAATTGAGTACGGATAGCCATCTTGACTATTTTGATAGCCTCCCACCAACAGCAATTTGACCAACGTAACGGACATAACATCCCTAAAATACAGCGGCACGCTTTTCACAAACGTATGAACAGAGAGTAGTGACTCCAGCTATAGCATAGATCCATTGACTATAGATAGTCAATGATAAAACATAATGGACCCCATGCCCCACCCCCATTTAACAGCTGGATAATCCATTATCTATTCAAGACGAGCTCGTTCTCAGAGATCAGAGTGTACACAAACAATTACACTTTACTGGTACCAGAGCATAGGATAAAAAATTAAAGACGATTTTAGCTTGATTTGATGACTTTAGATATACTTCAGTCGGTGAAGAGGAGGGCCCCACAGAAAAGTTGGCCTAGGGCCCCAACCTTCGTAAATCCGCCACTGAAAAAGTCTTTCTATCTGTTTCACAATTTAAAACTAACAATTCCAGATTTTTCAACAAGATAATTCATTATTAATTAATTCATTTAATACTCTAAACTTTTTCAAGTCTTCAGTTGTGTTTAATTGCTTTTTAGCGAATTTCCCATAGGGAATAAGCTATTACCGTAGGTCTCATGGTAAGACCTAAGCTTGCGACAATGTTACTTTTTCGTTTTTAGGTGCCCAGAGACCAAAAATAATAGTCATTCAAAATTTTGTATATATATATAAAAGAGGAAGTATGTATATATATATATATATATATATATATATATATATATATATATATATATATATATATATATATTTCTGTTGCCTATAGACTCCGAAACCGCTAAACAGATTTGAATGAAACTTTCAGGCATTATTAAGCATTATTCAAGGATGGTTTGTGTGAAGTTTAGTGCAAATCTGTCCAAAGGGCTCTGACCCAGAGGGCATACAATGGTGCAGTGTCAGGTTTTAGAAATTTAGTGTTTACAAAATTAACTGCTGTAATTAAAAAATGAAAGTTTCATTCAAGCATATACTTATGATCATAGAAGTAACCAGGTGTGAAGTATAATGTTGATGTTTGTGTTGTCGGGGCTCCGCCCCACAGAAGCTCACAATTACTCTAAAAGCCTACACGTGTTGAAATTTGAAATGGTCGATTCTCTTTGTTCATAGGTACCCTCACTAAGAAACGGTTTTGCAAATATAGTTTTTTAAGCTCTTTAGGGCTCCGCCCCACTGGTCTTTGAAATTACCTTAGGGCCACCGGGGATGAAATTTGATGGATGATTATTTTTATTCATATGTGCTCACTAAGAAACGGTTTTGCAAATATAGTTGATAAGCACTTTAGGGCTCCACCCCACTAGACTTCAAAATTACTTTAGGGCCGCCGGGGTTGAAATGTGATGGATGATTCTCTTTGCTCATAGGTGCTCACTCAGAAACGGTTTTGCAAATACTGTATAATTTTTGAAGCTTTTTAGGGCTCCGCCTTAATGGAAATTACTTTATGGCCACCAGGGTTGAAATTTAACATGGACTTAACATGCACCTCTTTCCTCACAGGTGCTTACTAAGAAACTGTTTTCACATATAGTTTTTAAGCACATTAGGGCTCCGCCCCACTGGACTTCAGCATTACTTTAGGACCTCCGAGGTTGAAATTTGCCATGGACGATTCTCTTTGCTCATAGGTACTCACTAGGAAACGGTTTTCCAAATATAAGTTTTTAATATCCTTAGGGCTCCGCCCCTCTGGACATAAAAATGTCTTTAGGACCTCCGGAGCTGAAATTTGACATGGACGATTCTCTTTGCTCATAGGTACTCACTAGGAAACGGTTTTGCAAATATAGTTTTTAAGCTCTATAGGGCTCCACCCCACTGGACTTCAAAATTACTTTAGGGCCTCTGGGGTTGAAATTTGACATGGACATGCCTCTTTGTTCATAGGTACTTTCACCAAGAAATTGTTTTGCAAATATAGTTTTTAAAGCTTTTTAGGGCTCCACCACAATGGACTTCAAAATTACTTTAGGGACTCTGGGGTTGAAATTTGATGGATGATTCTCTTGCTCATAGGTGCTCACTAGGAAAAGGTTTTACAAATATAGTTTTTTAAGCTCTTTAGGGCTCCGCCCCACTGGATTTTGAAATTACCTTAGGGCCACCGGGGATGAAATTTGATGGATGATTCTTTTAATTCACATGTGCTCACTAAGAAACGGTTTTGCAAATGTAGTTTTTAAGCACTTTAGGGCTCCACCCCACTGGACTTCAAAATTACTTTAGGGCCGCCGGGGTTGAAATGTGACGGATGATTCTCTTTGCTCATAGGTGCTCACTCAGAAACGGTTTTGCAAATAAATATAGTTTCTGAAGCTTTTTAGGGCTCTGCCCTAATGGACTTAAAATTACTTTAGGGCCACCAGGTCTGAAATTTAACATGGGCGTGCTTCTTTCCTCATAGGTGCTTACTAAGAAACTGTTTTCACATATAGTTTTTAAGCACTTTTGGGCTCCGCCCCAATGGACTTCAGATTTACTTTAGGACCTCCGAGGTTGAAATTTGACATGGACGATTCTCTTTGCTCATAGGTACTCACTAGGAAACGGTTTTGCAAATATAGTTTTTAAGCTCCTTAGGGCTCCGCCCCACTGGATTTTAAATTATTTGAGGGCCACCAGTGTTGAAATTTTACTTGGACGTGCCTCTTTGCTCATGATAGTTTTTTAAGCAATTTAGGGTTGCGCTCCACTGGACTTGAAAATTAATTTAGGGCCTCTTTGCTCATAGGTGCTCTTGCGTTAGCAATTACGATCTATACTCTATAAAGCAAACTTTGACAATTCTGGGTTTAAATTTGCAAAATGCCTGTCTATCCTTTGGCCTTACAATAATATTAATATACTTACTTTCTATTCCATTGACTTTTTTATACTAAAAAAACTAATAAAATAGCTTTATTTATCTAAACAACTTAATTTGAGCGCGGCAACGCGCGCCGGGTAACTGCTAGTATATATATATCGTATGGCTCATTCAGCCAGCCACCATGGTTTAAGAATAATAAAATAAATATATATATATATATATATATATATATGTGTGTGTGTGTGTGTGTGTGTGTGTGTGTGTGTGTGTGTGTGTGTGTGTGTGTGTGTGTGTGTGTGTGTGTCCCTAGACACGATAACTCTCGTAAAAATGGTCCGATCGATACCAAATTTGGTAGATATGTGTAATCCTACGTTTATTTGGATGAGTTCGTAAACCAGACATATCGACCTACCGGAAGGGGTAGTTTTGGGTTGTTTTGTACCCCAAAATTGGGTTTTTTGCATTTTTCATATGTAAATTTTAAATTTTTATTTTGACCATTGGATTTAGCTCAAAAAACACACAATTTAGTATTTTGAAGCTTTGCTCTATCTCCATTGGTTACTGAGATATTAAAAAGTCTAAAGACAGTACATTGTATTTTGAAGCTCCAATGTTAATCTTAGGAGAACAAGGATGTGTTAATGTTTCACTTATTAACCAATAATTTTGGATGAAACTTGGTATTTAGCATCATTTAGTTGAGATTCATCCATTTATGGTAAAAAATCTCGGTTTTTATGCTTATCATGGCAGCAAACCTGCCCGACTATTTTCCCATGTTAAACATATGGAGAATAGGCAAACTACTTTAGCAATGAACAGATATTGATGAAACTTAGTAAATGCTTCATATGGTCGAAATAATTTTTTTTTTATTATAAAAACCTACTTTTAGTGTTCCCTATGGCAGCATACCTGCATACTCTCCCTAAATTTACAGATAACACGGAATATCTTGGCCTGTGATGACCGTTGAAATTGCAGATTGTCGCAGACTGTTTTTAGTGTCATGTGTTTACCAATTTGAATCCAGAAGTGGAGTATGTCAGAGGCAAGATATTCTGCGATATCTGTAACATAAGGAGAATAGACATTATTTCACTATTTATGAGCATGTGGTTTTATTTGGTTTACAGTTAATTAATTATTAAAAATTAGGTAATCAACTTATACTATGTAATAAAATTAAATAAAAATTTAAATTAACTAAGTAGTATTTTGTGAGAATTTTTGGTGGTGAAATATATAATTGATGTTTGTTATAGTCTGAGGTCATAATTAACCAACTATATTTCACTATTATAAAATAAAAAATAAAAAAACACAATAACATTTTTTTCTTTTCTGGGATTAGCCAAATAATATTTCATTATGTCTTTTTCGCAAAAAAGCCAAATGCCAAAACCTCATCACTCCTTTCCTGTTATTACTTTAATTTTATAAGGCTTACAATATCAATAAAATTAGCAATCACTGATTTTATAACAACTTGTGGATCTAAATACAATAAAAAGGGTTAATGTCAATACTACAAAAGAAGTTTCAATGGAGAACTGAATTAAATACAGTATTACTATAATACAAAGAAAAACAAAATAATAATAATAATATAACGCAAAACAACAAAAATAACCTATATAATAGGCGTCAACCAATATCTCAAAAAGTGAGTAAAAAATTCTTGTACGGGACGGACATCGGAGCTTATTCCTAGTTTATAACTAAACAACCAATGGCAGCTGATGAGTCCAGTTTCGAACCATTAAAAAGCCATAACATTTCTCAGGATCGAATCGGCACCCTTCAGATTCAAATGCGAACACTATAATCACTCAGCTTCTCGGCCAGTATTCGGTATCTTATATTGAGGTAAAATCTATTTCAACCTTTAGTAACAACCAGTGTTAGGATAACAAAAAGAAGTATTTTAAAAACAGCGCAAAACATATTTACATAACACATGCATCTTTGATGTGGTTCAGAGGAAGAACAGACGGTTCTGACACAGAGATTAATGTATTGAGCTGGACAGGTGAAAAGACCCTTGTCAGTTGACTTTCATTCTGGCTAGTGTAAAATTCTGTTCCCTTATTTCCTAACAATGATCTTACATTAAAGTTGTACAGTTGCGCATGTAAATGAAATTGCTATTACGGTCATTCTTTCAAATAGTTATAACAAGTTAAACACGTTAAAATATATATTTTTCCTAATTTTTATATTTTTATGTAACATATTTACAAAACTTTGGTGTTTCCACTCTTGCTACCGATCATATTTTTACTGGCTGTATACAGTATAAAAGGCGTTGTTTGAATTTTTACAAAAAAGGACATCGCCATTGAAGATAATTGCATAGACTGTTAAAGAAGTTGTTTGATGTTTTCTTAGTAATTCTTTGCTATAATAATGCTTAATAATGCAAACGTTCACTTGTTTTATATCAATATTAAATTACTCTAAAAGGTACCTCAGAAACACTATCTTTTACGAAAGGAAATGTTGACTTTCTGAGTTATAAGATGTACAATATCTGATAAAAGTTTTTAGCTCATGTATATTGTAAATATTGCATTAAAACCACTAATTCACTTCTTCACTGAACTCACTTACTTAATTTATAGTGTCTGTAAGATTCCATAAACACGAGTGTGTTTATATGAAAGTAAAACTAGCTCAGGGCTAGACGCTCAGGTAATTGTTCAACTTCTGAAGTGTTTGTTGTTTCTATGTTCCATGAAATTGTGTGTGCTTTACATTCATAATACAGTAGTATAAAACTGGATCAGAGCAACATTACGTTATGCTATGATGTTCTACACCTAAACTTTTATTTACGTAAAATGGGTGGTTTTTGGTTTGAAATAGAAAACGAAGCTCGTTACAACACTGATTATGCAGCTGAGCGCACTCTATTTGCAGACAGGGCGGTAACTTATTATCCTGGAGCAGTGAAAACTGGGACAAAGGAAGTCCGGGCAAACTTTTTACTTTGCCGTTTATTTAAACTCTAGGATTGTCATAACAGTGGAAGTTTTGTATTACGACATTATCCACAGCGTCCTGTCATCGGTTTGATTTTCCGCTTTTCATAAAAACACTTTTAGTTTTCATTAGAGTTTTATGGGTAGGCCAAAGTTTTCTTCTATTTGTAAGTAAACGGAAGATTTAAACATTTCTATTAATTGGTAAAATCTCATCAATTAAACAGAAATTTCTATACTTCAAAATCAACAAGACCAAAATATTTTACGTTATGCAAACAAGGGCCAAAAGAACACGAACGTTTCAACTTTGAGTTTGAACCTTATCTTTTTATATGAAGTTAAGCCCATTATATCAAGTCTGGTTGCTTTTAAGTAAGTCTAACCTATCGAATTTTCTATTAACTAGTTTTGGTGACATTTTCCTTATTGGTATCAGGTTGCGTGAGCGCAATCCATCCTGATGGTTCTTCTTCTTCTATTACGTCACTAAAATGGCTATTTTAGTCTGCTGTCCATTCCTCATTCAGATGAGAAAGTTTCAAGAGTCTGAGAAGAGTATCAATTCGACCCGTTTCATGAGATTAATGACTCCCCCCTCTCATTGCAGGGGGGGACATCGACATCGCTGCTAACATCATCTATTAATCAAACTCAACAGAACTCTAATTAACGTTGTTTTACCTTTCACAAACTTTATCTCTTTTACTTAGATAATATTTAATTTACCCTGAATCATTAATTGTTGAACTGATTTGTGTTGAAAGGATTGATAACACTATATATTCTTTTATCTCTATGGGATTTCGCTGATGATTTCTAAATAGCAGTCTGATGGCAGAAGATTTTCAATTTCTTATTTCTTCATGTTGTTAAACATCATCACTGAGGAGGAAAATTTTACAATAACCCTAAAAATTAGAAGATTAAATAGTACGATAGAGTTTAAAAAGGTATGAGCTAAGAGACAATTTGAAGAGGAATTGATCTTTAAACTTATAAATCTTGCACAGGAGGTCTTTATGATTCCCTAGATTTCCTCTAGTGAAGAAGAAAGAACTAAAATAAGTTATAAAATGTAATGTGGTTATAAAAAAAGTATCTCGTAATAACTTATAGGGTACTAGAGATCATCTCCTAATCGGAATTCGGCCACCATTTCAGTTCATCTGGACCCAAGAAGTATAAAACATTTTATAAATGAAACATCTGTTCTTCCTGTTTTTCTATCAGTTGTTTTTACAACAACTGTCCATGATTCATTCAATAAAATCCTTTCTCCATAAAGCTTAACATTGGAACTTTGAAAGCATGTGGGGCGTAGCCCTGGAGACCGATGTGAATTATAATGGTATTCTGCTCATCTACAAGACTAATACCTTTCTAACGATATGCGCGGATTTTTCCTACGTTGCGCACAAGCTGAGAAAAAGGAGGAAAAAGAAACATGCCTGCTGTTAATGTTTATTTTACATATTTAAATAAACTCATATGGTCTTGTAACTTTGGTTTGTTTATTGATCAAGCTATTTATATTCCCTAGGAGGTAAATTGTATAGACATGACGTCTAGTCTGTCATCTACTCTGCGCCAGGTACTGTGTGATCGATCAAAAATATATTTCCTTGTTTGTGACCTACTTGTACTTCAAAGTATGAATATCATTCACAGAATAATAGCTAATGATATAAAAGTATAACAATATTCCATGCCATGGAATAAATTGTTATGTTATAGTGTTCAATATTTTTTTTAAATAGGTAATAAATTGTACAGTTTATTTCTAAAAAATAATTAAACCCAGTGATATTGATACCTTAACGATTATATCAGTAAAAACTTATTTGGAAGTAAAAAACTAGCAAACACATCAATTAAATTTTAGAAAGAAATGTAGTTTGATTTTTCGTTTAAGTTCATTTTTATTTATCATGAGCGGCTTTGATTTACATATTTGTGTGTGTACTACCAACTATAACGCCTTGCATTGTATTCCCGACCTTGTGCACTATACAACAATCGTCTGAATCTATTAGACTATTAGACTTAGAACGCTTTAGGCCTATATATTTTGCAAATTTAAAATTTTTGTTTTAGCGTTTTGTCATGTTTGAATTATTTTGCGATACACTATTAATTTTAAAATTTGATGCGATTGTAGCGGTCTAAACATGTTCAAGATTGAAAGCCCTCCAAATTTTAACGGTATCTCTCACAAACGGCGGAAAATATATGTATGCTAAGTAGTTATATTTATTAAGCAAATGGTTTTATGATAATTATTTACCAAGGGAGTAATCAAATCATATTCTTACCCGGCAGAATCTGCCGTGTTCAACCTATCTAGGTATTTTTACCCCTGCAGTCGCACGCCATCCCGGCACACTACCCTTGTTTGGTGGCATTTCGTCGATAGACTAACGGTAGACTCGGACACTGTATTGGAAATAGGGGCTGTTTAAAATATACTATAGTTTATTTACACCTTAATCTAAGGATTGGATATTTTCCGGACATACCTGACATTTACCAACAGGGATTTGAGTCACACACGTAATAGGTTTTAACGATCGTTGTATTGCCAACTGCTGTTGAAGCTTTTTTTTGCTTGTAAAGACTTTAGTCTATTGTTTTTAGGTCTCCTAGCTTAAGAAAAACCAGCATAATAGTAAATATAATTTTTTAAATCCATGGTAATAAAACTTTTTTGCATGAAAAAAGTATGGGACACAAAAATATCATTTTGCACAAAATAAGCGATTTATCATTTTATGTTAAATCATTGTGTAGACTATTACATATATTATATATGATTTGGATGAACGTTTTGATGAATTTCTCATAGATTATATTATCAATAAATTTAAAATAAAATACATCCTTACTAATATTCTAAATGGAATGAATGCCGTTTGTTTGTCACGCTTTCACACGAAAATTACTCAAACACTTTTTTTATTAGCATGATACGTGTTGTTTGTAATCAGAAATGAAAAACAAATGTCTACAACACTCAAAAATATATTTACACTTATACTGCAAAGAATACAGACGGTAAATATATCAAAAGATGGAAAATGGCAATTGATTTCGACCGGACACACCGATCAGGCCCAAAGAGAGAATGACAGAATCCAACATGGCGGACAACAATACAGAGACAAATGACGTCATAGTCACATGACTTCCATCTTCACTGCTATTGGTCCAAATTGTGCCAATGGAGAATCAAAGCGCATACACATGAAAAATAATCAAAAACATTCAAAATCAAAATCAGGGAGCAAAATCTTGCACCCTAAAATAGAAAACTGTAACAGGTTTTTTATTTATTTATTTATTTTCCACGGCAAACACCATTTACAATATTATTTTATAAACTAAGTCACAATGTTGAATTAACTTGCTAAAGGTGCAACAGATCATGAATGTTTGATAACGAAAAAATTCTAAGACATATCAAAAGTTCAATACACAATACAAAACAGTAAATACAAGCAATGACTGAGAAAGTGCACACAATACAATATTTTACAATTCAGAATTCCTAGGCCTGAAAATTGGCAATAAATATGACAATAACAACAACAATAAATTAACAATAACTACAACCATAAATTAACAATAACAAGAATGAATATTGAAGTACATAACAATAGAAATAAATATAACAATAACAAGTACAGTTCGTTTATAGGTACATGACTTAGAACATTCAAATTAATAACAATTTAATAACAACAGTATAAATACCTAAGCATGCCATTACAATAAAATCAACAAAAGCAAGTGCCAAAGATGAAAATGTCTTTTTTTTTAGTTGACGTCATCGGAGTCCACCAGCTTCTGCACACTTCTCTTGAAGGCTGCAAAGGAAGATGAAAAAAAGTCTATTGTTCCTGCGACTTAATTTCCAAGACTTTGGATGCGAGGAATTGTACTTTTCTGCTGGTAGAGGGTGTGGAAGTGGAGTCGTTCGAAGACATCCTGTGATCTGGTCCGACGAGGAATGTGAAAATTGAGCTTCTCCAGCAGATTTGGACAGTCTATGTTGCCATTTATTAACTTGTGGAGAAAACAACCATCGGAAATTTTCCTCCTGTCTTCTAGAGTGTGAAGTTCCAGTTGACGTCTCAGATCCAAGATTGGCACCTCTAAATAATTAAACCCAAGTCTGAAGCCATATATTCTCAGAAATCGTTGCTGGACCTTCTCTAGAGCACCAATGAGTCCAATTTGGTAGGGAGACCACACAGAAGAGTTGTATTCTAGTAGAGGACGAACTAACCCTTTGTAGAGAGCTAATAAAGATTGTGTTGTTAAGGAGCCACGAGAGAGGCGTATCAATGACCCCAGGGTAGCGTTAGCTCTACCACAAATATATTGGATATGTTGTCCGGGATGGAGGGTGGGAACGGTCAAAACTCCAAGATCTTTAATTTCATTTACTCTACGTAGGGGAGATCCGTTGAGACAGTACTGGTGGTCATTCCAATATTGAGTCCGGGAGAAGGTCATCAAGAAGCATTTGGAAATATTCAGCTCCATGCAGTTTTTCAAGGCACCATTCTTTGATTTTGTTCAGGGAATTTTGAAGAAGAATATGATCATCATTTGAGGCGATCTTCTGAAATAGTTTGGCATCATCTGCAAAGAGGAGTACATTGACATCTACTCGTTTAATGTCATTTACAAATAGAATAAACAGAAAAGGTCCCAAAATGGAACCCTGTGGAACCCCGGAGCGGACATTTATAGGACCAGAGGTAGCATTCCCATTCGATACAAAGAGTACCCGGTCTTGAAGGTATGATTGTAGAAACAACAGAAGAGTACCAGTTATTCCCAAAGCTTATAGTTTTGCTAGAAGATGTTCATGACTGACCCGGTCGAAGGCTTTGGCAAAGTCAAGAAAAATGCAATCGACTTGATTTCCAGATACAAAAGCTTCGTTGATGCTGTGGTGAAAGCTTATGAGATTGGATGATGTCGATTTTCCAGGTCGGAAGCCATGTTGTTCTGAAATTATCAGATTCTTGAATTCAAACTCAAGACCCTCGAGAACTACGCTTTCAAAAACTTTAGATAGAGATGACAAGACAACCACTGGTCTATAGTTTGATGCATTGGATTTGTCACCGGATTTATGAATTGGGACGATGCGGCCTGGTTTCAGACAATTGGGAAAAATGCCATTGGAAAAGAAACAATCCCAAAACACAGCAAGATGAGGGGCAAGAACCGGAGAGCAGAATTTTAATACAGAAGGCGGGATGTTATCCAGGCCGGCCCCTTTGCTTGTATCAAGAGCATTGAGTCTCCGTTCAATATCCAAGGCAGACAGTTGCCAGCTAGAAATACTTCTGGAGCTGTTAGATTTGTATGGTGGCGGTGGTGTTAAAGGTTCTTTGAAAATACTGGCAAAGTATTCAGCAAACAGATTGCAGACACCATTTGGTTCTTCAGCTGTAACTGCATTGTGGGAGAGCTTCGAGGGAAAATTAGATGAGTTCCTTAGCTTATTCACATAACTCCAGAAGCACTTTGGGTTTGACTTCACTGAACTATTTATATGATCCATGAACCTTTTACGACATTGCTTCATAAGAACAGTGCTTTGATGGCGGAGGCTGCAGAATTCAGTGTAGTATTTAGGGTTCAACGTGGACTTGTACTGCTTGTGAGCAGCTTTCTTGCAAATTATTTTCCTCTTTAATTCTGAAGAGTACCAGGAGGGAAAAGGTGACTGGCCTACTCTCTTCTTCGGGCAGTTTTCCATTATTACTGACACAAAACAAAACAAAACATTTCAAAACTCTGTTCCACGTTAGAGTTATTCAAATCAGTTGGATAAGGTCTATTTGCCAACCAGCAAAAAACTGCCTGGAGGTTGCACCTTCTGAGATTAGGGACAAATGATACCTGGTGTGATATTTTAGTGCGTTCAAGCATTAAATCCATTGTCAATGCTGGGTGATTATCTTCAATATTAACAAGGGGTTCCAAAGCATTTTCAACGTAAAAACTATGGTCCGAGGTGAATATCAAATCCAGGATTACGCCCCTTTTATTCCGTACAAAGTTACATTGTTTCAATTCATAGAGGGCGGATAAATCCATCAATGATTGTGAAGAAGAATTAAGCCTGGAGTTCCATGGTTCTTCCCAGTTTGTGGTAGGTTGATTGAAATCACCAGTAAGGATAATCTTTGTGAAATCAGGGCCGGAAGAAATTACCTCCTCAACTGCAAGAGAGAAATTCTCATATTTGTCAGGCGATGCATCAGGAGGTATGTAAGCACAGGAAAGTAAAATTAATGAGGTACAATACTTAATGCAAACGAAGACGCACTCCAGACAATTGACTGGGGAGCTGCCAAGATGGAAACAGATTTTTCACTGCAACAAGAACGCCACCTTTCGACTTCTTCATACTAGTTTCTGAAGTTCTATCTTGCCTGTAGACATTAAAACCATTCAGCTCAAGTTCAGAAGTAGCAATATCGCTGGACAGATTAGTTTCACATAAAAAAATAATATCATAAACACCTGTGCAAACATTCTCCCTTAAAGTCTCCAGTTTTGTCCTCAGACCATTTACGTTCTGAAAGTAAAGATTTAAGATGTGGTTGCCGTGGAAGTTCTCGAGTTTTTTGGAGTGTTGATCTTCGTGATGGATGGTATCCCATTTTTGTATTTGATTGTGAGGTCGCTTTCTCCTTTCGCTTTTCTTGATTCTAGTTCGGTGCGTAAACGGGATAAGAGGGCCCGCTCCTTATCAGTTCGATCTCTAACAATTGAAACAGATGAAAATTCGGGGTGAGCGGCAGCCAGCTCTTCTTTAGAAAACTTTGAACAGATGGATCTTACTAATAGTTCTTCTTTGAGGAAGACTTTCAGAGGACGGTTTTTGTTTTTCACTGGCTTTCCCATGCGAACACATTGCAAAAGGTCAAGTTGTTTTCCTGGCATAAATACTTCCACTATGGTTTGATGGATCTGGTGTGTACAAGATTTGTTGTAATGATTGTAATAGTTTTTACATAGGCCAAACTGTAAATTTTGTCAAAAGGTATAAGAGTCATGTTTCGGCTTGGCGTAATAACAGGGCAGAAAGATCAAATGTTGCCAAGCATCTATTGGAAAACGGTCACACATTGGGAAACATTGAAGACAATTAATTTGAGTGTGTTGCAGAGTTGCAAGAAGGGTAACCTAATGAGTGCATGGGAGGAGTTGTTTATTTTCAAAGAAAAATGTAGGGATAGAGATAAATTGATCAATGAACAGGTAAATTTTGACTCTGGTGGCACCTATCACAATATGTTCAGTAAGTTTCAGGTTACCAATGGGGTTTAGTGTAGTTTTGAGTATGAAATTCATTGTATTTTAATTTGTTTTATTCTTTTTTATGTTGTATTATCTTACACTTATGTATATTTTTATTTTTATTTTATTTTGGTTCATCGTTTTAATGTTTTTGATTATTTTTCATGTGTATGCGCTTTGATTCTCCGTTGGCACAATTTGGACCAATAGCAGTGAAGATGGAAGTCATGTGACTATGACGTCATTTGTCTCTGTATTGTTGTCCGCCATGTTGGATTCTGTCATTCTTTCTTTGGGCCTGATGATGATCGGTGTGTCCGGTCGAAATCGATTGTCATTTTCCTTCTTTTGATATATTTACCGTCTGTATTCTTTGCAGTATAAGTGTAAATATATTTTTGAGTGTTGTAGACGTTTGTTTTTCATTTCCGAAAATTACTCAACCAATCACCATGAAACTTTGTACATGTATTATTGAAGGTATAAAAAGTAACATAGGATACTTAAAAAATTCTTTGTAACAAAATTTTAAAATCTATTTTATTATTTATTTTTTTATTTGTTGCTAAGAAACAAATTCAATGTAAAATTCCAATTTTAGGTATTCCAGCGATTTCTTATATAAAGAGTGAGCATAGGGAACGAGCTAAATCTGACGGTGATTAACGCGAGTGAAGCCGCGGGAAAAAGCTAGTATAAAATAAATACTAGAATGTGAGATTAAACCCACATTGCGTTGTTATAATAAAATGTTTTTAATGAAAAAATACAAAGTAGGTTACACGATACATGCATTCAGTGCAGCTTCAAATTGAAGTCAGGAGAAGATTGAATTAGCAAAAAGCTTCGAGGAGCAAAAGCGCAGACTCAAGTCTGAGCCTTCTATCCATTAATCTTCTGTAGAAGTTAGCTCTCCTTGCCCTTGATGCTTAGAAAAATAATTAGCAAACTAGAAACCGAATGATTCTCTTCTTATGATGATAATGATTCGTACGATATATTGCCGCACAGCCCTAAGGTTTTGAAACACTGTTTAATAATGTATTTTTAGTTGAGTGTAATTTTTAGCAGCAAAGTTGAAATCTTGAAAATAGATTTCATAGTTCGTTATCAATGTCACTAGCATTTTTCTGTCATTTGTTAGTCTTACTGCCAGTGGAGTTACAGACGTGATTTTTGTTTGTATGAAAATTCGTAATGCTCACAAATGTAACGTTAAATTGAAATTAGTTTAGATAAAAATAAAAATACATGAAAGTTAAAATAAGATTTCTTACTGGCACGGGTTTGTTTAAATAAAAGTTGTAACCCTACAAATAATGCTAAATTTTACAAGATTCAATATTTAAGAAATCATTTATGGTTATTTATACAAAACTCCACACATAATTTTATTTGCCTTCTCTAGCTTCATAATTTTGTTTTCAATAACTTAAGTTTTGAAAAAAATCATCTGTGATCTAAATTAACTATTATTGTTCGGAAAGTCTACATACTCCATGAATGTCGCGGTAGAGATAATGTTGTTAAAAGGTAGCTCAAGAAGGTAATGTATCCATTTTTTAACCCAGATATTAAAATTTAAAACTTTGGTAACCAAACGAACAGCAAAAAGTTAGTGTCGATGAATTGACGTAAACGATACAGCTATTAGTTTTATAGTTTACTCCGCAATAGTGGACTCTTGGTTCCGGACAATGGACATTCACAAGGCCTTGGCCTTAACTCTGACTGGCGGCGACCTTGCAATGCTGAGGCACCGACCGCGGCTCGCGTTCAAATAAGAACAGCATTAGGAATCCTTCTAGAGTTGTTCACACGACTGCAGTAATGGTGTGGACGAAGGGAAAATTAAGCGCAATTTTTATTTTCATGTCAGGAATTAGTCATATGTTTACTTCTTTGCTTAATGGGAAATTTATTTAACTTAAAATTATAGTTAGATAATAGATAATAGATTCGATCTTAAAAGAATCTTCTTGTTTCGTTCGTCTTAAAAGGTGCTTGGTAATTTGGGAATGAGGTTACAAAATGTATAACTTAAAATACCTTATCGACTGGGAGAATAAGTAAGTGGCTACAAAAATTAAATAACGAATTTAGGTTTCTATTATCCGTAGAGAGAACAGTTACGATAATGTACATAGGCCGTACTTAAAAAATTTACCTTATAATATTAAGAGTAAAGATAAAAGTTTGATCAAATTGTTAATTAATGCATTGGCGTAATACATTATAATGCAGTGCATAGTTTAATCGCATGCATTATGAATTAATGTTTATTGTAAATAAATAGTATTAAATAAAACTCACGAAAAAACAAGCTCCATAGAGCTCCAGAGTAAATTAATCTTAACTACAGTACTTGGCTAAGTGTTTCTATCCAAGCTTTCAAAACCGATTCTAGAATGCTACAACTATATTGTATACATTATATATATTGTATATATTGTATACTATATTGTATACAACTATATTGTAACTTGTCTGTTACAACTATATTGTATTGTTTTTTATCTTATTTTGATTAGTTTAAATTTCAATCAATGTCAAGTCAATACCTTAGTATTGGCTTGACATTGAAGTAGTATAGCCCTTTTTTAAACTTGATCCTTCGTGGGAGGGGCCAGAAAAGGATTTTTACACAGGTAATGTGTGTCTCTGATCCAAAAACACACATTTTTGTACATTTTTGTATATGCTGATATTCTATTGGCTGAAGCATTTTGTTTTTTCGTTGTTGTTTTTCATCTTATTTCTATATACCAGATGGTTGTTTCACATCATAACATATTGTGTATCAACAGTTGCTTTGTACTTAATGAGTTTACTTTAGAACTGTTGCTTTTAACATAGCATAGGTGTGGTTTGCGGTTGAACAGCTGACTAGGTGTTAAAAAATATAACACTGATAGGCATCAATTTATTAAAAACGTTATTTAAGGCAATCTGGTACTCGAACATGTTTGTCAAAAGTAGAATTTTTTTGTTTACAGTTGTAATCCCTCACCCACCCTAATATTCTTGAGGAGGATCAAGTTTAAAAAATCTACCTATAAATGTAAATTGTCCGTTAAATTTCCTTGCGACTTGTTGCAACCTATGCACGATAACCGTATCAGTGAATGTTCGCAGCTAACTGCTGATGTAATGGGAGACATTCCGATTACCATCAAGGAGCTGAGTTTCCCAAAACTGTCTCCACGCTAAAGCTTTATGGTTATGGCATGGTGATCGTGTAAGAACAACCTTAACTCTCTTCTGGATAAATTTGTGGTTATAATTTGTCTTATTGTTCATGAAATAGTTCAACAACACTTTTTAAACCACACAGGTAGATTAAATCGTGAGGGCTAGCATTAAAATGTTATGAAAAAACTAGTGGGAAAATCTCAAAAACTAGTGGAAAGTTTCCATAGTAAAAAATTCAGTGGCAAGAATGTAGCATTGAAATCAAATTGATAGTTACTGTCCATATAAATTTGAGCTCTCTGAAGACTCGCCAACTGGTGAAATTTCCCGTCCACGTTTATGTCGATTGCTCGTCAGAGGATTTAACAGCATTTGATGGTTAAAGGAAAGTAACGTAGGATGTCATTGTCTTTACTTATCATAATAATTTAACTTTCTATAATAGGATATTTAATTAATAAGATTGATCTAGTTCTTACTATCGCATACCATGAAATCCTTGGACATTTTTATAAATGATTTTTAGAATAGGATTTAAAAAAATGATACGTTACAACTCTTCAACACACGAGACGTATGAGCAACAAACAAATGTATATTGGATACTTGGCTATTAACAATAAACGTACAAAACTCGTTAAAAATATTTCAGGACGTCAAACAAGTAAACAATGAAACATCTTAAAATTGGTCAAAGAGCAGCTGACACTATTTCTGTCTTATGGTGATTGTACCTAAACTTGAATGCCTTTTATCATAAAAGTTCATTTTTATCTTAACAATAGTATTATTTAAGACACAGAAATAATCGTCATTTTACGAAACTTGACAACTTGCATTTATTTCGAGAGGTAATTGACAAAGTCAACCACTAAATGAGGAAACGCAAGGTCAATATTGTAACAATAATTGGTCGATTGGTCTGTTACAATTAGTAAAGTGACTTCGAGTCCCGTGGTAAAATCGATAAGGTTGATCGTTAAAGCGAACAAAGTGGTCTTACAAAGAGGAACTGGCCTTCTTGGCCTTCTCGCTCCGTTTGGACTTTCAATTGGCAAATCTGCATATACTTTGCAACGCGAAGACAGAAGCTAAACAGACAACAATGCAGTGTTAAGTGGAGTTACTTAAAAGTAAAAATGACTTTTACATCGATAAAAATATGATAGCTATGTAAAAAGTATCATAAATACATTTTCACAAAGAATTTTGACAAGGTTAAAGTCTGTATTTATGTGAACCAAGGTTTTATAGAATAATCAACAAATAATATCGGTTCAATTGATACATCCGGATTATAAAAATAAAGTACCCAGATAACTATCGACAAACACCCAATGCTACCCAAGCTCGATCATCTGATTTTATAAATAAAATATTGAAATAAATGTCCTTTACAATTTTTAATTTAATTGACTATGAGGTTCAAAATTTAATTTTAAATTAAAATTGTATTTTACGTATGTTGACATGGAGAATTTTTATTCCCCACATAACTATGAGCTAATTTTTTTTAAATTAGAAAGCTGAACTTAACTTATTAACAAGTCGATGATATTGGGATGCATGTCAAATTCTTTTGGGATTTTTTCTTTGTTTCTTGACCACAATAAAATGTTTATTATTACTAATAAATTATCTAAGTTTCCTTCACGTTTGTCAAAGAAATCACCACACTGCTTGAATTTAACTCTAACATAAATTATTCTACTCACTTGCCTTAATATTACCAACCTTATCAATATCTTTGAACCTACATAGACTTGTCGATTAAATGGTTCATGGGGTTCCCACGTATAAAAGTTAATAATCATTTTTTGTATTTGTTACACTAGTATATAAGTTGCTAAAAATCGAGCAATTTTGATAGGATAGTTTAAAATTTGTCATATTTACCAAGATGACCTTAAGCCATTTTAGCCATTTTCATATTAAGCCTCTCTAATCCATATATCCCTACCCTCTTAGAGGGGCCGAAGCCCGCTAAAAAATATTCAAACATATAGTAAAGGTTAGACCATAGCTCATTTATTGTAGTGAGTAGTATAAGTTTATAAACATAAGTATTGTTTATAAACATAAGTATGTTTATAAAGTACATAAGTAAGGTTATAAACATAAGTGACAAATTTTTTATAAGTGACAAATTTGAATTTCATGATAGAATTTGTGTGAGCTTATTTGCCTCAACCACTCACCTAAAAATCCTAAAGCATTAGCCTACAACATAATTATAAAAAATTTTAAAAAGTTAAATTGTATTGTAACATTTAGTGAAGATACTTATTAATATAACCAATACATTGGCAATGATATAGAGAATGTGGCCGGTATCCAAGCATTCATGTCACAATTTAACTATATTTCAGTAAAGACCTTCAGTTTTTTATGAAATACAGAGAAAATTTTAATGTTTTTTATTGGCAAATTAAAGATTAAGACAGTAAGATCGATTATATACGTCTTTGTATTTAGAGGATGTCCAAACTCAACCTTAAAAGGTGAAAATGTTATTTAAAATAAAATGTTAACGTTGGTTAACCTTTTACAAATATTTAAAAATAGACACAAATGAAGATAACTGTAGTCGCATTTAGTTCAACACGAATTCACCTAATTATCCCACAATCTCGTCTGAGATAATCCCACGTCGTCTCTTGATATAAACATCGCCATTGGCATTTCGAACGCAGATTAAAGGTTGTTTCGAACCGGAAGTAGTAGTGGGAGCAATCTGGGAACGGCAGACAGCCACCTTCATTGCTTCTCTGCATGTGTGCATCGAATATGCATGGAATATTTGGACCTGCCTCACCTCTGCCACCATTGCTCGGTAAACGCTTATATTCCATGTAAATGTAAAATATTCAATACAATTATCTTGCTTGCTTTTGATACAAAGGGTTGCAAGAGTTTAAGAACAGAAAACTGTTGTTATTACTTCTATAATTTTTTATTAATGAACAACACTATTTACGTTATTCTGTAAGCTAGCGATGATTTAGCATGCAGAAGGCATAGAAATAGAAGTAAAATTGGAAAACACGGCAAGAATTATATTAAGAAAAGTAATAAATTAAGATTACATGCAGGAAACTTCATAAAAAATACGAAAAGTAGTATGACAAAATTAACAAGTTTTATCGATAATCACTTTGACGTAGTAAAATAAACTTTTCTAACGAATTAACTTGCTGCAAAAGAATTGAAACGCTTTTAAATTTCACTTTATCTAAACACATTGCAAGTTTAGGAATGTAATTAGGCTTTAATGAATAATTTATTGCACCATTTGGAAAACTATATAATTATATCACAAATGAGTTGTAAAAAATTACTAAATTAAACAGTTCATGGCAATAGTTATTTTGTTTACATATAGTCATAGTCTTGTTCACAAAATTTACATTACACATTTTTCCCACCAGTCTATGGTAAATTCATTGGTTGACACAATATTAATAGCAGTAAACGTTTCATATAGAATAAAAACCTGATTAAATATAGAATTAACTAATTCTCGTCGACAGTTCGACAACCGGTCTTTTTCTTAAGGTACGAGGAATTGTAGTAACTATGTCAGATTACAAGGTTTTATCGTAAAAACAACTCATTACAAAAAAAGTAATGTATTGGATTGAGAATTTAGATTTTTGTAATTTATAAAAGCATAAAACACGATTGATTATTTTTGTCACAAGAAATTTTTGTAACTCTCATACTACAAATTCAACAATACAATGAAAAATCTTCACATCATCTCTAACATAAACAGTATGCTTGGCTTAACGTAAGTCGAGCCATGTAGCTAAACGTTGTCAGTAGAAATCAGCTTATCTCCATCATGTAACATGTTCAGGTAGACTGAACCTCAGTACTGTATCAGTACAATGTATATAATCGAAATCTGGATCAAAGTCGCCGACGTTACATATCAATACATATTTAATACGCTACATCGGGTTTTTTTACTAGGAACTCCCCTCCAACAGTTTTTAACAGATTTTAACGATTTTGGTGCCATTGTATGGGGCTTGGCGTGCTGCTGTTTCTACATCTAAGCCCAAACGGAAGGGCCCAACCAGCCCTTAAAGTTCGTAATTTCCTCATATTATGATTAACATTGGCATGAAAATTGATTAATTTTCAAGTTTGACAGTAGAAAAGAGAAAATACTAAATAAGTATCAGCATTTATCTATTTACACCAAAGAGGTGATTTTAAATCAACTAGTATATAGATTTTAATTGGTTAAAAACTACAAGTATGTAAACGAAAACACTGTGATTGTTTTCCTAAACGTTGAATGATTAGAGAGTTCAAATTAAAGGTCTTGATCAGCTATTACATTTTAAATGAAACCCAACTTGAACAAATAGTAGCCCTCTTAGTAGGTTTTCCAGTCAATAGTGTCACCAAATCTTAATATGGCAAGACAGACTATAATTAATAGAAGTTTTCAATCATTTTGCTTTACCTGATAATCCTTTTAAATCAAATCAAAATATATAAAGTTCCAGTGAAAACGAAGTAGACGATTGCCGAATCCTCATTAATGTATTCTTATGTAGGACGTTTTACTTTTTTCCAATTGTCTTTTAAGGTTTTGAACACGCCGCTGCGTTTATTGAGCTTTTGTTGTTATAGAATCTTTTATTTTATTAGTAGGCCACCATTCTGAGACTGCTTCGCACTTTCTTTTTTTTCATTCTTCACTTTTTACTAAGCACCATTTCTATTTAACTAAGAATCATACTTAAACCCACCGATCTAAATTTCTTTTCTTTTGAAATTTGGAATTTCTTTTGCGTATTGGATGAGTTAGGCGAAAAATAAAAGTATGCTGATGTTCGTCGTGGCATTTGAATGTGAGTACGGTACCTTTTAACCACCACCAGTAAACCATAACATAAACCATGAACATCGGTCTTATTGGGCCAGACGCACTCGGATGTGATTTTACAGTAATTTTAAATATATATAAGATAAGCGATTAGAAATGTATGTTTTTTTATGAACGGTATATAAAAAAGAACGAATAGGAAATTATAATAGCTAGTTAAAATTTATAAGGCTTTATAAACTTTTTCTGATGAATAATAGTTCTAGTTTATAGTTCTTCAATATATAAAAAAGTTAAGTGTAACATAAATTAAAAATAATAATAATTTAATTTAATAATAATTAAAATTAATACAAATATTAGCTTCTTGAAATATGAAAACCCCTGTATGTTATATAAACTTATGGGAGAATTTGCGAGGAAGACCATTACAGTACAAATACTGTGAATAGTGAAAGTAAAAATAAGTTACTAAACTACCAATATTTAAATAAATCCGTATAAATTCACTGTATTTGTATAATAAATTACTAACCCAAAGTGATAAGTTTACAATGTCGTCTTTCCTTAGGCTAGGCGCACACGGGCGATTATTTTAAGGCAATTATTTCATCGCCCAGTCTGTGCATCATTGGAAGGAATGGGAGCGCGCACACAGGCGATCAAAAATAGCGCCGATTTTAAAATCTGTGGCAAGCCACAGATTTGTGGGCGAGGCGATAGTCGGCCGGAAATCTGAAACATACAGGTTGTAACCTGTCCGCGCACACAGGCGATTGAATAATCGGCCGATCGCCCGTCAGTAGCTACTCCGCAGTCACCGGTGACTTGTTTGTCTTGTATATTTGTGTTGTTTGTATACAGTCATATTGTGCAATGGCAGATTTTGATAACAAAGCATCAAAACTTTTTTTTTGACATTCTGTAATAGTTAAAGAATTTCCTTTCGTCCCCTCGTAAGGTGTTATATATCTTATGAAACTGTCCATTTATAAGTCTCTGACTTACAATAGGGTGTTGGTGTACCCAATACCTACGGTGATGTCTTCTTCTTTTTTTAGCCCGCATCAGAAGTGCACAAACACACGTTAGCTCTTACAAAGTCCATTTTTATGTCACACAGAATGAGAACTACCACGCGAAAACAATCGCTACGTGTGCGCGTTCACATAGATCGAGGGCGATTTTTAATAGGCCAATTTTTTAATCGGTCAATTAAAAAATCGCCCGTGTGCGCTTAGCCTTATATATAGAAATAATAATTCAGGTAAATTAAAACAGCTTTCCTTATTCGAACGTGTGGTGATGAATCTGAAATTGAACGTATTATTTATCTGATGAGAAATTATTGTTTTTCCATCAGCAAGAGACGTCATAAATTTTCATTATTATTTAATTATCTTACCAATCAGGATCCTTGGTTTTATAATTAATTAGGAATATGTAATTTTATCCTGAAGGAGTTTATAGATCATTTATACTACGTACCTCAAACAAAGAGTAAATCTATTGCATGCAATGCAAAAATCTATACTTATTTAATACCTTTAATACCTTTATTGAAATGGCGACCTAACATTTAATACGCTAAGGGTTTTTTTGTCTTGAGAACTCCTCCTACAATTTTCAACCGATTTTCAAGTTTTTTGGTGTTGTTGGATAGGGCTTGGTCTGCAGTCTTTTCCGCCAAAAACTGATGAGAATCTGACGGAAAATAAAGGCGTTATCCACCATCAAAATCTTAAAATTTCCCATTTAAATAACATTGGGATTGAAATAAAGCTGGATCTGTTAATCATCAGCTGTAAATACGTGAAGTTTTGATGATTGCAGATATTCACAATATTGGACTGGTCGGACGTCAATGATTTAGAGATATAAGTAACATTTGTATTGTATTCAAATAAATTGCTCGATTTCGAGCAACACATTTACTAGTAAAGAAAAATAACAAAACACAATAAAATATAGTCAGTGAAAAACTATGTTTAGTAAGTCAAATTTATATATATTATACAATTTTAAATTAGGTACAGTTTAAACTAGTTTTAAAATTCAAAATACTGATGAAAAATCAATAAACCTAACTTAATTTTAACTGAGCTATAAACATATATGGCCGTGAAATCTCATCAAATCTCAATCTCTTCACGTTCATATAGAAAATTTGATAATTTTACAGGCAATCACCCATCAAAACGTAGCCACACCCTTTGTCACAGCTAACCTTCGTTCTCACTCACAAAGACCAACTCTTTTGATGTTAGGCATATTAAGAAACTAAAACATGAATCGTAATGGAACAAATTATCTGTTGTGCGAATTGCGCCATTTTTATTATATCACAACTTACGTCATAAATCCGAGCTGTGATTGGTCTAGAACTGACATTTTAATGTAACCACCGTATGTTTAGGAACTCATTTTGCAACGGGTTTTGTATTTGGTGTAATAATGTACCTTTTTATGGTGCTAATTATGCTTATTGCAATAATGGTATATAAACAACGTATCTAATAATCTAATTTCTTTTATTATTATTTTTAGTTGAACACTGCAAAAAAAGACAGAGACGATTAACGTCTGTGATGTAAGATGTTGATGGTGTTAGCCCCGTCTATGCCGGTTTAATCTCGATCCAACAGACAGGGGCCTTTATTGCAGGTCGACCTGTTCCTGCTCCTGCTCCACTACCATCGACTATGCATGGAATACTTGGAGCTACTTTTGCCATTAACTTCCGCCTCTTTTCATTCTAACCATTTAATTCCTAAGTATACTATTAAACCTTCTTTACATAAAAGATCCTCTTAACTGAAAATAAAGATGGTCTACTTGGACTGTGCCGTATTCAAGAAACGTTTTGTTATTAGATTAAACAAATAATTAAAAAAATATTTTTAAATAATAGGTCATTTCGTATCAAATAGAACCAAAATAGTTCCTTTTTCTATTAATGCTTTACGTTAAATTTTTTAAAGTAATTTTTCTAACGTTATTTCGCACACTTAATTGAAACCCTATCTAATACGAGTAAGAGGCCTATTTATATGTACTAGAGATCGCCCATTGGTCGAAATTCGGCCAAAGATTCAGTTGATATTGAGACAATTAATTTTAAAAAGTTGTACAACTAAAACATCTGTTCTTGCTGATTATTATTGCTAGCTTTAGTTATTGCAACAGATGTCTAATCATTCAATAATTTGTCCTTCTCCTATAAGATTAACATTGACACTTTGAAAGCCTTATGGCGTAGCCCTGGTGACCGATGTGAAATATAATGCTATTCTGCTCATCTACAGCACAATACCTTTCTAACGGTATATGGGGATTTCCCCTACGATGTACAGAAGCTGAGAAAAAAGGAGGAAAAGAAACATGCTTGCGTATTAATATATAGATGTATGCACACTGATCTCAAAAACGGCTAAAACGATTTTATTCAAACTTTGCAAATAACTTAGTTTTGGGGGGAAATAATATTTACATAGGTCTCTATGCTAGGAAATAGTTATTTGTGCTTCTAGGGACTAAAGTACAATGTTTTCTCCCTGAAGGGAAAGTGTTGTCGCCCGAAGGCGAAGCCGAGGGCGACGATTTCCCTGAGGGAGAAAAGTACTTTAGTCCCTTGATGCACACAACATTTTTCCTCCACCTACACGAATAACATTTAGGCCTAATAGGCCTACCGTACATAATTTAACTTAACCTTCATTTGATCCCTTGCTCCGCCAAGCTGGATCAGTCGGACATCAACATAAAAAACACACACACAAGGTAGGCTATATCATTTTTAAAGAACACGAAAAAACAAAATATAATTTAAGCCTAATCAAAAGTTTTACACTTATGTTTTGGACTTCTTAGGTTAATAGCCTACCCAAGCGAAATGTAAACAAACACCTACACTGCCACGGCCACCTCTAGTACTAGAGATGCTGCTCACCCACTGCTGACAGAATGGACAGCAGGTGAGCAGCAGCTACAGCTGCTATTAGTCAACAATGAGTAACGAAACAAATACTGTACAAGCAACAGCTGACTGTGGCTCATGTTCTTTTTAATCTCTCTTTTAATGTTATTCTTATGTAACTAACTTTAGCCCCGTGGTACGAAAAAAACTTGAGTTTTCCCTAGGTAGAACAATTAAGTATTCAAGTCACATGGGATAGAAATTAGTACTTTATTACTCTATTCCAAGGAGTAAAATACGGCTTTAGATAGTAGGTGGAGGAAAAATCTTATTTCGTAATAATCGTGAATTGAAATCCAAGATTTTAGGCCTACATTTTTCTTTGTAAGTTAAAAATTTAAACAAATGAGTTGATTAAAACAGCTGACTCAACTATTAATGTACCCATCACTTTCTCCAGTATAAAGACGTGGTTTCCCATTGTAGTCTTTTAATGAATTCCTCAATTATCCTAAAATGAAAACAATTTATTTTGTAAATCGTATTTATACTGGTCATTATGAATGTTTGGAAATAAAAGTTAAACAAAAGGATGACACAACTAAGTTAAATCTAGGTTTGCAATCGTATTTACTGTTATTACAAAAGAATGTTTTCATAAATTAAATCAGCTGTTAACCGTAGAGGTGAAATGCACGTGTTACAGATTTAACTTGTTCTTCCACAAAGTTATACCAGAGTGCAGAGCCCTTATTCCTACATTAAAACATTCTGAAAGGAAAATGAGCAAAGCGAACAAGCTTGTTGCGAATACGAGTGACCTAAGTAAAGGGGCTCGTCTTGAATTGTAACAAGCCTTTTTGCACTAGGCATTTTAGAGGGCACCGTTTGCTACTGATATTGTTACATGGGGATCGTTTAAGTTTAGAGAGCCAATGCTCGGTCGCCTTGTAATGTTCGATTTGATAACATTAATTTTATGTAAAATAATATTTACATGAAAGAGTCAATTATTTTACTGTCCCTTTCTGTAAAGGAATAATTGTTTAAAGGAACGTAGGTAAGGGGGTTTATTTACTTTTCTATGTCATTTAAATCAATTAAATATATAGATCCATTTACATCAACTCTTAATATTTATCCCAAAAATATTTTACGGTTAAAGTCTTGGAACTACTTTTGAATTTCATCACAACTCATTGGTAGATACGTTTGAAATTGCACATATGGTACATAAATAATTTAGATAATATATATTTTGGTCTTTTAACTATGTACACACTGATCGATCGATGCGAACAACATGTAACATAGTATAAGTATTTTATTATTAATTTATTATTAGAAAATAATTCTGTAGTAGCCTACTAGTAACATACGTATTATATTTTGTACATAATATAATAAGTTTTTTTATTCATCGATAATAGCAACAAAGTAGTAATAATTTGAACTAAATCAAAGAGTAACATCAATTAGTGCAATATGTTGTATTTAATTGATGGACTGTTTTATTAAATCATAAAATGTAAACAAACCATAATTTTTATTGGCTGCTGTCATTTACCTTATTATAACATAATTCTGGCTTAGGAAACTTAAAAAATAAAATTTAAAGTTATATAGATCAAGATAGTTTAAATTATTTAAACATAAAATCAAATGTGTCCTAATTAATTATAGCTCGTTTTACATACATATTCTCACGTTTACACATCTCGTTCGAGTTACATTTGAAATTAATTAAATTTTAAATTCTTAGTGAAAACCTGTAGCCCTTACAGTAAGTACACGGATGTTACACTTACACTGTAACATGACAAATATTTTTTAATAATACTTATAAGTTACAATCTAACTTCCGAAAATAATAACCTTTTGAACTTTAATCGGAGCACAAATCAATTACAGGATGGACAAACAATCGTTTCCGTTACCTATAAAGTATAAAAAGGTTTGCAGGGTCTAATTGGTTAGTGGTGTAGGGTCGGGGGATAAGGTCAAGATGTGCTTTGAGGCGACCATCACAATAGCGTCTGTGACACAACCCCAGGTCGACGGTCCGGCTATGGCTTTCACAAAATCTGTTTTGGACCCGCTTCTTAACCCTCTATACCACTCGTTTGGAGTAAAACTCCTAATGAAATAATTTTTAAGCATGCTTAATATAAGCGTGCTTTGTTGGTTAACAACTTTTAGAGTAATTACATATCCAGTTAATGTTCCACAAATAATCTAAACAATGAGTGAACAAGTTTTTTATTATTAATTTGCGTGTAATCATTACATAGTTTCAAATGGTTATTGATCTAAAGGATGTATTTGAAGTACCGGTATGTAAAAACATTAATTTCATCCAATACCCTTTCCCTTGGGGTTTTATATTCTTAAATTACCTAAGTATCTATCTATATACTAATACGCAAGCATGTTTCATTTCCTCCTTTTTTCTCAGCTTGTGTGCATCGTAGGAGAAATCCGCGCATACCGTTAGAAAGGTATAGTCCTGTAGATGAGCAGAATTCCATTCTAATTCTCATCGTACTCCAGGGCTACGCCCCACAGGCTTTCAAAGTTCCAATGTTAATCTTATGGAGGATGGATAATTGATTGACTGATAGACAGCTGTTGTAAAAACAAATAACTGCTAGAAAAACAGTGAGAACAGATGTTTCAGTTATAAAATGTTTTAAAACTTATTGGGTTGAGATCAACTGAAATTTTGATCGAATTTCGATCAGGAGGCGATCTCTAGTACTTATTTAATACGCTAAGGATTTTTTGTGTTGAGAACTCCTACAATTTTCAACCGATTTTCTGTCTGGTCTGGCTTGGTCTGTAGTTGTTTCCGCCAAAAACTGATGAGAATCGGACTGACAATAAAGGCGCTATCCACCATTCAAATATCAACATTTCCCATTTAAATAAAATTGAAATTGAATAAATCATTTTAAAAATCTGTTAATGTTCAGCTGTAAATACGTGTAGTTTTGGTGATTCAAGAGATTCACAATATTGGATTGGTCGGATGTCATTGGTTTAGACCTAAAAGTAACATATTTATTGTATTGAAATAAATTGGATTTGGAGCAACACACGTACTATAGTAAGATGCTCGAAAATAGTCTGATTTAACAGCTGTGTCCCCCCTCACCCCCTCTCACCCTGCAATGTTGTCATTTGTGGTTATGTTCCATATGATACAGTATAAAAATGTGTTTCAGAATAAATTTGGCAACAGTGTATCGACTCTCATCGGACTATTTTCGTGAATCCTACTATACTTATATCTAAATTTTTACAACACATTTAATTAAGTACATGTTATAAAACAACTAAAATTATGCTTTAAATTTCCTAATCCACCCTTACCGTATACTTTTTGCTATTGTTTCAAATTAAATATCAGGTTATTGGGTCAAAGCGTAAGTGAAATGTGGCCAAAGTTTCTTTACACGTATTTTTGAATACACAGCGGTTCACAGTGGAGTCCTCAAATTTGTTCCAAGTCATGATCACTTTGTTGGTAAGTGTATAAAGCGGAAAACGTGGGCGGAAATCCACATCCCACACGGCGTGTTTCACTGGCTGCTCTACATTGTGTCACTGATATTAGAATCGATCGTCCGTATCAAATTATGTTTCTGTAGGTATAGAAGACTTTGTGTATAATTATTCAATTGTATATCATCAGAGTTATTTTAATTTTTAAATTTATCCAGTTATATCATTAAGAGTGTTTTCTACTTCTACTAATATAACGCTAAAATCAAATATTGAATCCACTCGCAAATCATTGTAGGAAATCTTTTAGTCTCTGACTCTTTACAAGCGTAACAGACTAAATGAATGTATTTTATTATTAGTAAAGTATTTTTATATACGTGTATTTAAATTTTGCAATGAGTGTGCCACTAATGATGACTTTGTTTACAGGTATGTTACTCAAAGTCAAAAATGGAAATCTCACATTGGTAAGCTTGATTTCACTTAACATTTTATTATTGCTTACTATGTTATTTAAAAGTATTATCACGCCTAATTGTTACTGGAAATTGATTAAATTCATGACAATGGAAAAAATGCATGGTTAAAGACTAGTTAAAATTCTGATAACAAATATTACACAACCCCACTCTGGAACTTTTGACAGCGAAGGTTTTATGATTGTACCACATTGCGGAAAACATTCCAAACATTCATAGCAATGCTTTTATCTCCTCAAAATTTATGATCTATAAATAACGCTTATCCTATATTTTCACAATTACACCGTTAGTTTAGTGACTTGCATTTGTCTTGCAACATTTCAAACCTTAAAATCTAAGTATCGGTTTAACAGAGCCTTGCCTGTTGATTTTAATTATCTTTTGTTCGTATAATGGTGGTCAGGCTTTTGAAGTTTACGCCAACTACACCTTTTCACAGATGACAGATGTTTCTTTTAATTTTGTTTACCTTTCGTTGTTATGCCGTTGGTTTGGTAACCCATAAGACTAATGTGAAAGAGTACAATTAATTTTTAAGCTTAGTTTTAGACAAAAACAATTTTTTCTGTGGTTGAGAAGTTTTATAAACATATTTATGAACCAAAACCTTCTCAAATGCAAATTTTAAGCAAAATTTCTAGTGTTAAGCTTCAATATTTCTAGGTCGTAGAAAATACATTGCTACAAACTCTGCTCATATAACACTGTTCATAGGTATAGGATTCATAATAACAGCATTTAGTGATACTGTAAAACATAAACAAAATATTTCACTTTTCCGAAGTATTTAATATTGTGGATGGATCTGTATATTTTTATTCCACTTTCATTGATTGCCTTGGTTTCCACGTTTTTATTTTTAAAGAGCAATAATGAACTAAATGCTGGTCCTACAATAAACCATTCTTCATTTGTTATACCGATTTTGTATTTAATAAGTTAACTAAAGTTTTAAAATATGCTATTTAAGTATAAATCGGTCAGTACAAACAGGTTCCATACAGCAGGGTTATCAAACAACGCACAGCGATCAATGAAAACCTGATATAAATACTCAATGGAGAGTCACAATACGCGATATTGTAGCAGCTTTGTGGCGGATATACGTAATATATTGGTTATCTTGGGAGTGCTTTCATGCATTTCAAACCTATTCATAAAGTCTTTCACGATAATATTCCTCCCCTAGTGATGCGATTTTTAATATGGTTCCGTAAATAAAATTTCTAACACCCCCCCATATTTTATAGAAAGTGCTTTGTCATTAGTAGTTAGATTTGGTTACTTCTGGCTCAGGTCAGCTGCCCCGGAAGCCACGTGCCGGGGCACATAGCTTCCGGTCGTATATTAAATGAGGGGTGAGGAGGTGGGGTGAGCGTTTGAAGTAGAATTGCGCATAAATTAAAAGTTAGTTCAAGACTGAAATTCAACAATTTGGGAGTGAACTAAATGTGCGCATAAATTAACCGGGTTCAACTAAAACTTCGCATAAATTAAAAGTTAGTTCAAAACTGAAATTCAACTTGATAATTGGGTTACGGAAAGTATGTCAAGGTCATCCCGAGTAAGTTTTAAAAAAGCCTATCCCGCTAGCACAGGAAATAGTTCTGAGAGTTGAACTACCCGGTGATAGCGGGATAGGTAGAGTTAAGTTTTGAACTTTATTCGTAAAAACAAATACAATCAATGTGCAAAAACAAATACAATCAATGTGCAATACAGGTTGAATTTTTGTGATGAAATACGGAGTTGTAAAAGCAAACGCCGACGACGAGGATAAGGTACAGGCAGAGTCCCCAGATGACATACTTGACAAGTTTGAAGAAACGTAATATTTCGAGTTGGTTTTCCCGTTCCAATTGCAAACGTTTAATTTCCAATTTCAATTTTTCTTCTTTCATCTTTTCCTCTTCCATCCTTGTGACGAAGGAAACTTCATCCATCATATCCATCTTTAGTGTTGTTTTTTGGTGTTTGAAATTTTGAAACAAGTGATGTTGATAGTTCAAATGTTGGAGACGGAATGAGAAGTGAAAGCGAGGAACGTTAGTTAAACGAAGAAGTGGTGGGGGGAAGTTGAATCACAATGAAGTGGTGGGGGAAGGAGGTTGCTCACCATTTGCTTCCGTACTTGTTGTTGTCGTGTCTGATTGTAGAGGTGTAAGTGGAGTAAGATTAAGCAAACTATCTTCATCAGAACTGTCAACCTTATCACAAATAGGACAGGCGTAAGTTATTTCCAGATTCATTTTAACAGTGTTGAATTTACTAACAATTTCGTGTAAAGTATTAAATATTTCTTGCAAATCTTCTTTAGAATTTACTTCGAAACTAGAATTCATTCGTGCCAACGGAGAGTTGTTCATCGTGCGAGAGTCGGTGATTGAATGAAGATCGGTGCATAGGAAGGAGGCTTATTTGTCGGTGAGCATGAGCTTGTTATTAAATAAATAGCCAAGTTCCTCTTCTTCGTCTTTCAATTCAAATATTTTAGCTGAAGTAGTAGGCGTTGTTTCGTCTTCACTCGATGATGAAGAAAATTGAAATATCCTAGCTGAAGTAGTAGTCGTTGTTTCGTCTTCACTAGATGATGAAGAATCACGAGGACGTAAATAGTGAACATCAAGTCTGATCCATCTCATAGGATATCTATCCATGACAGAGAGCAAATTTTGAAATATTTCCTCCAATTCTTCTCTGTCAGTTATTATATGTTGAAACTTGACGAAAGGCGATCCCATGTTGTTAGTTAGAGTGTTGGAAGTGAAATAATACAAAGGCGGATTCAATAAGATACAAAACCTAAATTAATGGTGGGGGGAAGTCTAAAAACCAATGGTGGGGGAAATCTCAAGGTCATCCAATTGAAGTTTTAAAAAAGAGTGTAAAACTAAAATTACACATTCGATTGTTCTACAGGATCGGAATACCAATCTGACCTGTATTTACATCTTTTTATCATATGTGTACAAAAATCATCTTGATGAGACTTGGTGCGTTGACAATGAGCTAAATCGAGAGGATGAAATTTGAAACATCTTTGAGGACAGCATGTATGAAAATATCTTGATTTGTAAAATTTGAAAGTTCGCAATTCCGGCGGCGGTAGTTGTTTTGTTTTGCACTTGCAGTAACAAGATCCAAAAAATTCACATTTAGTGCAAGCTAACCCGTCCACCATCATTGGTCCTAAATCTGTACATTGTTGTTCACAACAGTAACGAGGTTCGTACTTGTACTTTTGTTCTTCCATGTTGACGCTGCTGAGTCCAGTGAAAGAATAAGAGTGTATAGTGTTGAATAGTCAGTTTTATGTATTACAAAAAGTGGTGGGGGTAATTTCAAGGTCATCCAAACGAAGTTTTAAAAAATTATACCTTACTAATGTAAGGAATGTTTATACTTAAGAAGTTCATTTCTGTTTATCTTCTTCAGACTTTGTCTGTTTCTGTTTGTTTTCTTCAGCCTTTTTCTCTCTCTCCGCTTTAGCCATAGCGATAAGTTCTTCAGTCGATAGTGGATGTACTTCAGGAAATTTTAAAATTAATTTAGCTTGATATCCTTCTTTAGTTAATATATTTAAATCTTCGGTCATTTGTTCAACAGTGTTGTAATCTTTTCCATAGATCTTTCCATCAAGTTCAATCATCATTCTGTATAACATCTTTAAAATTAGGTGTTCACGCAGCGAGAGTCGGGAAGCGAATGATTATTTATACAAGTATCATTCCCTTTTTATCAACTTGACATTGATCACGTGATTCTTTAATTTTACTTGTTAAAAGTTATTTAACATTGGTAATACTTGTGAAACTTGATGTTATGTTGACCAGTCGGCGATGAAGATGTTGTAGGTTGTGTAGAAAGAAATACTTCATCATCGCAGTATTTTGTTTTAGTAAACATCCTTATATTAGTAGCACTAACATCAACAGTTAAGTGATAACCACCGGTAAGTAAAACTCGCATTTCGTTGGTTAAATCTTCAAGTTGTTCAAAACTCGTAATGGTGTTGGTATCGTAAGATGCACACTTGACCTTTAGGGACATGTTGAAGTTTTGTATTTAGTTATAGAGAGCGAGATGTGTACGGTACGAAAGCTAGTCGTAGACTGATGAATTTCACAAGTTGATTTTCACTTTTATTATCACACAAAATTGGGTCAAGGTCATCCCGTGGAATTTTTAAAAAAAGCAACATATTGCTATGTACAAAGACATAACAATATGTTGCTTCTTTTATCTTTTTTTTTTGTTTTATATCATCTTTATTGAGAAACCATTACAAACACATATATTTACAATGCTATGTACAAACTAGTTAGTAGAAGGTGTTACATGAATAGTTAGTTCAGTTGAGTTGTTTCCACTCGGTCCGTGTGAAACCAAATAGAGTGCGCCGGGTTGAATAACACGAAGATCTTCATTCTGTAAAAGTTGTACAAATCGTTTCGGTAGGAATATCTGAAACTTCGGTTCGTCACCAACTGTATACGGCGCCTCGCTCAATGTGCAATTAATAGCATCACCAACTGAAGTGTCCATCTTCTTGATTGTATGTATGATGTAATGTTTTTCTTCTTTTAGTTCAGAACATCTCTTCGTCGGTAAGATTGTTGATTTTGAATGAGCGTTGAATTGATCAACCAAATTTTGAAGAAAGTTCTGCGATGCCATCTTGATGTTATTGTTAATCTTCTTGTTAATCTTCTTGTTAATAATAATGTCCGTCGGAGATGTTGTCTCTTCGGAGGTTCGAGTAATACTCATGCTGCGTCATGGTAGCGCTCTCACTTTTATTACCGACATTACCCCCACCATTCTGTTGAAGGAAATTATTCAAGCGGTAGGCATTCTTCAAAGCGCACTGTGACCTTCGATGTTTAAAACTCTTTGATGAAATACAAAGTTCATTGAAATAGCATTGGAAATCTCTATCTATTATTGCATTTATCACTTCGTTGCTTGTAAATGATTGTATCCAATTAGCTTTTTCCAATCCTCTTGTGTAGATAGTTTTGAACTCTTTGCAGTAATGATTCATAATGTGCGGCATCATGTTATAATTAATAAAACCTTCATCCCATCTTAAGTTGTGAAAATGTTTGTACAACCATTTGTTTGTAACTTTCGCTTTAGTTGTTAGTCTATTGAATGGTAATGGAGGTTTGAATAAGTAATGATAAACTACAGATGTGTTCATATCCAAAATTACTAATTCTTTTATAATAAAATTTCCATCATTTCCTCGAAAAGCTTGAAATTCAATTATACCTTTTTTAACTTCCATTATATGTGGCGCATTAGAAAACGAAACCCGTTTGTTCATGATGAAGTCTCGTCAGCAACTGACTTGTATTACAAACACGATTGTTCTTCTTTAACTTCTTGCGCTTCTTCGTCGATATTAAAGTTGGTGTGATAGTTGTTCAATTGTCTCCACATATCCACTTCTTGAGGTATTCGATTAAAAATTGAAGTATCCACGGGACCGTATAAAATTGGAACGAAAGGTTGTCTGTCCAATGTATCGATTAGATAGTCTTTGATTATTGCACTTGAAAATATTAGTTGTTTCAAATATCTGGTGACGGGACCGGTAGTACAACTTAAAGTGTAAAATTCTTCTTTAGTCAAATGTAATTTTACATCATGTCTAGTTAAATCTCTGAAGCGAACCATTTGTCCCCCACGATGTTTCACTATATCAACTTCAATATTTGATTCCAATAAACTTAATCTTGTTCTTCTTCCAAATGTGTTGTTACTCAAATAACATTCCAAAAGATGTAAATGTTTCATAAATGATTCCCAAGAAGTTTCAGTGAATGTAACCATTTTATTTCCATGATTTAAAATAACAATCGGTGAATAATCCAATGATTTTAAAATTCCAACTGAAATACTTTTCGTCATGCATGATGAAATGGGGTAGAAAATCCGAAGAAATACTTCTGTTAAAATATTAGTTGTAATGTTAACTTCAACCTTTTTTCTTTTTACTTCTTTTTCAGCTTCTCCTTCTTCTTTTTCTTCTTCTCTCTTCTTATGTTTGTTAAACTTGAGGAACTCGTCCATTTCTCGTTCAACTTGTTTTTCTATATCTGAACTATTCTCATCCATTAGAGGTGTATTTTCTTCTCCGTTAGTAGAACTCATCTTGCGAACGATGTTTCCCATACGACGGTCGAATATAAAATGAACTTTCCACTCATGATTTTCTCTCTTTTATGTTTTTCGTGAAATCCTTGAAATTTTTACAATCACATAAATGTTTGTTTTCAACTTGTTTTTCACAAACGAAATTCTAACCTCAAAAATTGAAGCAGATAATTCTAACCTCAAAAATCTGCAGTCGTTGTACTAATTCTTTTTAAAGTACATTCTTCACAATTCCGGTCAGCGGTGTGTAAGTAACTATTTTATCATGTAGAATTAGACAGTATGCTGAAGTTCCATCTGCTACTGGTTCTTCAAATTCCATTTCAATTTTTATATCCACACTTGATGATTTTACCGATTCATTTTGTTTTGAACAATCGATTACAATTATCGGAGCCTTGGAATAATACTGGTCAGGCGATAATAGTGGTGTATTAGTCTTTCCATAATATGACGATTGAAATCTTGCATACATATCGTATAAAATGGAAAAACGTTTTTTGCTGAACATGACATTCAAATTGTCATACGGAAAGAATTGAGAGTTTAAGAAAACTTTACAATTCTTTATTTTACAGTGATCAAATTGACCGGCATTTGCAGTGATAACATCTTTTCGCTTAGTTTGAAAACCGAGTATTATGTACCTTGCCCGTTCCAAATAAGTTGATGTCTTGACGGTCCATGTTTGTCGTTCTGTCTGAGGTAGTGTAGGATATTCATGGAATTCCCAACTTCGGAATGGCATCACAATATCACGGTCAGACTTTAACTTTCTCAATAATACGATTCTATGTTCATCGGCCAATCTCACATGAGGTACTCTCCAAACAACTTTATCCAATTGTAGTTGCCATTCCAGTTTATCTTCCGTAGTTGCAGGGTCTGCAAGTATCAAGTCCTTGTTAGTTGAAGATCTGAGTAATACCAATTCTTGTTTGACACTTATTATTATTCGTTTGTAATCTTCAGCGAATCCCAAAAGCAATCGTAAGGGTACATGAAAATCAAAGTGACCGTTGGAATCCGGTGTTATAGTGTCTTTATCAGGGGCAACCCATCCGGCGGTGACTATTGAATTCTTCTCATGCGGTGTTAATGATGTTAATCCTTTCAATGTCGTTGTTATACCAACCTTTTTTGTCGAATCAACTGTCACCCCTGATATCTCATATCTTATTTCATCAAAAAGATATGCCATCGGGTTATTTATAAAAGGAACTGTTGAAGCAGTTTTTCCATCCAATTTTAATACCCGTCCTTCAATGTACAAATAACTTTCACACGGTAATGTGTAAATATCTTGTTGTTGAATGGGAATCCTTATTTCATCGTTATTGTTTAATTTTGATGAAGTGTAAGGGTTGTGCGTGTGATATTCCTTCTCCCATAGTGTTTCGTCGAATGTCGGTCCTTGAGATATATCCAGGATATCCATCGTTGTTAAGTTTCAATCCAATCTTCTGTAGAAAACGAATGTTGTCCGATGTTAACTCTTCCAATGTCGAGGAGCTACTGAGCTCCCGACTCTTCCGTTGCGGTTTAAATGATAATCCCATGTTGACCTTTATGTTGCCGCTCTGATGTGTATCCGTATAGTTATCGTTTCTCCTCTAAAGTCAACACTAACACCGTCTTGATCCAATATGTTCAGTACGATGTCTGAAATGAAACTGGTGTTCAACGGTAGGTATATCAAGTTTTGTGGCTTCTCAACAATTTTAAAACCAGGAGCCACTGTTGGATAAAATGTATGTAAAATATGCTGATTCACTCCTTCTCTATACGATCCGTGTATAATATTACACGTTACATCGATGCTATTGACTTTCAATATTGTGACAGTTGTATCACCTGAATGAGTAGTTCCAGGAGTTAATATATTCTTTTTTGTATCTGTAAATCCAAGTAAACTGCCAATGGAGTTTTTGAAACTGACATCGATATAATATTTTGAAGTTATTTCTGCTTTTAAAGTATTATTGTTTCCTTTAACGGTGATATTTTCTTCTCCGAGTTGTTTTTGTAGTAATTGGTTTATATCATCGATTTCATAAGCTCCAGTAGGAAATGTAATTATTTTCAATTCTGAGTATTTTCCTGAAGCATCCTTAGTTTCATAATAATGTAGTAAATTGTTCTTTCCTTCCGTAACATTGGGAATTGAGTTGTAGGTAGTTAAATCAAGTAATGCCGCTTCCCATAATCTTTCCTTGGATAGACGCAATGCTGGGAACAGCGTACTTTTCAATGTGGATGAATTTCCACTCAGTGACACTGTATACGATGACATCTTAAAGCTGACTGACACTCTTCGCTAGAAACTCCAAACATAAATGCCCACATATTTCAGTATTGTTAGGTTGTTCTCTTTTGTAATTGTAAAAAATGTTTTTGGAGTTTCGAAAATAATGTTGCAGTTCTTTCGGCGGTGGTAGATTGCCAAAACTGTCAAAGTAGTAAACGGTTTGTCCGAGCTTTTTATAGCATACCCAATGAGTGCCTGGACCATAGGTGGAATCCAAATTTACTATTCCAGTTTCATTTTCCCATATTTTAGTTGGTAATGCATCTTTCATAAAAACTCCTCGAAAAAATGGTATTTTCAAACATTTTACATAATCATTTAACTGATGATTTGTTAAGGCTTTATTTGGAATTATCAATTGATTCTTCTTATTTAGTACACACGGTACGGTCTTAGGTATAAACCTGCTCCGTTTTTTACCATTGACCAAATAGAAGCTTTCTTTACTGTTGCTTTACGAGTTCTACGACGTCTCTTCTTAATGTTTCCACCTCTTTTGGGAGCTCTTCTCTTTGCAGGTCTTCCTCTGCGACGTCGTCTTCCAGCACCAAATTTAGCTTTCGTCTTCATGGCTGTAGTTACTGCCCAAGCCGCTGCTTTTTCTGCAATACTTGCGTCACTTGATTTTACTCTTTGCCAAGCTCTTTCCGCTAGAATTTTATCCGCTATTGATCTATTTGTTGAATCTTTATACTTTGAATATGCTATATCGTGTTCTTTGCAAGCTTGATCTAATTTATTAATTCCAGGATCTCCTCTTGCTAAACGTTTTGACAACTTAGTTCCAGGTCCACAATATTGATAACCTCCGGGCAGATGTAATTCGTATGGTAAAGCGTCTATCGCTCGATTCACAACAGCACCAATTGGAATCCGTCTGAGCAGGGATAATGCAGCTGATGTTAAACCACGTCCTCTCTTGCCGCTGTCTTGACGACGACTGAGCGATACGGTCTTCATTATGCTGTTTTATGTAACCAACGTCTTCACTCTATGAAATACTTTATGATAATGAATCCTTTTTTTTGTGTATTCCATACTTAAATATTCATAAGTTTTACTAGTATCTATCAATGATTTCATCTTTAATCCATTGGTTTCTCTGAGAATCTTCGATTTTATTGTGTTTCATCGATGCATTAATCAAATGATTATGCATATCAATAACTACATTACCTACAAGATTCATTACATACTCTACATTAGTAGCATCTTTGTTACGTGTAGGATTATCAAGATTTGTGATACGTTTACCATTACATGTATACACAGATGGATCGTTATTAGAGGTTGCTATAACTTGATTAATAGTAGCAACATCATTCGGAGCTATTCCTGCTGATATGTTAGATATTCTTTTATTTTTTCCATCATATACGTTATTTATTTTATCTCTAACTATAGTTTGTTTTACAACAACACAATCCTGATCATCTTTACCAGATTTAACTTCGGTTAATCGTCTGCCTCCACATATAAAGTTAACACCAGTAGCTGATAGTTGTGGCACTTGTGTTAAAATAACAGCATCATGTTCTTCCGTGCCTAAACTTATATTTGACAATCTTTTATTTTTTCCATCCCACTTGTTATTTTGTAGTTGTAGTAAGGTAAACTTTTCACTTCCTTGCACAAACTCATCACCTTTCTTTGACACCACCTGATTTTGTTTAACAAAAGCGGATGTTCCTTTCTTCAAGCTTTCATTCATTTGTCTCACAGTAGCAGCATCCGATGGAGTTGAACCATCTTTCAGATTGGACAACACTTTTCCATGACAATCAATAACAGCACCATTATATAAAATACAATTATCTTTAATGTATTTAATATTAACACCATCACTTTCTTCTTTAGGATATCCAATATCGTTTATAGTATATTTATAGAAGGAAAATCCATCTTTTTTCTTTTCTGGTATTACAGAATGCAAATAACGCTTATTGATTGTATCTGTATCCTCGGTTGGATCTGCAACATTAGTTATTTTATAATTTAAAGCATTGTACTTTTTTCCACTTTTAGTCTTTTCCAACAGTAAAGCGTATTCCATCGCAGATAGAAAATAACCTTTATTAACAACATCTCCATTGTTGACTGGTTTTGCAACATTAATAACCCTGTGAGATTTTGCATCATACAGTTGGTTGTTGTCGAGTTTTAAACTTGTAGATGTTTCCTCCTTTACTGTTTTTAAATTTGTTGCATCTCCATCTTCTTCTGGATCCTTAACAAACTTTAAACGTTTATTATTTATGTTATAGTCACCTTCGGGTGTTTGCGGTAATCCACTTCTTTTTCTGTTTTCTCCAACTTGCACTCCTAACGCGGAGTATCGTCCGAACTTGTCGACGCTCATGTTAGAACTGACACATTATACGCCTGCAACTCTTATATATCCGCGGACAATTATACGATTATGCCGCGATTCCTGAGTTCGTCAATCAGAGCTACCCATTCATTATTTAAACCTGTATGACCGGCTTCCATGGCTTCATGCAATAGTCTCATTCTATCAACCAATTTATTGATGTCGTTGTAGTAAATCACATTCGTATTGTATAGATTTTTCATCAATCCTTTGCCAGATGTTGAAGTATCTCCTTTACTCTTTTTACCATGTTGTTCAAGAAGTGATAAATCCATAAGTGATAAAGATTTTCTTTTCAGTGGTTGTCTCACCGCTGGTGCAGTACGTAATGTTGGCAATTTTCGTGGAGGAAACAACTTTTTTATAACAATGTTATATTTTGTTGCACGTGAACGATTAATCATTGCATCCTTTAAGTAGTTTCTTTTATGAGCGTTAGTATTTTGTAGAATTTCCTTAAAAACACTTAAATCTTTGGATGAATATCTTAATGGTATGTTTTTAAAAATTAATTCATAAAGTCCTTTTGTTCCTTTATATTTATGCTCACCAATAATGATGTAATCGTCTTGTGTTATTTCAAGCTTTGAATCGCCGATCTTTAATTCATTCCCATCAATTCTTGCTCCGTATACGTGTGATCTACTCAAATTCGGGTTTGATTTCATGTCATGTAGCATTTTCATTATATATTTTCTTCCAAGAGGTCCATGTTGTAATATATCGCTACTCAATTGAGTTAAATTTGGAATAGATTGTTCAGCTTCAGGTATTGGCTGTTCTTCTTCCTTTTCAACAATTGGTTCTTCTTCTTCTTTTGTTTCTTCTTGCTCACTAGCACTGGTATATGAATCATCATCTTCTTCTTTTTTTAATGCTTGTACTTCTTGTTTAGAAACTGGTAGTAAAACATCTCCTTCATAACGAGGTTTACCAATAGTTTCTGATATCTGTTTTAAAGGTTCCGTAATAGGTTTAAATGTAGTCTCTAGAAATTCTTCTCTTTCACTTAAACCCATCCTCAATGCACGATTCTTCATCCTAATAGAATCACTGAGTGATTTTATTTCTTTTAATAGTTTTTCTTGATTCACCATGTTTACACTGTGAAGTTCAACGTGTAACTAGATGTAGCATCGGTAGTTCAACGCATAAATACAAATTTATCCAACCCTATACGATATCTACCATTTTTAATATCTTCTTCCTTCATAATAACGAGAAAGCCATATTTCTCATTCCATGCTTTGCCACACATTTCTTTAAATTTCTCAAATGGCATATCCGCATTTACATGATCATTGTATATATGCTTTAAATTTGTTTCATCTTGCTTGAAGATGATCAACATATTTGCATTGTCTCTTATGAGTTGTTTTGGAATCTTACTGTATGTTTGACCAATATAAATGCTATCGATATTATGATGTCTTCCCATAGCGAAGTAATTCCTTATAGTGTCGTGATTTTCACAAGAAACATCGTCAAAAATAAAAATAGAAAATGGTTTTGCTTCATTTGGTTGCATAATTGTTTCACTGGCATTAAACTTGTAGAAATGCACTTCAGGTACACTTGCAAGTACTTTATCCAATAATTGATATTTTGGTTGTTGCAATGATTTTGAAAAAATGTATATATTGTTAAAGCGCAATCCTTTAGGATTAGTTATAAGGTTAAAAACAACATTTGTTTTTCCACAATTTGAAGGACCAGTTATTAAACATCTTATTGTATTTGGTAGTAATTCACCATGTTTACCATGATTTAACTTATCATTGTCAACCGTCAATTCATCAATATTATTGATATTAAATCGATCTTTTTGTTGTACAATCTCCATCTTGTGTCAAGGTTAAACACACAATGAGCTATTAAGTTACTATACCAGGTCTTTTGAAGGAATCCAAGAGTCTTCACTTTTATCGAATCCTAACCACCGGACTTTAACCATATCCTTTTTCCTTTGTAAAACCTTCTCAACAAGATATACATCACCGACTGTTGATTTCAACAATTCATGTCCGTAGAATCCACCTTGAAGTAATTCACCCTTGTTATCCTTTAATAAGTAGGTTTCAGGTATAGTTGGTTGCACTTTATAAACTGTAAATACTTCATTAGTCCAATTTGGTAGATATCTTTTACTAAATACACCTTTGTATTTGCTTATACGAACTTTATCGTTGACTTTAAACTTTTTTGGTTGTAACTTTTCCAATTTAGGTGTTGTATTATTTCTGATGCGTTGTAATACAACCTTAGCATTAGCGCTGTTTACCTGGATAGGTTTCATTCCGATGGTACGATGATATTTGTTGTTATACTCTTTTATAAGTTGTGGTAATATGTCATACCACACGTATGATCCTCGTTTTGAAAATTGTTTGTACATCGCTCCTTTTAATGTTCTATTGAATCTTTCAATTATTGAAGCTTTAACTTCAGAATTTGTAGAATAATGATTTATTTGATATTTCTTCATTAAAGCTCCAAAGTCTTTATTAAAATATTCTTTTCCATCATCGGTCTGTAGATGTTTGATTTTGAATTTATTTCTTTGTATCGTTGTTTCCATAGCTTTTGTAACACTTTTACCAGTCTTATCCTTCAATGGTAAAGCGTCAGCTATTTTAGTAAAACAGTCTATAATTGTTAAAATATATTTGAAACCTTTGTTTAATTTACTGTGCGGTATCATTTCAATGAGATCAGCTTGATACAGATCATTCATTCCCTTAATAATTGTACTTCTTCTTGGAAATCTTCTTCTTGCTGGTTTATGTAGTTCATTTACAATCTTGTCCTTCACACTTTCCATCTTCAGGTGTTGCTTGCACATCGCTTGTAAAAATACTGATCCGTACAACAGTTCTTTCTCTTTTATATAGTTTGAATATAGGTCAAGGCCATTTCATATTAGTGTAAAAAAGAGGGAACATGGCATTGGGCTTGCCATGTCCCCTCTTCTTTACGGAAAGGAAAAAAGGAAGAAGGTAGAGGACGAAGAATAGGTTTACTGGTCGATAGGGTTTAGAGAGTAATGTCCAAATGGCAGAGTTCTTATGTTGTCTTCAAGGATGTATCTCTTGTCATCCTTATAGCTCAATGCCGATTTGGTTTGCTTCACACTGAAAAGACGATGGTTGAAGCTTCTTATGGTGTTAAATGTTGCAGTTGTTTCAACATTTTCAAACAAACATCTTTTATAATGTTCAAACTGTACGTTCTTCTTCAGGAAAGAGGTTTTTATTCCTTTGGCTTTCTTCGTGACTTGATGTTCGTTCCTTTCGCTTATATACAGTTGAAATGAATATAGTTTGGACATTAATGCTACAATTTCCATCATCGGCACACCATTTGTTTCATCTTTAAATTTTCCCAATACTTTCTTGTTTCTGTCGTAGTCGTAATTTGGATGGTCCTTGGGATAATCGGAAAAGTCGAAATCATCTTTATACATAAAAGTGCGTAGATCTTCGTACATGTCATTTGTTTTAATCCAGTAAATTAGTGCATCCGTATCCATATATGCAATACCAATGTTCTCTCTTCCATAATAGTTAACCATCTTCTTATAATGAAACTCGTACATGTGTGTTTTAGAAATATCCAAGATTGACATTCCTAGATACAAAGGACGATCCATTAGAACTGACTTCTTGTTCATGGAAATAACAACTAGATTTTCATTAATAATTACAGATGAACCAAAGTTTGGTTGTTGCACTAATTTCTGTAGTTTTACTGGATCAGTTACCAATTTGATGTCCTTATGTTTCCTTTTGTTTTCCAAAGTCTTGCCAAATATTGCGTTGTTCATTAGTTTGAAGAAATCTTTTTGAAAACTTGATGTAGCGGCGGCTCTTCTTCTTGTGTTGTTGTCAATGTACGGTTTTAACCAACAAGATTGAGAGAATTGTAGTACTCGATTAATTTTTGTAATTCTCAATCCCAAGTCTAAGGCCTGTTGTATCATCCAGTAGTGTCCAACATACCGAGACTTGTTAGTTAAAGTCATCAATAATTTTGGCCATCTTCCAGTTGGAGAAATTTCAGTCTTCGGAAGAAGTGGTAAATCATAATGTTCGTCGTGAAGATGTTCGGGATATTCAAAATCGACGTCGAATATGTAACCAGTTTCTCCATATTTCGGTATATCCATTATGTTTCCAATTGATTCTGGGTCTATCCATTTGAAATTATCATATGGAAGGGGATTCGACATTGCCCATCCGTACAAGTTATTTGCATCAAAATAACCCAGGAATGTTGTTGGTTTTGATGCATCATAATCGGGCAAATATTTATTGTTCGCCTTGACATGACGTGTTACACTTTGCGTCAATCCTCCTCGAACTCCTGATTCTAACATCAACACCATATCTATATCTGTAAGAAGTTGTATTTTACAATTTGTTTCTTTTAACATGGCTTGCCACGCTAGTCCAGGCGAAGTGTACGAATGAAGAGGGTCTAACCCATATGACGCAAAACATGTATTTCTAAATTCTTCCATCACATCACATAATAAAGTCACATCTAATTTAACGTAGAAATCTGAATATTCCCCCAATGTTCTAAATCCTAATTCGTTCCATACTTTGCATGCATGATCATAATCCTCTTGAGATATATCCATGTCGTACAGTTTACTTTTAAATTCTTCTTTTGGAGGTAGTGATGTTTCATTAAATCTTTCTAAACTGTCTATGTAATCATATGGGAAAACACCTTTTCGAAGTACCAGATCCAGTTTGTCGCTATTTACAATCTTCTTTGTTTCGATTAAATCTTGTTTCCTTAGGTTTTCAGAAAGTTTAGACAAACTCGACGGCAAAAATCGGTAGGAGTCCAAGAATCTTAGTTTGACATTTCCAACTTCTTTGGAAAAACTTATGAACTTCTCTGAAGTTTCAGCTAACACATCGATTTTACCGTCGTCTCTTCCTAATTCAGGTATTATAAAATGAGCGTCGTACCCACTAAGATTATGCAGAACCACAGGGATAAATAGTGGTAAACGATAGCTCAAGTTGCATTTATTACAAGCAGCACCCCTGTAATATCCTGTGAGGTGGTCGTGATCTTTAACTTTATAATTCTCAATAGTAAAATCATTTTTGCACAAGAAACAGTGAGTCGCATTTTCATGTTGAATTTCTTCTTCTTCGTCCATCGGTTTCATTGGTACAATATTTGTATATAATCTTTGTGTATTTCCAGCTATTGAATATAGGTGATCAAGAAATATTTTTTCCGCATTTTCACCACGATATACTAGAGGTTCTGAAGTTAATCCATATCTGTTTAAATGTTCTTCTGATAATGTTGATTTGACCATTAAACAAAAACTGTTTGGTTTGTGCATTTGATACTTTACACTTTTTCTTGCTTCACAATTTTCATCTTCAACTGGAACAAGTGTTGATTCAAAATCCGCATACACAACTAAAGGGATACGGTATTGATGATGAACCTTTTCAAATGTAACGAATGCTCTGTTTTCCGAAGGTAAATTAATCTTTGCTTCATAATTATTGTTACATAATCTTTTGTGTTCTTGTAACCATTCTCTTCCTTGTCTTCCTTCTCGTTGAAAATTAAAACATCTCTTACAAATCAACTTTTTGTTTCGATTTTTTGAAAGTTGCTTATTAACAAGACGATCGAATTGCTTTATGTACACATAGTGAGACACATCTCCTCGCGTTAGTAGTAGTAAATCCGTATGATCTGGTAGCTCTTCTTTTGCAATACGTAAAGGATACACTTTGTTTGAACTATCTAATGCAAAAACATTAATAGACGTGCCGGGATTTTTCTTTTCAAATTTTGATATATCTTTCGTAGAAACGGGATATGTTATTCCTTGAAAATTGTACCTGTGTCTTGCGTCTTCATATTCTTGGTTGGGTCTACATGGATTTTGTGATACAAACTTTGTCGTCATAGCATAGCGAAAACATTCATTATCTTCATTTTGAACATTAATACAAGATTTTGTATTTTCAATTATTTTTGGCAAAGGAATGTAACTAGATCCCATTAGTCCATATCCGTGTTTGTGAACTCTTATATCTAATACTTCAATACTTGTAAGACTCCATCCGGATCCTCTTCCTTCGTGTTCCTGAAGTTTAGTTAATATTTCTTCTATACAATTCTCGACTATTGAATCAATGTTTGAACTTTCCATGATGGTTCGGTTTTTTGTTATGAATCCTCTTGGTGATAATTCTTCTTGTGCATTTATAAACATAGCTTCTAGTAGTAAACCAAATTTAAGAAAGTTCAATCTTTTCAATTCTTCTTTTAAAGTTTTACTTACGATTGGTTTTGCTTCTCTAATAAATTCTTCTAAGTTCAAGTTTTCATTTTGAATCTTATGATGCATTACTACTTTACCGGGTAAAGCAAATACTTGTAGATTCGGTAAAGTAGTTGAAGATGTTGCTGTTATTTCTTCTTGTTCTTCTTGTTCTTCTTGTTCTTCTTGTTCTTCTTGATCTTCTTCTGTGTTGTTGTGAATTAGTTCTTTATGTATATCTAGTAGAATTTCATCGTGAAACGATTCCGAACATTTATCGCAATGATACATGTTGACGATGTTTACTCTTCGAAATTTCGCCGAGAAATGAAATGGGCTCTGACGGTCCCGCTTTTATAACGGTTCCCCCACCACTATTTCATCATCATCATCATCCTCTTCTTCTTCTTCACTATCCGAGGAAAACAAACGTCTTGGACGAAACATTAATCTTCTACTAACTGATTGTTCATTTGTGTTCTCTATTCCAGTTGGGGTTTCAGTATGTACTTCTTCATATTCAAACGATGATGAAGATTCTGACATTACTACATCCATATCCAAATTTTCATTCTCCACATCATTTACACTTCCTACTTCTGATGTTGTTAGATCTACATCCATATCATTTACACTTTCTACTTCTGATGTTTCACTGTTATTATCATCTTCTTCCATATTAAAATCGTCTAGTTGAATTTTATACAATATTTCAATAAGAGGTTTCCTTGGATAATCGGTGTTGTCCACAGGAGCCATTTCAAGTAAATGAGGAATAACTCTTTGTGATTCGGCTTATATGATATTTTGATAAGTATGTCAAGGTCATTTTAGATTAAGCGAGAACTGGGAATAGATCACTAAGCGGCATGTTATTTCATTACCACAAAGTGATCTATTCCCCATTCTCTAAGAAGTGTTCAATCAATAACCAAAGTCCAAATCCATTTCCTTTTTTTTTTAATTTGAATCTTTTGTTACATAGTTTATTGGTTGACTGTTTGAAATTTCAATGTGTCGTCTTATTATTTGTTCCAATTCTTCTATTTTTGCTTGTTTTATCATTAGTTCTGTATGTAACTCATTAATGTAATCAGCTGCTTTATCCACCGTTCTTGTTCGTATTTCACCTAACATAACACCAGGAATCAATCTCTGTAGTCTGTAAAACTTAAACTTTATTCTAGACTCTCTTGCCTTAGCCATTTCCCGAAGCCTTTGTTTCTTATTGTCTTTACTTGTAGTCAAGTCCATACTCGTGACAAGTTCGCTTTCAGAATAATTCGACTATAGTACACTCGTCTTTTATACACTTTCCCCCACCACTTTCAATTTCCCCCACCCTACTAATATAGGTCAAGGTCATATGGTATTAACGCGAGAACGAGGAATAGAGCACTAAGTGGCATGTTAGTCCATTACCACAAAGTGATCTATTCCTCGCTCTCTATTCTACATCTAATTTTTTTGGGTTTTTGTTATTTTTATCTTTTTTTTTGGTTTTTCTGGGGGAATGAGTGTTTGAATATTACTTGGTAGAATGTCCATTTTTCTTCTTCAAATCTTCAATAGTTTCCAACAATTGTAACAAATATGCGTTAGTTTTTTCTAAAGTTTTCAGTCTGCTACATCCAACTTGAATGGAAGGCACTATTAGTTGCAATTTTGCAAATTCTATCTTTTCTTTCTTGCACCTTTCTCTCATTTTTAGGTTTTTCCTTAGTCTTGCCGAAGATGGTGTTATAGGCTCGTACATACAATCTGGATATGGTTTTGACATTTTTAACACTGATGTTGAAGTACAATGAGATACTTGCGGCCGTTGAGCTTGATAATAATTTGTTGTTGGAGTATTGCAATACATCTTCGGTTCTAAGTTTTGGTGGCAATCTGTAGTTGAAAGTACTGGTGTTGCAGAAGGATCAGTCATCTTTCACTGTTGTCGTACAGAGTGAACTCTTTTTTTAAGTTTTACTTCTTTTATCACATTTCCCCCACCACCGACTTATAAATTCTTCCCCCCACCATAATTATTTATACTTGTTTTTCCACATTTCAAATTTTATACCATACTTCCAATGTGACATCTGCGTCTTCCTCTTTCAAGTATTTGACAAATTCAGGACTCCTCGACGATACATTCGGTCTGTTTAGATAGCTCATCACCTTGTGATGGCTTTCCTCATTTTCTATGTAACAATAAACTTGCATTAACTTGTTTTCTTCTTCTTTCGATGATATGAAATTTGCAACAGAGGTCCACTCTTCATATTTAATCTTGAAATGACGCACTTCGAATTCCATGATGTTTCTTACAATGCCGCAACAATAATAAAACTCTCTTCAAACAACCTGCATTTATACACGTTCCCCCACCTAGTTATAACCCCCCACTCTTTTCCCCCTCTCCTTTATATGTGGAAGGGGTATTATGGTTTGAATGCACGATACTTAATAAATTCAAACAAACACTGTGCACAAATGTCGCAGGTGTTATTACATGTTTCGAATTTCATTATTTGACCTTTTACAAGATGAACTAACCTACCTCCATCATCTTGGAATTGTTCAAAATCTAAAACAGACGCTTTTCCACAATCATGACACATTTTTGTACCATCTTTAAAAGTATAAGCAAGATAGATAGCAAATCCATAATTGTCTCTTTTAAATTCAATGAGCATTTCACGAATTGCTTTAGGTATTTTACACTCATTTGATCTCATAATATAATGGTAAAGAAACCCATTATTGATAATTTCTTGTAAACACAGAACCAACAACCTATCCATCGTGTTAGACTTATACTGATAGTTACATCTAAAACCTCTTTCTTATATGATTTTCCCCCCACCACTTTTATATAGGTCAAGGTCATTGTATATCAAGCGAGAACTGGGAATAGATCACTAAGTGGCATGTTATTCCATTACCACAAAGTGATCTATTCCCCATTCTCTAAGAAGATTTTTGATAATTTAGATTCCTAATATTTCTTTTCCTTCTTCTTCACCTTTTTGAACTGTAGTATTACCAGACATGTGTGATATTAGTTTCTTCATTTCTCGATTTTCCATTTCCACTTTCTTCAATTTTAAATCTCTTGCTTCAATTTGTAGTTTTAAATACTTGATGTAACTTCCAGCCCAGTGTAGGGTTTTCAATTTTGGTGCTCCCATTGCAATTCCAGGTATTTGAAATTGTAGTCGATTGAACTCCATGTTCATATCTTGTCGGTCTTGTTTTTCCTTTTCTAGTCTTTTCAATCTTTGATTCTCCCTTAACAAAGAAGTTCGATCACAAGGAATATGACGAAACATTTTGGTCAACGATATCTCGAAGAATAAGCTTCTACGCAGAAAACCAACACATTTATGCACTCCCCCCTCCAATTTTAGGCTAGTGGTGGGGAGAATTACATTAATTTAATACTTATTTCCACCGTTACACTTGCTCCATTTTCAAAAAGGTATCTGTAAAATGGTTCTGGATACTGGTATATTTCACGTCCTATATTTTCCTTAAGAAAGTTGAAAGCTATTCTTTTCGAATAGTCATTATGATATACTTCTCTTAAATTAACAAGAATTCCATCTTCCAGAAATTTCACTTGAATCATTGGTATTTTGCTTACATCATCTTTGTCTATCAGAGGTAGCCTGTAGGTGAACGTATTTGGTGGTAAACGTAAGGTTCTATCAAGTCGAGAACAGAATATTTTGAACAGTTTTTGATCATTGATTGCAATCTCATGAATACCTATCATTTTATAGTACGAAGGTTCAAAAGGTACAGCACGAAACGTTTTTACTAGACAGTTACTCGAAGAAGGTTCTGTAGGTGCGTTAGGATTGAACATTTTTAGTCGACAGTTTCCTGACGAATAAGCTTCTACGCAAATAACCAACACATTTATGAACATTCCCCCACCAACTTTAAGCTAGTGGTGGGGAGAATTTTCCCCCACCACTTCTTCAGAATTAATAGCTTCAATTTGAATTACAACAAATATATTTGACGCAAATTCCCAAAAAACTGAATATGAAACAGTTTCTTCCACATCTTGAGATTCATTTTGTGTTTCAACCATTTCCATCATTGAAGGTTCTTGATCAATTTCTGTTACTTCCATCGCTTCTTCTACAGGATTTTGTATTGTGTCGGTTGTTTCAACTTCATCTTCTTCTTGAACTAACGTAATATTTCGTTGTCTCACAATTTCAATTAATTGTATAAAAGAATTATCTCTAGGAGACATTATTAACCATACATGTAGCTCCAACAAATGCTGACTTACTAATGACAAAACTCTCAATTTATAAGACTTGTTTGAATAATAAAGTGGGGGAACTACCTTAGTCCAATTCGGATTCGGATTCAGAAGACAATAAAGGTGATATGGGTGAATCCAACGATGAATCTAATATAAATGTATCAATAGCTTCCTTAACTATATCTTCGTCACTATCGTTTATCATTTCTTCAAAAAGTTCTTGTTCAAACTGTACCATTTCTTCTTCCATCGTGGAATCATTATCAGTTTCGTTATAATTTTCCTCTATATTGTCTTCTTCCATTTCATTTGTATTAATATAAACATTTTTAACTTCAAAATAATTAACAAATGGAGTATCTTTAGACAACATATTTGTTCACCACTTCTTTTACCTCGAATAACAAACTATGTATCGCTTACTTAGTCTTATATACTTCTACCCCCACTTTTTTTTGCACAACGTGAAGGAAGGTGGGGAGAGGATTTTGTAGCTATTCTTCTCTATTTAGGTTATATTTCATTGCTAGCACATCTACTATAATTTTCTGCTTTTCAACTTCATCACGAATAAATATTGTCCAGGGAAATAGTTCATTAATATTGTTGATTGTTACTTTTATATCATACAAAAAATCAATATGTCTTAGTAATGAAACAATAACAATAACTCCTATCCCATTGTTTGCCATAATTGTTTCTTCAATTTTAATACGCAAGTTTGTTATCAAACTCCATATATTAATATCATTGGCTATAAAACCATCAAGTCTAGTACTCATCTTGACGGTGCAAGTACAGACTAAAAACCTGGAGGTTCATAGTCCGCCTTTTATTAGTTTTAAAAATGGGGAAGGGGAAGGAATAAGGATTGGGAGGGGATAGGGTGGGGGTGAGGGAAGGGTAATGTGGTTATTAGACCACTTGTGCGACAAAGTAGCCACCAATGCTAACTTCGAGCTCATAACACTTCATAACATCATCCTGCCAAGTCAACATACGTTCTCTAGTATTTGGTGTTACACAGAAGAACCTACTGTCATTATACACAATAGCTGAACCAATTATAACATTGAATCCTAAATTTAGCCATTTGTGTGCTTCCGTAATAAATCTTTCTATTGTATCAAAAGGAAATTGTTCATCGATGTAGATTGGTCTCATTTGTTCATCAAGTTCAATTACATCTTCATCTTCACTGTCACTGCTACTATCATTTTCATTGTCACTGCTACTATCATAATAATCTATCACATCTTCTTCAGGCTGTTGGAAAACATCAGCAATTTCGGAAGGATTGAAGTTTTCACTATGGTGAGGAAGCATTTTAAAGCAAATAATAACGGTAGAGACGAAACAACAAGTGTGGCGCGTGAAAGCAGAATGAAGGAGTGAACAATGCTTGCTTCGATTTTATAACGATATGCTAATGAGAGGGGTAAGAGGTGACCCGGGAGGTGGGGAAAAAGGAAGGAGAGGGGATATTTATTTTAAATAATTTGCATAACTTTTGACTAAAATAAGATAACCAAATTCTTCTTTTACTAAAATGTTCGTCTTACATAGACCTTTTCAATGATGTATCGCTTGTCGTAATCGATCAAACCATTATCGAGTTATAGCCATTTTTAATTCTCGGGGGGGGGGGGGGGGGGTTCTACTTGGGTGCTCATGCGGAACTGATCTTCTCACGAGATAGTCGTTGTGTGATAATGAAGACAAATGTTCATCACGCCGCGACCACTAATTAACTCGCATTTGCGGTGTTCACATCTTTCCTACTCATTACATATACGTTTCCTACTTCATTATTTCAAGACTAATTAACTTGCAAAACAACAGTCTCTGTCTTTGAATGTTGATGAGATTTCATTAGGAACCATTCTTTGCACGCTATATGAAGCTACACCAGCAAACAATGCAAGTCAGACAGGTCATATAACTGTACAACGACCTTAGAAAAGTAGGTCACGAGACTTAGAGTGTTAAAAAATAATGGGGGAGAAACACAACGCTATAACGCATTGTGTTTCTCCCCCATTATTTTTTCAGCAAAATTTGGAAAAACTATGTGAATTTACTGTTTACGTCCCCACCTTGTAATACGATCCTTTTTATCCCTGAGGAGAAAGTCTTGAGAACTTAAATTGATAAGTCTCTTCTCTTTACACAAATTCTTACAAACTCTAATTTTATATTTATTGCCGTTACATTTTGCCAATATGTGTTGGTGGTCAACAACACTTAGAAAAAAATATCTCAAACCTTTCTTAAGCCTCTCTCCTCTGACGGATATTATTTCAGGATCGTCTTCAACAGTGGGGATTTCTGTCAGTTGTGGTTCGGAAAGATGTTTTACGATATGTACACGGCAGAAACGTTCGTTCTTAACACATTTCCTACCACAAGCTGATCCTTTCTTAATTCCCCTAGCGAGCATTTCAGGGCAAGTAGTGGGACGGCTAAATGCCCTACGACGCTCTTCTTTTAATAATTGGAAACGCTCTGAAGGAGCAGACTTAGGAGATTTATTTTTAGGATAGGCGTGATCTTTAGGAATAGTAAGTGGTGGGGTAGGAGGCAATGGTGACAGTGGAATGACAGGTGTACTAAGACAATGAAGCAAGGTTTCAAATGAAGGGGTAGTAGGACGAGGAGCTGGCTTCTGCGGTGGCGGCATGTTAGTTGAAGGCGGTGTGGAGTCATTTGAAGACGAAGGCGGTGAAAATATGCTGCGACGTATGCTATTGTTGGTCGGGGGAAGAGGAGATCCAGAAGTTGAAGGTTTCGAGTCTAGTTGCTTCTTATACCAATCGGGAGCATTTTTCAAGCGAAGAGTTTTTTTGACTGGAGTTGAAGCCGTAGTAGAAGTAGAAGTTGAACTTGTGATAGAAGAGCAGGCTGTAGTGGAAGTTGTAGTCGGAAGGGATGACATCGTGGTAGTTCTATTCGCAGTTCGCAGCGTAACGTCTGGAATCAGAATGAAATGTTAGCCGTGGTCGATGCGTCTTTTATAACGGTATGCTAATGAGAAGGGTTAACAGCCGTTAAGTGGGGGAAGGTGGGAGGGAAGGAAAGAGAGGGGGTATTTATTTCAAATAATTCGCATAACTTTTGACTAAAATAAGATAGCTAAATTCTTCTTTTACTAAAATGTTCATCTTACATAGACCTTTTCAATGATGTATCGCTTGTCCTAATCCGTCAATCCATTATCGAGTTATAGGCATTTTAATTTTCGGGGGGGGGGGGGGGGTTCCGCTTGAGTGAACACGGAGGAAGGGGGGGGGGGGGTTGGTCATTGACCCTTCCGAAAGTGGGTCAAGGTCATTTAAGACTTATAAAGAACCAAGGTGATGGGAACAGTAGTAACTGTTCCCACCACCCTGTTTGCCTAACGGTTCCCACTCCCAACCCACTAGTTACGTTCTGCAAGGGACATCGACGCAATTTTGTTTGGACCGTCCGGGTCTACCGTAACGGTCCGGTCCGGGTCTACCGTAACCGTGAATTCGAAGGGAAACTGGAACACCCTAATGCAGAAACGCAACTCTAACACCCACCCAACTAATCCCACCCATCATATTCCTAAACAAAATGCAAAAACCTAGTCCGCTAGTGCGGATGTCCCACCCCTTCTAAGTGAAGTTCAACAGAACTTCTGAATTTACAGTTAATCTACCCCCTATCATCTAGCTGAAAGGCAAAACAACAACATTAATTATTAATACCAACACTTAAAACTAACAACACATCATTATTAAATATCAAATAATTCAACACAACCAAATACCATCATTATTCTTAAAATTAATAAACCTTAACGCTAAACACAACTTATAACTAACATCGCAATGCGCAAACTAATTCTTAAATTAAGTGCAACTTACAACTAATATTTACACACACACACACATACCACATTGCATTAAAGAACGCAACGTAGTATAAGAAGTTCAAATATATATAGGCCTACTATATATTTGAACCTCTTACCGAGTCGCCAACGACTTTTCGCTATGAAAACTCGTTGACGACTGACGCGAAAATCGGGCTCGTATCGCTCCTCGGGTTTTCGAGTGGTGGGGGTAATTAATGCAGTGGTGGGGGAATTGTTTTACTCCAGTACGGTCTTCAATCCACTCCAGTTCGCAGCAGTGTAAAAATGAAACGAAGGAGTGGGGGTGGCGCATGCGCAGCGACGTAAATTCCAAGGTTTGAGGTTAGAACTTTCCGTGCACAGTAGAGCTAAATTGAGTAATACAGGACTAGGCGCATGCGCAATAGCGAGGAGTGATTCCGATCCGGAGAACTTGTTGCAGCGCTAAAGTAAGTAATACAGACTAGACGCATTCGCAGTAGCGCTAAAGTGAGTAATACATGACTAGGCGCCGTAGCGTGAAGTTGGCTCACTCCAGTACAAGTTATAGCAGCATAAAAATGAAACGAAGGAGTGGGAGCGGCGCATGCGCAGTGACGTAAAACCAAGGTTTGAGGTTAGAATTTTCCATGGTGGCTGCCATGTTTAATTCTGTTTCATTCAAACAATAGTAGTTCATGGCTGGCATGGGATGTGAAGTGTGGTAATTAGATGGGGGTTAGCAACCGGTCGTGACCGGCCATTGACCGGTCATCGACCCGGCGGGGTTCCGCTTGAGTGACCACCGGGGGGGGGGGGGGGGTTTTATCTCCATTTTTTATGGGGGGGGGGGGGGTTCCGCTTCATTAGTCACGGGGGGGGGGGGGTTCCGCTTCATTAGTCACGGGGGGGGGGGGGGTTCCGCTTCATTAGTCACGGGGGGGGGGGGGGGGGGTTCCGCTTGAGTGAACACGGGAGGTTCTACTTGAGCGCTCATGCGGAACTGATCTTCCCACGCGATAGCCGTTATAAAAAGGAGATTGTTCATCGCGCCGCGACCATTAATTAACTCGCATTTGTGTTGTTCGCATCCTTCCTACTCATTATATATACGTTTCACCAAATTCATTATACAAGTCTAATTGCTACTAACCTGAAATTTCATTTACATTAGCACATGTCGTCCTGTTTGAATCACCTTCGCGTGCTCGACGTTATATCTCATTCATCAGTCTTGTTCTCACTTCTACACGTCTGACATACTTCTTGTGATGGATACGCAATGTTTGAAATTGAAACTTTTGCGGACACAACATATATTACGAAATAATTACAAACCATCGGTTTCAAAGACTAAAACAAATTTAACAAAAGTGAGGAAGAAATTAAGTTTTAACCCGTTATACTCTGTTAGAACTTCGCAGGTTCACGTTGATGATAATGTTATTCACAACATTTTGCGTTCGATGTTACGTTTCCACAACTTCGAACTTGTTACACCTATCGACTGTGTTCAGCAGGTTTTCATATTTTACCCCCACCCTTCTTTATATAAGTGCGCTCACGACAATTCCTGTTTCATTCTTCTATACGCTCTTCGACCGACAACTACTCCGCTCTAAATTACACACTACAAGAAGATGGATACAAACCAAGAACAAGTACAAGTTCACGAAATATCGTCTACTACCCACCCGAGGGAGAATCCTCCGAGAACTTCGCCTTCGCCGAATCCACAGGACCCTGTCCAAGTTTCGGATGTGTCTTCGACGGCGAGGAATGATCTTGAAGCTATTCTTCGGTCGCTCGTCGGTTTCGACTGACCTGTACGACAATCGCCGTTAAACTGAACTCTTAGAAGTTCAGTCTTTTTTAAAACTTCCTCCGGATGACCTTGAAGCAATTATCCCCTCTCCTTTTCAACTAACTTCTACTTTTGTTCAACTGTTAAATTTCAGTTTTGAACTAACTTTTAATTTATGCGAAGTTTTAGTTGAACCCGGTTAATTTATGCGCACATTTAGTTCACTCCCAAATTGTTGAATTTCAGTCTTGAACTAACTTTTAATTTATGCGCAATTCTACTTCAAACGCTCACCCCACCTCCTCACCCCTCATTTAATATACGACCGGAAGCTATGTGCCCCGGCACGTGGCTTCCGGGGCAGCTGACCTGAGCCAGAAGTAACCAAATCTAACTACTGTCATTTATAGTTTTATAATTTCAAACATGAAGTGAAAAACTAAGGGTAGTTAGTCGGTTGCATATTTATCCCATATAGTTAATTTGTCCAGTTTTATCTGGATATTTAAATTATCAAAACCAAGTTTTATAGACAGATTTTTTTGTTAGTCCATTGATATTGTTGCCAAAGAAAAATAATTAATTAATCAGTAATGAGGCTTGACAGATACTTACATCGTGATACTAACTGCAGAGTTTACAATGCATTATCACGTAATAAAGGAGGAAGAAACATTCTATGATAGTGGCAATGTTGCAATCACAATTATTCAATTTTTGGCTGACCTTGAAACCTTCAAGGCATAGAAACTTAAGTAATTTTTCAGGGAGAAGTTTGCAACAACTGAGACAAGTTTAAGTACGTGGAGGACGGTGGATAAATGCGGTGTACAGTATGAGTTGCCTCATGAATGCCTAAAACGACAACGGCTTGGTTCCCACTCTCATCTTATGTGACCTTCAACGGTGAACAGGGTTTATAAATTAATTATGTCAAACTTCCCTTTACATTTTTATGTTTTCAAAGTCCAAAAATGGGAAATGACAACTAATCCTCTAATTTAAAACAACGTCACAACTTAAGGTCATAAAAATTTAATGTGTAGGAGCTCTTCTTATTGGGAAAATTTTCCGAATTTCCCATGATTATGTTTTTTTGTGACTATGACTTTCTTATTCATAGAATACATCCTCAGACCATGACAAATTATACAAAAAGATAGTTATTGAGCATTTTACGAAATTATTAGTGTCTGAATATGAAAGGAACCTAACTCTTTGACGACATTTGGAGAAATTATTTAAAAATTTACTTTAAAAGCTGTTAGGGGAAATTAAAATTATAAATACATGTTTTGCATGGTTATGCAACCACATCGTTCTTTTTCTTCCTTCACTGTTAGTTCACTTTCATGTACAACATTCATGCCCGTTCTGTTATCAACTGCATCATTTTCAATTTTTTTTTTCGAAGGAACACTGATATTTAATTAGATTAGAATATCATATCAATCAGTTAGATAAGTTCTCTAAATTTCCAATAATTAAGATTTTGTGTGATTAGGACTTTCCTATCCAAAAATACATCCTCAGGCCACGAAAACTGATACAAAAAAAGATCTTTGTATCAGTTGTTACGGCTGAGGATGTATACTTTGAATATGAACAACCGTTGAAAGTTGTGTTTACGAAGCTCCGTAATGATTACGTGTGTTTTCCTAACGAACATTAAATTTCTTAGCTAATATAAATAAGGCCAGGGCTTATTGACTTTGAAGGCCTCTAAAAGTACTGTATATCAAAGTAAACTATAATAATTGTACAGTGCTGATAGTTTTTTGAAAACCACAAACTTAAAAGATATATAATGAATGCATCATTATTTTTTATTCATGGATCAACGTTCGTTTTGTTTAATCTCCCAAACTAACGATTACTTGTCAACTTTGAGCAAGCACATGATCCTGTAGTCTCCAAGTTGTAAACTATCACGAATTTCGCCGTTATCTGGCAGTTCGGATACTGCATCCAGGTGTTGTATAATTGCAACTATACTCAGATGGGTCAACTTGGGGACCTATCTTGGCCGAGTTGTAGACTACCGTTTAGTTGGAGTTTCCTTCCGAGATTAATTAGAGTCAATTGAGTTGCTTCCAAGGCGTGGGAGCCGAGTGACAGCCATGGCATGAGGAAGTTCTGCGAACAAGCAATTATGTAACATCTCGAGTGAAAAATATCAATGGTGTCATCTTTATACATCTAGCACACCTAATTCTTATAACATTATTTACAATTGGATAATTTTATATACTCTATAACCGGGTGGCTAAAAATAGTATATTTCGTTACATGGGCCAAAAATAAGGTTTTGCCGGCCTTGAGATCGTGTTTCAAGTTCGAAACGAAGTCGAGAACTTCAAATGATAGAGAGCAGGCAAAATATTTTTGGCCGAGTTACGAACGATACTTTTTATCGCACTACACACACAATTCAAAAAATTCTAAACAAGTGAAAAAAAATATTTTTCCGTTCATAACAAACAAACAAAACATAACCTCAACCAATCTAGCGAGATGTACTGGTGTTTCTGGTTGCTAGGAAACCACATCACGTTATACCTCATTTTGCAGATACAAAATTATATAAAACATGTATGCTTTTAAAGACCAGTTACAGATTGTAAAAGCCTTGACAGAAAAGCTAGCAAAACCAAGCAGGTCTGTTCCTATAAAGCATTTTTGGACATAAATAACAAATGTTATAAAACCTAAATTAAAACCCATACTAAATACTAACCTACTTTGTAAGTAGTTAGTCCTGTAAGAGCATTAACAACTTGCAAACTTTTAAGTTCATTACAAAACGGAACGAGGCAAAACTTTGTTTTTCAGGTGTTCATTCGTCCAAATTCCAGCAAATTCTTACCAAATTACTTCTACATCGATCTTTGAAGAATTGAAAGCGGTATACCTGAATCTTTATACTTAAATGTATAATTAATATACTTTACTTATAATCATTCTACAAATTTATTTGTGAAGTTTTAAAATGATATTACACTGGCAATAATTGTTAAAACTTTACAACTTAATCTATTTTATATAATTATTTCGATAGAGGACCTATTTTCAAAATAAAGTGATGATAATTTGATGTTAAATTAAGCAAAATATATACTACAGAAGTTGTGCTGGTATAAATGTCCTCGAGGAAGCACGTTTCTGTTCTGAGCGACGCCTTAATAAGTATGAGACCCCGGGCAACCATTGTTTGCCTCTGTAAGAGATGGCTTTTGAAAAATTACAGAGGTTCCCGCGCAGGAGCACTGAGTTACTTTGTGTTCGATGTGTTGCTTGTGTGACTTCCAGACTTAAAGGGCCTTGAAATACGTTTCATTGATAATAAAAGGTGCTTGAATTAAACTTTTAATTCCATTCGGTTTTTTACTCCTGCCTGGTTATCACATAATCAGTAAGCAAAACGCTTACTTTTTATTATGAGTTACGCAATCCAATAGAGTTTTTATAAGTATCCAGTCGATTTAACATTATTATCATAGTTGTATTGGATTTTTAGCTTCAATTGATTTACATTTTTCTCGTTATTTTTGCTTATTCCCTAATAATACATTTTTATAATAAAGTTAGCAGCCTTAATTAATTGTTAATTACATTTTCATTTTGGGTTTTTCTATCACAGCAGATTTGATTTATGAGAATCACAGTAATACTTGTTCGCATGGTCCCTGTCTACGAAGACAGTGGTACGGTATCTAGGCACATTTTAAGCCAAATACGAATATTTAATTTCTTTCACCACACTCCTAGTGTTTCAAAGTTGTTGTGACCACAGGTCATTGGATTTTTAACCCTCTCTGTATATAATTTTGTGACATTTTGCAATGGAAATAGGCTAAATCATTTATTCATATCTCCTGCGATGAGAGTAGACTGAAAAGCTACTTCATTTGTAAATATTACCGTTGAGTATAAAGTAGTATATTTCGTTACTAGGGTCGAAAATGAAGTTTTGCCAACCTCGAGATCGTATTTCAATTTCAAGCCACCTCACAGCTACTGGTTTCCATTGGCTTCCAGTGGGGAGTTATAGGGTCGAAAACTTTTGGCCCTAGACCTCAAAAGCGCGATTTTCGTTGTTAGAAGTTAGGGTTGAAAACAGTTGATATTGTAATTTAAAAAAAATTACAATTTAACTATCTCAAAACATTATTTAGCTTTAAAACATCTTGGTCTTGGAATTTCTGAAATATTAATGGACTTATACAGACAATGGCTTATTTTCACCCTCTTTCTCCATCAAGGCGAGCAGAGCCGGGTAGGACCTGATGACGCAATCAGAGCCATCAAAGGCTACTGAGACAATGGCGAGTTTTCTCATCTTCTGATCTCCTGATGCTTGTCCTAACGACCCTGTTAATGCAAGTCTCATTTGTAAACCGTGTGAACATTATAGCTTACATTCGCTTTTGTGATTCCGTCTGTTAGAGAGTTCACTGACAAGTCAAAGCTAATGATGTATCCCAGTCCAACGACAAGAATATCTAGGTTGTACACTGTATTGTCGTTATATGGCACACCGGAACATTACCAAATATTGAAAAAAGTTATTCAAATTCTGAACAGATTATTATTGTTTATTCATACACCAGGTTTCCTTATACCAATTTATTCATATACCTTCTTTCAGAAAATAATTACCATTTATCAATTCACCTCAAAGCCAATTAATGTCGTTGACTTTTTCTGTGACTTGTGCTGTAACAAAAGTATTTGGAAAGTTATATCTTTTTTGACGTAACCTGTTTTTGACGTAACAATACACATTTGGAACTGATGACGAAAAAGTGTATTTATATTTTAACACTCAACATAAAATTTTTTACGAAGTAGCCTTTATAAAGGACTAATAACCCATGTCCATATCAGTTGTATATCAATTTTAGGTATAACTTAGTTTATTTTGGTAAACATATGATTCAATAAAATATCTTCATTATTGATAACATTAAAGTTGAAAGCCCATACGACAAAGTCTTAACATTAAAAGGATTTAATGACTTAAAATTACGATTCTTCTTGAAAAAAGCTTTCCAATGATACCAAATAAGCTAGGTAACTAATGTTTAAAATGTTGTTTTAACGACACAATACTTAATAAGAAATTTAACATTTCCCTCTCTCATGTACTATGTTTAGGCCGTTACCTCTGGCGCTATCTCTATTTGGAGTGCTCAAGTTCAGTTTACAGCGCTCCTAGCGGAATAAAATGTTGGCCAATTTTTAACATGGGATGTGACCTTCTTTACGTTTTTGTATTCATTGCAATTAATTGGTAAGCGTTTATTTTCCTCCTTTTTTCTCACCTTGTTTGCATCGTAGGAGATATCCAGTTAGAAAGGTGTCCGACTTTAGATGAGCAGGATCATTTTATAATTCACATCAATCCTCAGGGCTACGCCCTACGTGTTTTCAAAGTTGTATTGGTGATCTTATTGAATGAGTGTAAGCGATTAAATCATTAGAGAGCATTAGTGTACACATGGTTGAAAAACAGGAAAAATATAGGTTTCAGTTATGCAATAGGTACTTAAACATATATTTCTGAAGTCAAAACCCCTACAACCAACCATATACTCGATTGAAAGCTCTTGGCATACAAACTGCAGCAAATTTGACGAACCATCAAAAACCGCTTCAACCGTTCAAAAAGTAGACGCCCTTAAATATTGCTGTGGTGGCTGTCAAGTTGGGTACCTTCTTTAGTTTTTTGCAGGCTAGGATTCAAGGTTGTATCTTATCTGAAATGTGATTTAAAATTGGTATTGGCACACAAATTATCTACAACTTATGTATATCAGGTTTACTCTAATCTTAACGTTTTCAAAGATGGAAGTTTTAAATGTCGGATGTAACACAAGTTTTTTAAGCTTTCCCAGAAGTCAAACCCCTCTCAACCATATACTTGATTGAAAGCTCTTGACGTGGAAATTTCAGAAAAAATGTACCATATATCCAACCTCCATATGGCTCCGCTCCACATGTCTTCAACATTACTATGTTATTTTTATAGCAGTAACATTTTAATGATGAACACATGATTACATTTAGTAATATTAATTTATAAACAACTATTCTCATTAAAAGTATTGAGTGAAGATTCGTAATAAAAGACTAAGACTAAAGGATATTATAGACTTGTACACCTGAAACGCAAAAAAATTCTCGGGTTGGTATTGCGATTTGAGTACCGTTGCGAAGCACTTGTAAGTCAGCTAGTTATAATGTATTTAAGATATAATACAAAATTTCATAATTTGATGTTTCACCCATTCAAAAAACATACGCGAACTAATGTAGGAATTTTCTAGTAAGTTGAGGAATGTAAAATATGATCCACTATACTGTATAACTTAGTTGAAGTAGAGTTGTAGACTTGTCTAGGATTCGAATGCGCTTCTCATAATCCTGGCCCGGATATACATCAGCGCACGTATGTAAACACATTTGTCTTGCTTTGCAAGATTTACTTGCAAGACGGTGGAAGCGCATTCAGGGTATTTAGAGATTCCTCTGCTGTGACGTTTAACCCGCGAGCAGAGTTGCATAGTCTTTATGAAAAATCCTAAATAAAAATGGCCTGCTTAATATGTTATTCCCGGCTTTATATTTAACTCAAGATCAGTTTTAATGGGTATTATTAGTCATTCGTTTAGTTAAGAAGTGATTCATCAAGTTGATAAATTTGAATGTTTATAAGGGGTATTTGAAATGGTTTTTTTCTTTTGCTTATGCTTATTTCAGTTTAGTTACGCGAAATTTCCCTTTTTTCTTTGGGCAAAGCGAGACGAGGGATGACTGGGTCATCTCAAGGCTTCTGATTTGAGGTAGAGTGAACCTCCGGTGCATTAGCACCCTGGGGTACAGGCGTTGTTATATGCGAAAGGGGTGGGTTGACCTGCACGGCTCGAAGTATTTATTCTTTGCGCTTTGCACTGGTCGCTCCTCTCCCCATGCGTAAATTCATGCCCCTGCATTAAAAGATCCCCTTATTTTTAGCCAAGTAATATTATATTTGCTTACGTTAAGTAAGCTACCTATTCTTAAAAATCACTGTTCTATGTCCAAAGAATACTAACTGTAAATCTACTAATTATTAAATTTCTTTTGGAAACTAATAAAAATATTGTAACTTGAAAATTTATTTTTTTATGTGAGTATATTAAGGTACATTTTAATATTTTCCTCTAATTAGTTTAAATAAAAAATATCAGATTGCCCGTAAAAGCAAAAAAATTCAGAGAATCCCTTCATCTATACGTATGCAGGCTTTAAGAAATAAAACAAAAAACGTATTTTTACTACTCGTATCATTGTTTATTCAATTAAAGCGTATCCAGCTGCGACTTGAACTACAGAGGAGCGCACAATTACCGTGAGTAAATGTAGAATGAGCAAGGAACTGTAGCTCCTTTTATGGCGCAGTAACTCACTTCCAGTGACTGTAAGTCGGAAGTATGCCTCAGCGAAATACTACACTATCTCTGAGCTGCATCGTGGCTTCTTTGCATTACATCCTAAACTGTATATAAATAAGTGAAAAACTGCTGAGTCAAAGTTATTGCTGGCATTCTATTTGTCTGTGAAAAGTATATCAGGTGATATAACGTTAACTAATATGTTTTTTATTTTATAGATCCTAGCAAGATACTTAGCAGGATAGTTACTGAAGGCTTTAAGCAATACAAAAGTCCTGCCGGACAACTGTATTTATAACATCCAAGTTTTTTTTCAATTTTTACCCAAGAAATAATTGTATTCGTTTGATATATGGTACGTATATCTGCAGGTTAATCTTCATTAATAAAATAAAAAACGTCAACTTACAAACCAGAATTGTGCTATTAAAAAGTAGGAAAGGATTTTTCATTTGGTAAGGTTTTATATTTGGAGAACATATCACATATCCCTATGTATTCGTTTACCTTTCAACAGAAATTTTACTTTTTCAAATTTTGATGTATAGAAAATGTAAAAAAATACATAAACAACATAAAAATAAATCAGCATTTGGCAGAGTTTTAGTGCAAAGTACATAACAATTAGTAAATGTTTTGAGGGGGGAAAAATAAATTTTTGGAAGACGTGAGCCCAATTTCAGCGCCTATTATATAAATACTAATATTGATTATTGAATATAACCTTTCTAAATAAACTACACTACTGATTTAAATATGTTGTGAATAAAATATGGAAAGTGATTACCTTTTTATTAGGTCGTGTAAACATTTTATTTTTGTTTGTGTCACGATCTTTATTATCAGTTTTAACGCGATTTTAAATCACGTTTAAACAGACAAGGAAAATATATTTGCCATGGAAGAGTACCAGTATGCTTTACTTCTACTTTTGCTGTTGAACATACGGTACTAATAGATATTTAAAGAGTATTAGGGGTTTTTATTTACAAACCATATACTTACCTAAAGCTGAAACGAATGACTATAATCTCTCTTGGTGTATAAATTATAAAAATATTATTTTTATCCGATTTTCTATCTTGGGGGGGAGGTATTGCGATAAAGGGGAAAGTAGAGTAAGTTTTCTTTACTTGATATTTTGTGGGATTGGACATAAATAGTGGTGGGAAGGGTTTGTTTACTATTCCATTGGCTGAAGCCTTTTTTCACTGTTGCATACCATCATTTTTGTTATATTATTCGTAACAATTGCTTTTACTGTTTACGTTAGAACTGTTACCAGTAAACTGAAATCAGTTTACGTATAACTGTTAATTTTTAACAAGGCTTAAATATATGTTTTGCTTCAAAATAGTATAACAGCTCACTAGGAGTCACTTATAAGTTATTAAAAACGGTAATCAAGGAAATCTGCTACTTAAACATGTAGCAAATAGTCCTCTTTCGCCCTATTACCTCACACGGTTGAAAAACTCACATACATCACTCCACGTGACAGTAAACCATACACCCACATGGACCACTAAATAGAATAGATATCGAGCCCTAATTTTATATTTGCAAAAACGTTTTTAAGTCTGATCGTGAATTTCCTTTTTAACAGCTGTTACTGAAAAAATTATTTAAACTTTCTCAATCATTTTGGAGATAATTTTTGTTCCCCTGGATCTATGTTACGTTGTGAAGAATTTGCATTTCACTGTTGTGAGGCCGGAATCTACTGACTTTGTTTAAAGTAGGTCTAAAGTAGTCTTAAAAGTAGTTCTAAACACAGGTTGCAGAAAAAAATAAACTAAAGCGAGACAGCTTGTGAGCTAGAGTAACTTCAGTGGGTAACAAGAGCTGTTCGATTAATTAAGATATTAAACTAACAATATTGGCCACACATTGTTTCAATATTCATTTGTTTATTATTCATTGAGTTTTCAGAGATGAAGTGGAACTAAGTTTTCATATTTCAATACTGTACTTATTTACATTTTAAAACGCCACCTGAAAAAAAACTGACAAAATGAAGGACGTTTTCTCTATGCCTAGCTTTTCGTGCGGAGTTAATTTTTTATGTATTACAAATTGTATAGCCAAGCTTGTTAGATGATTTTTTTAAGAGATGATTATGTTATACATTACAAAATGTTCTTTATTATAAAATTTTTCTAATTTTTCCGACTGTTGCAATTTTCTCATTTTATTTTTGAAGTGTTTAACCTACATGACTTTCAAGTCACTAAACAAATTTAAATCTACAATAAATTAATCTTATTAATTATTCTAGGGTAAAAAAAGTCCGGAAACGATGTAATATTCTTAAAAGTATTTAAGGGACAAGAACGAAATTTTAAACATTGATTTAGGGGTTTAAAGTCTATCTCCCAAACTGATTATTGGCATTAAAACTTAAAGGGGGACGGTCCACAAGGAGTAAGGAGAAATCTTAAATGTAAGCATATATCAAGATGTACATCACATTGAAGGTGTCTATGAATGGAGAACGATAATGCAAACCCGACCTCAAAAGGGCCACTGAGTCAAAAATGGCAGGCAATTAAACTTTGCATTAAAATCATAGGCCATACAGTATACAGCATTCGCTAAAACAAAAAATGCAATAGCTCCCGATGTACTCAACCTTTTGTAGTCTATTTGGTGGCATATTTCTTAGAATGCAAACCCCTTTCAAATTATGTATCATATGATGTAGACCATGTGATACATCCCAAGACTTCTTTTAGGGGACGTCTGTAGCAAAAGTCGTCAGGGAACTCTATAGTAAAAGTCCTCAGGGAAACTGCACTGACTTACGTCACATGATACCAATTTTAAATTGCTTTGAGTCCTGAGCAAGTTTTAACGAACCTGAGTTCAAAAGATCGAGTGTATCGGGGGTATTTGAATATTTATTTTTGGTAAATATGGTGAATATGGTGAATATGGTCATATTTTTGGTAAATATGAATGCAAATTTCATCGTCTGCCACTTTTGACTTGGTCGTCCTTTTAGCAGCATTATTCTCAATAATTTATAAAGACCTATAAATTTATATACATATTGACCTATGCTAACATGTAAGACTTTCTTGTGACTCCGTGTGGACATTCCCCTTGAAAGTTTAATGTTAATAGTCGTTTTGGGAGTTACCCTTTAGGACCCTAAATCAATCTTCTGAGTTTTAGGTTTATTACTTAAATACTTGGAGATTTTATATAGTTTCCAGACTTTTTCCATCTAATATTATATATTCATTGCAAAATAAAAATGTGGATGTTTAAATTTTAATTATTTATATTGAATTCTATTCACACGTTTAATTTTTACAGTAAAAATGTGATAACAAGCAGTCTAATTTTATACATAATATGTTACAATAGTATAAATTATGTAAAAAAAACTTATTAAAAATTATGACAACTGAGCTATTATGGTAACAAAATTGAAAATGCTCCGAAACTAAATTGGGTATTTTATAATTAGTATTTTAAACAAGGGCAATCGTTACTTTTAACACTTGTTCCTTTTGAACATTATTTTTCAACTCACATATTCGATGGGAAGGTAGTCACCTCACATATTCGATGGGAAGGTAGTCACCTCACATATTCGATGGGAAGGTAGTCACCTCACATATTCGATGGGAAGGTAGTCACCTCACATATTCGATGGGAAGGTAGTCACCTCACATATTCGATGGGAAGGTAGTCACCTCGCATATTCGATGGGAAGGTAGTCACCTCGCATATTCGATGGGAAGGTATGTGACGGCTCGTGCCGCCAGCACTCCATATAGTAACGATTTCCGAGGCACTGGCCACAGCCGCGGTGTCCGACAGCCTGTTTCCAGAACCTTCTCGGATCGGTCCGCGGAGCGAAAGATATTCCTACGCACGGTTGGTCTCGCCCCATTTTTCGGCATCTTCGTTTTCCGGTACCACATCGCTGCAACGCCATGGCCAGATAAGTTTTTAGTTTAGTTGGGGGTTTACGTAGGCTAGGGATGAGCGGGGGAATCATAATTAATTAATTGATCTCAAGTACAATTATTATGTAGCCAGTCAATTAAGGCTGCAACTAGTTCTGTAGAGGGTAGTCTGGAGCCATAACCTTAACGCTCTTGTCGTTTCACGACATGGGCCATTAGCCATAGGATGGGTTTTTAGATTTCTAGATACAGTTCATTATTAGATATTCACCTTCCAATTAATTTAGTATACGTAGATTATAATTATCTCATCAAAATGGCTTATTCTGGTCTGTGCTTGGCTGCGATCCGTCCCTGGGTAGTACCCACAGTAGGCCTATATCCTTCAGATACGTTTCCTAGGTTCAGTCAGTAAGTCATGTCCAGCAATCTCATTTCACGGCATAAACCTCAATCCTCAACCATTTCCATAGTCACCCTTCAGTTAATCACCAACAACCTAGAGATGACTAGTCAGCATTCATGTTGTTGCTCGAGCTCAATAGTCCATCAATTCAGTTTGCCAATAGCTACTCACTGAGCTTTAGTTCAATACCACCGACCCCCACAATCAGCCTTTCCGAATACCCATTATCCATAGGTTACCATCATATTACCCTTTCATATGGTAGCAGAGCTTCTGAGCTAAGCACAGGCTAAGACTACAGCTTCATGAGGTAGGCCTAGGCTAGCCTAACCTCACTTTTCCTTTTTTAGGCTAGGGCAGTAGTTTTTGCTTCGATTCCTTTCAAATTTTTTTCTAAGAAAGGCTAAGGTTCTGGACTACCCTGTTGCAGTAGTTTTTTTTTTTGAAATTTTGGAAATTAGCTTAAATTTTGGCCTTTATTTTTATTTTCCGAGCGCTTTTATAGCTTCGGTTAGCTTTTAACTTTTCCAAGTTTTTTCTTGCTAGTTTATCATCCCCTGCTCTTTCCCTTTAGTTCTGTTAGGCAATAGGGACCCAGGGTTTGCCAGCCAGTGTAGGATTTTGCCTTTGTTTTGTGCCTTTGTTACAGAATAGGCCTAGCCCCTGCGGTTCGAGATTTCCAGCCTGCCAGCTGTCTCTGCTTGAAGAAAGTGCCTTTTTTCAGTGTTAATTGTGCAGTGTTGAAGTGAATTTTTTTTTTTAAAGTGAAGTAAAGGAAAATTAAATATTTTTTGCCAATTAATGTTTTTAAGTTTTAATTCAGATTTTCTTTTGCATTTTGTTGGGATCAGTGACAGGTAAGGGGCAGATCGCTGTGCCCGGGCACAGAACGCTGCTGGCTGAATCCCAAGTAAATTAAATTAAATTGATTTTCAATTTTCTTTATTTTAAAGTTACAAAGTCTTTGGTATGAGCGTTAGAGTCAGTGTAGTTTGTAAGAAGTGTTTCATGTGTATTTAAGCTATATTATATTTAAGTATGCTTGCTAAAAATTTATTTTAATTACCTTTTCCTATGCACTTGCTTATTTAATTACTGAACATATAATGCAGGGTATTGTGTGGCCTATCCCTGGATGTCTCATCTAGGTTAGGTCTGTGTTATCGGCTGGTCGATTCACTGATCCGGTCGATAGTTGAGCAGTACTAGGGTATCGGTGATTCGGCTTTCCGCACCGATATACCGGCTCGCTTTGACTAACCGCACTTTGCTTTTGAATTTTGCTGGCTTTTGGCAAACCCCTGGCTGTTTTCTCAGTAACATTTCAACCTTGTAGGCTAGTCAACAGCAGGAAAATTTCAGGTATTAAAATTAAATGGGTTAGGAATAAATTTCTCTTTTTTAGAGGTTTTTCATTTAAGTAGGCCTAGGTTAAACACCATTAGGCTAAGTTTCAATGCTAAATAAATTCCCATGGGCCGTAGGAAACCCCCCCAAGGTCCCATTCTTGTAGATGCCAATATCTGTGCAAATTTTAGGCGACTCATGTGCCAAGAGGTTCTCGGAGTATCTTGGTCGTCAGACCAGAGCTGATATTTCCGTGCAATCCTCATGCTCATGGGGCTTTTCCGGCGCAAAGGTAGGCGAAATCAAGGACTTTTTGAAATCAAACCCTGTCCTTCAGGCCCGCATTCCGTTAGTGCTTATGGTGGGAACCAACGATTTTTTGGGCGGAACTGCACCCTGCGATTTCAAGGCTCAATATTTGTCCTTGATCAAATTAATTCGCAGAAGACATCCTGACATAGTGATTGTTTTCACAACTTTGCCGCTATTTCCTCGCATTTGCAGTGATGCTCGGGCAGTGGATCGATTGGATAAGATGAATAGGTTTTTGCTCACTCTGAGATCTGACATGGTTCGGGTTGTACGCTTAACTGCGGATTTTGCCAACCATGAATTTTTCCATGCGTATTACGGTAGATCTCGCAGGATTGATGGCATTCATTACAATTCTCTCGGCCATCGCAAGCTCTTATCCATTCTCTCCAACCAGTTCTCAAACTTTTCTTACCCAGACCGACCACCTGCCAGGCACGCCCATAACCACCGGGCCCTTTCTGCCATCTACCTGCCTGCACTTGCTGCGTGTGGTCCTGATTCCTCCACTGCCCGGACCGGCATCCAGCATCAACATCGGCCTCCCCTACAATGGGGCACCTTGTCATTGACTTATCAACACTTATCTCCGGCAAGAAAGTGCAACAAGTATGGGAAGAAATACAGGTCCATAAGTACAAGCATGAGAAAAAAAAAAAAACAAGACAAGGATGTGCGTGCAGATTATCGCCATTTCCATTCACTCGCCTTTGCAGATTTCCGGCATTTCAATCCGCTCACCTTGTAGATTATCGGCAATCCTGGAAGCTTCTTCCAACCCCGGTCCCTACCTCTTTTAAGGGGGGGAGGAGTCCGGGCAATGTCAATGACCAATTCCGCAACATTCAAAGGAGTTCGTCTCCATCCTTTTCGCTTCGAACGAGTTGGCACCACAGGGATCCCAGCGTGGATCACCACCCATCACCGAACGCGGGTTCCCGAGGGTCTCTCCCAAACATGTTCTAGGGCTCCGCCGCCCTTCGACCCCGTGATCCACCACCCGGTGATGAGTTGGCGCGTCCCATCTTTTTCAAATCAAACCAAAGCAAGGATTCTAGGGAATCACACCTCCCGCACCTCCACCTTCCTGCCTTCACCCCACAAGTCGCGGTGCAAATTCTTTCCGAGAAGGGAGTTTGGCTGTGACGGCTCGTGCCGCCAGCACTCCATATAGTAACGATTTCCGAGGCACTGGCCACAGCCGCGGTGTCCGACAGCCTGTTTCCAGAACCTTCTCGAATCGGTCCGCGGAGCGAAAGATATTCCTACGCACGGTTGGTCTCGCCCCATTTTTCGGCATCTTCGTTTTCCGGTACCACATCGCTGCAACGCCATGGCCAGATAAGTTTTTAGTTTAGTTGGGGGTTTACGTAGGCTAGGGATGAGCGGGGGAATCATAATTAATTAATTGATCTCAAGTACAATTATTATGTAGCCAGTCAATTAAGGCTGCAACTAGTTCTGTAGAGGGTAGTCTGGAGCCATAACCTTAACGCTCTTGTCGTTTCACGACATGGGCCATTAGCCATAGGATGGGTTTTTAGATTTCTAGATACAGTTCATTATTAGATATTCACCTTCCAATTAATTTAGTATACGTAGATTATAATTATCTCATCAAAATGGCTTATTCTGGTCTGTGCTTGGCTGCGATCCGTCCCTGGGTAGTACCCACAGTAGGCCTATATCCTTCAGATACGTTTCCTAGGTTCAGTCAGTAACTCATGTCCAGCAATCTCATTTCACGGCATAAACCTCAATCCTCAACCATTTCCATAGTCACCCTTCAGTTAATCACCAACAACCTAGAGATGACTAGTCAGCCCATTCATGTTGTTGCTCGAGCTCAATAGTCCATCAATTCAGTTTGCCAATAGCTACTCACTGAGCTTTAGTTCAATACCACCGACCCCCACAATCAGCCTTTCCGAATACCCATTATCCATAGGTTACCGACATTTTTACCCGTTTCAGGTAGTCACCTCGCATATTCGATGGGAAGGTAGTCACCTCGCATATTCGATGGTAAGATAGTCACCTCACATATTCGATGGGAAGGTAGTCACCTCACATATTCGATGGGAAGGTAGTCACCTCACATATTCGATGGGAAGGTAGTCACCTCACATATTCGATGGGAAGGTAGTCACCTCACATATTCGATGGGAAGGTAGTCACCTCACATATTCGATGGGAAGGTAGTCACCTCACATATTAGATGGGAAGGTAGTCACCTCACATATTCTATGGGAAGGTAGTCACCTCACATATTCGATGGGAAGGTAGTCACCTCAAGTATTCGATGGGAAGGTAGTCACCTCACATATTCGATGGGAAGGTAGTCACCTCACGTATTCGATGGGAAGGTAGTCACCTCACGTATTCGATGGGAAGGTAGTCACCTCACATATTCGATGGGAAGGTAGTCACCTCACGTATTCGATGGGAAGGTAGTCACCTCACGTATTCGATGGGAAGGTAGTCACCTCACATATTCGATGGGAAGGCTAGTCACCTCACATATTCGATGGGAAGGTAGTCACCTCACATATTCGATGGGAAGGTAGTCACCTCACATATTCGATGGGAAGGTAGTCACCTCACATATTCGATGGGAAGGTAGTCACCTCACATATTCGATGGGAAGGTAGTCACCTCACATATTCGATGGGAAGGTAGTCACCTCACATATTCGATGGGAAGGTAGTCACCTCACGTATTCGATGGGAAGATAGTCACCTCACATATTAGATGGGAAGGTAGTCACCTCACATATTCTATGGGAAGGTAGTCACCTCACATATTCGATGGGAAGGTAGTCACCTCAAGTATTCGATGGGAAGGTAGTCACCTCACATATTCGATGGGAAGGTAGTCACCTCACGTATTCGATGGGAAGGTAGTCACCTCACGTATTCGATGGGAAGGTAGTCACCTCACATATTCGATGGGAAGGCTAGTCACCTCACATATTCGATGGGAAGGTAGTCACCTCACATATTCGATGGGAAGGTAGTCACCTCACATATTCGATGGGAAGGTAGTCACCTCACGTATTCGATGGGAAGGTAGTCACCTCACATAGTCGATGGGAAGGTAGTCACCTCACGTATTCGATGGAAAGGTAGTCACCTCACGTATTCGATGGGAAGGTAGTCACCTCACATATTCGATGGGAAGGTAGTCACCTCACATATTCGATGGGAAGGTAGTCACCTCACATATTCGATGGGAAGGTAGTCACCTCACATATTCGATGGGAAGGTAGTCACCTCACGTATTCGATGGGAAGGTAGTCACCTCACATAGTCGATGGGAAGGTAGTCACCTCACATATTCGATGGGAAGGTAGTCACCTCACGTATTCGATGGGAAGGTAGTCACCTCACATATTCGATGGGAAGGTAGTCACCTCACGTATTCGATGGGAAGGTAGTCACCTCACGTATTCGATGGGAAGGTAGTCACCTCACATATTCGATGGGAAGGTAGTCACCTCACATATTCGATGGGAAGGTAGTCACCTCACATATTCGATGGGAAGGTAGTCACCTCACATATTCGATGGGAAGGTAGTCACCTCACGTATTCGATGGGAAGGTAGTCACCTCACATATTCGATGGGAAGGTAGTCACCTCACGTATTCGATGGGAAGGTAGTCACCTCACGTATTCGATGGGAAGGTAGTCACCTCACATATTCGATGGGAAGGTAGTCACCTCACATATTCGATGGGAAGGTAGTCACCTCACATATTCGATGGGAAGGTAGTCACCTCACGTATTCGATGGGAAGGTAGTCACCTCACATATTCGATGGGAAGGTAGTCACCTTACGTATTCAATGGGAAGGTAGTCACCTCACGTATTCGATGGGAAGGTAGTCACCTCACATATTCGATGGGAAGGCTAGTCACCTCACATATTCGATGGGAAGGTAGTCACCTCACATATTCGATGGGAAGGTAGTCACCTCACATATTCGATGGGAAGGTAGTCACCTCACGTATTCGATGGGAAGGTAGTCACCTCACATAGTCGATGGGAAGGTAGTCACCTCACGTATTCGATGGGAAGGTAGTCACCTCACGTATTCGATGGGAAGGTAGTCACCTCACATATTCGATGGGAAGGTAGTCACCTCACATATTCGATGGGAAGGTAGTCACTTCACATATTCGATGGGAAGGTAGTCACCTCACATATTCGATGGGAAGGTAGTCACCTCACGTATTCGATGGGAAGGTAGTCACCTCACATAGTCGATGGGAAGGTAGTCACCTCACATATTCGATGGGAAGGTAGTCACCTCACGTATTCGATGGGAAGGTAGTCACCTCACATATTCGATGGGAAGGTAGTCACCTCACGTATTCGATGGGAAGGTAGTCACCTCACGTATTCGATGGGAAGGTAGTCACCTCACATATTCGATGGGAAGGTAGTCACCTCACATATTCGATGGGAAGGTAGTCACCTCACATATTCGATGGGAAGGTAGTCACCTCACGTATTCGATGGGAAGGTAGTCACCTCACATATTCGATGGGAAGGTAGTCACCTCACGTATTCGATGGGAAGGTAGTCACCTCACGTATTCGATGGGAAGGTAGTCACCTCACATATTCGATGGGAAGGTAGTCACCTCACATATTCGATGGGAAGGTAGTCACCTCACATATTCGATGGGAAGGTAGTCACCTCACATATTCGATGGGAAGGTAGTCACCTCACGTATTCGATGGGAAGGTAGTCACCTCACATATTCGATGGGAAGGTAGTCACCTCACATATTCGATGGGAAGGTAGTCACCTCACATATTCGATGGGAATGTAGTAATACACAAAGGAAGCTTTTAGGTCAGATTGACTAATTAGAGAACAGTGTTTAAAAGAAAGGCCGACAATTGGATTGTTAACAAAAGTGCGCAAGACAAAGGACAAAGTCTGTTGAATTACTTATGAATAGTAAATTCTTGTAGTTTTGGAAAAAAATAACGAGACATAGGAGCTACCTTTTTAAAATGAGAAAAATTTGTAATGTTACACATTTTTTTCAATAATCAAAACTTTTAAAAACGAATCTGTTCGTGGAAATTAGAAAACAAGATTAAAGTGTCCTATGAAAGTAAATTTATTTATTTTTAATTATACTGTAAATCCTTGGAAAACGTTACAACCCATGCATTTACATTATGACTGTTTCTAATTAGTTTTTTTTTTTTTTTTTTAATTAGTAATTAGTTTTTAAAACGCATAACTAATTTTACCGGCGTACGGTAATTACTGTATGGCTGAGAGCTATATTTGGAAAGCTACATCAGGAATTCCGTTTCGAAGCGTGGGAAGTTCCACCACCCTTACTTTATAAATTGGCTCTGATACACGATACGCTCCCGGTGGATTCAATACATCGCGGGTGCTTCAGATTTTTACAATAAAGTTGAAGCTCGCTTGCTGTTACCCAATATCAAATCTGCAAAGTACATGTAGTAACATTCAATGAAAAACTCGCAGATAAATATTACGTGCTCCTTAACATCAGACTTGTTTTAACTATATCAACTGGTTAAACACTTTTGGCATAAGTTTGAAAATATCTGCGTTTCAATTTTTTAATATTTCAGTATTCAAGGTCATTAGCTATTGTTTATTCTATATTTATTAAGATTTTTAGATTAGATAACTTGTATGTTTATGAACACGACGTGTATGTTTCATCACACTACACTATACAATAAATTCTAAACAAATGGAAAAAATATTTAAATTTCCCATAATGAACGAAACAATTGCAAAGAACTTAGCGGGATGCATTGTTTTCGGTTGCTAGGCAACCACTTCGCCGCTACCAGTTTCCATTGGCTTCCATTTGGTGTTTATAGGAGCGAACATTCTCGGCCATAGACCTCAAAAACATAACTTTCTTAGTGAAAAATGAGAGTCAAAACAGGCGGTACCGATGTAGGGTGATAAACAAAATCTACTTATTATCATGATTTTCATGTTCTTGCATACGTTACATCTCATACTTCCACGGTTTGTGGGTTTGAAATAGATTGGAATTTATATTGCATGCGATCATTGATGGTTTTTAAATGTCATTAATTTTGTCCTAATTTTATATGGTTGAACCGAGACCTGCATTAGAGCAATAAAATGCTCACTTCCTTTATGTTTTTTTTCTTTTTTTTATAAATTTAGAAAATATTTTTAAGCAAAAGGTTTTTACGTTTTTATGAGTTATAATAAATTTTATATCTGTATTTGTGGTAGTAAAATTTATTCGAACACCATTTAAGTTTAGGTTCTAAAATGAAGCTTGGAGGCCAAACTTGGCCTGATTAACAAACTCAGACGTTTTGAAACTGTATTTATCGGAAGAAATAGGGACTAATTAACCACAAATTAATCTCTCAAGTAAAAAATTAATTTAATATGGTAATGAAGTCATAATAGGTCTATTTTGGTTACGCTTTTTCCATAGAGTCGATCCCAAGATTTTATGTAGCTTTAGTTCTAATAACAAAAAGCTTATAAACAAATAATATATTTTTATCATAACTAGACATGTGTAAATAATGAGAAATTCAAAGGAGGGAATTATCAATTTAACATAATTAAAAATTAATTTAGTTTATATTTTGATTTTATATGTAAGGTCTGTGACTTGCGCACTTTCAAGAGTCTCTAGTTGATAGAGCAACGATGCATGTTGGGGAAACATAATAATAATCAGACCCAACTCTTCCGAGGCAGGACAATAGAGGCTGTCGTCTCATGCTCATTGTAATGCCAGTCTTTAACGAAAACAAGAAGAAAATAGTGAAGGACCTGTACACTCACATACACACACAAATTAACACAGAAAATAAATGATAAGTCATCTTGCAAAAGGTTTATGATGAACTAATGAACAAGGTACTAAATGTCATGTCAACTGTATTTTAATTTATTTGCAATCAGTATGACTTATGATTGAAATTAACGATTACTTTCCGTGTAAACAAGCCTTTGCAGCCTGCTGAGTAGTGTAAAATTGCGGCCGCTGGCCCAGTTCAAGGTCACCTGAGGGATGACGTCATCGAGGTCAATGACCTCACCGATGACGTCATCGATGACGTCATCGATGACGCAATCGATGACGTCATCACTAATGACGTCATTTCGATGACGTCACACCCATGACGTCACAGAAATGACGTGCTGATGACGTCATCACCCCTTACGTCATCAAAATGACGTCACCGACGCCACTGCGGTCAAGGTCATGCCGAAACTTAAAATTTTTTGGCACTTTTGCCGTTTCTCGCACTACGCTCCGAGTTTCAGTCAGAGTCCCCGTGACCTTGACCACTTGGAGCGAATTTTCGACAAGAAACGGCAAAAGTGCCAAGTTAAACTCGAGTTTCTGACATGACTCTGCCTAAATGGGCAATCGGTTATCCCTCAGGTGACCTTGAACCAGTACAACGCCCGCAATTTCATGTTACTGTGACCTTGAACACTTAACAACGGAGCGCCGACACCGATGCGCACCCCACGACAGCCATCGAGTGACTGACTGTCAGGCTCTGTGTACTCTAGGTATATGGGGAAGTGGAGGGGGAAATCTCAAGGTCATCCAAATGGAGTTTTAAAAAAGTTGAAGAGTAGAAAGACTACTCTTGTGCTTCCTGGGCGACCTCATCAATTTCTAACGGATCTGTAAACCAATCCGATCTGTAGCGGCAGGAGTCCAGAAAACAGGTGCACCACCCATCAGGTTGTCCGTAGCATTTCCGACAATTGGTAAGATTGGAGAAGTGAAATTTAATACACCGCTGCGGACAACAAGTATAAAAGTATTTGGATTTGTAGATTTTGAAAGTTTGTAGTACCGGTGGTGGCAGCTGTTGGTTCTTGCATCTACACCTGCAACATCCGAAGCATTCACATTGCCGGCAGGCCAGCCCATCCACTTGCCACTTTGGTAAGAGGAAACACTTATCCTCACAGCAATAGGTTGTCCCCGTCTCTTCCTCCCAACGCTTCTTTGCACAATATGTGACGCCTTGTATCTCCAAACACCTATGCTCGCAACATGAGATGCGCTTACTTTCCATAGTTGATGTTGCTTTGACGAGGGAGCAAGATGAAGTGATGCTGTGGTCAGTGGGAATGGGGTTTATATAAACTAAGGTGAGTGGAGGGGGAAAGGTCAAGGTCATCCAAATGGAGTTTTAAAAAAAGAAAAGAGTAGAAAGACTACTCTTGTGTATCTATAGCGATTTCATTGATAGTGAGTGCTTCTGTATGCCAAGTTGATCTGTACTGACAGGCTCCTAAATAATGTTTGCAAAAACCTGCAAAATGATTGTTGCACAATTTGCAGCCAGTTAGCTGTTTTAGTGTGAATTCAATGCAACGTTCAGGGCAACAAGTGTACTTATGCCCTCTCATCTGGTACACATGGAATGTCTTCAACTCTGGTTTCGGCTTCTTCCAAGACTTGCACTTACACATGCATTGACCAAAAGCTTCACATTTTCTACACGCCAGGCCATCCGCAACATCAATGTCATTTGGCCATGAAAAACATTTCTGTTCGCAACAGTAGTTGAGTCGACTCTCCATGTTGCTGTGGTGAAGGTGCGCGATGAAATGATGCTGCAGTCATTGAGAGTGCACCTTAAATAAACTCAGTGTAGAGGGAAAGGTCAAGGCCATCCAAACGGAGTTTTAAAAAAGATAACTAGTCGTCCTCCTCCTCCTCGTCCGTTGTACTTAGAGAGCTGTCAGACGAAGAACCCCGTGCAGGTGCTCCCCAGATGAAAAACAAATCAATTTTAAAACGAAGACCAGGATCTTGCATCATCAATTCCTTTAATTTGTCACATACTAAGTCGACCTTGTGTAAGGTGTCAACAACAAGCTTCCAATTCGTTGGCTCAATATAACTTGTAGTAGAGTCTGCCTCGCTGATAACCACATCCTCCGGCCGTATTGGAGTGTAAAGATGTGTAAAGTTCTTCGGCTGTAGCTGAGGTTCAGGCTGGCTGGAAGTGGAAGGTTGAGTGTGGACCCCTGTCGCATCGAAATCCATAGTCATTCTACATTCAATGTTGGGGTTTTCGTTTAATACATACACCAATTTCTCATGCAACATATCCACTTCTGCCGAGTCTTGCAGATGAACATTCCAGGAAAATGGCCATTCTTCATCCGTAGTGGAGTCAACTCGAGAAAGAGTGCTGTCCGCCATGATAGCTAAGCAAGGAATGATGTGAGCTACAGACTGTGGTAACAGTATTGAAAAGTAGAGGGGGTAAACCAAAAGTACGTGGAGGGGGTATTTTCAAGGTCATTTAATTTGGGTTTTAAAAAAGGAAATAGTGGAGGGGGAATTCTCAAGGTCATCCAATTTAGGTTTTAAAAAAAAAGGAATGAAGCTTACTCCTCTTCAGCCTCGTTGTCCCCTGCATCTTCATCAGCCTCATCTTCATCGACGTCAGACTCGCCGTAAGGATAGATCGGGGACATGGGCGAATATTGTGGAGATTGTTGACCGTTGTTGTCGTCCCCTTGCATTCTAACTTGGGACCAATCATAATTTAAATTCATTTGTATTATGATCCCAGGGTTGTCCCGCAGTATTTCCTTCATACGTTCGCAAATTGACTCCAAATAGTGTACACTATCGATCGACAGTGTCCAACCCGTACTTGTACCGACATCAGTAGTGGAGTCAGCTTGGCTGATGGTGTTGTTGTCTGCCATGGTTGCTTGTCGGACAAGGAATGACGGTTGATGTGATGCTCATGCAGGAACATGGTGAAGTGGTGGGGGGTGTGGTAGTAGTGGGGGAATTTTCAAGGTCATCCAAACGGAGTTTAAAAAAAAAAGGAAAACTTACAAAGTAACATTGAAACTTTCCAATTGATGGTGGCGAGCGTTTTCTTCTGCAACCTTGCCGACACATGTGACTATGCCGTACAGTATGAAGAGTACAACCATAATAAGGCCGAACAATAAAAGATAGCCGTTGACTATCATGATATTTTCTGAGTGGATCTGTTTTCTTCTTATCACTCTCTCCTGCATCCTCTTCTCCAACTCGTGGACGAAGTCACAACATGCGTGAGGACATCTTTCATCTGTTGGTAGGTTTGCCATTGTTGATGTTGTCGGTGTGGCTGTTGAAGATGGAATGAGGTTTCCAATTGCGATGTGCCATGTACACCAATAGTCAAGTGGTGGGGGTAACAAAGCAGTGGAGGGGGAAGTTTCAAGGTCATCCAAATTGTGTTTTAAAAAAACCTATCTTGTTACTGAGCTTATATGTCAGTAACAAGATAGGTGTTTTTGCTCTTTTACTTCTTTAATATAATGAAAAAATATACATATTCTACAATGGTTAGGACAAGAAATACAACTGCTAGTCAGCTGAAGTAGTCCAAGTTGTCTGGCTCGGTCTTCATGGACGCTGGTGAGGAAGCCGTCGAGGAGTGTCCAGGCTCTTCCTTTGACTGCCGGGTGTTCCGTATATTGCAAGCGTAAACTTGCACATTTATACGGTAGCCTCGTGCCACCATCAGCTGCAACTCCTTGTATAAGTCGTTTAGCTCCTGCTGAGTCTTGATGCTCACCTCCTCGTAACTTGCGCAACTAACGTTCAGAGACATCTTGATGTTGCTAGGTTGGCTGCTGGAGTAGAAATGAAGCCGAGGCACAGCGCTTGGAGGTACATGAAAAAGTGGTGGGGGTAATAGTGGTGGGGGTATAGAAAATCCAATTAAACAGTTCTAAACTTTTTCCATCGATACAATGGAATGGAACAAATAGCGCAGGTGTCCTTGTAATTTTCAAATCGAAACAGTGGCGCTAGAAATCCGAATTGTTTTATACCACCATCCTGTACGAATCGCCGAAGGTCTCTGACGGCGGCCTCGCCACAAGGCCTACAAAACTTTTCCCCGTCGTGGAACTTATACCAGGAGTATTCCGAATACCCTGTATTTTCCCTCCTGTAGCGTTTGACATCTTCTTTTATTGTTAGTGGGATGTTGTCTTGTAAACATGTTGGGAACAAGTCCTTGTGAGTTATAACTCGTTGTATGCAAAGCTCGTACAAGGTGCTCATCGTTTGCTAGTTGGCAACAGACTGACCGTTTTTCGCATCCAAGCAGGTTTGAATCCTAGTGCGGTAGTGGGGGTAATTACAGTAGTGGGGGTAATTGTGAAATGCAAAGGTCAAAGGTCAAGGTCACCCGCGAAGTTTAAAAAAAAATGCAACATATCAATACGTGAAGTCTGTCACATATTGATATGTTGCATTTTTTGTTTTTTTTTTATTTTTTTTTTGTATTTTATGATTCGTTTATTTATAAAACATTACAACAACAACATATGTACAACATTAAAACTTAAATCTAACACTGCTGCTTGTCAGCGATGTGGATGGTCAACTCTGTAGAATTGCTACCCGTGCAGCCGTGGGACACCAGGTATAGACACCCGGGTTGAATAGAGCGAAGATCCTCGTTTTGTAGAAGATGGACGAATCTCTTGGGCAGGTACACCTGGAACTTTGGTTCATCCCCCGGAGTAAACGGTGCCTCGCTGAGACTGCAGCAGATGGCCTCCCCAACTGTAGTCTCCATCTTCTTCATAGCATGGATTATGTAGTGCTTCTCGTCTTTTAGTTCCGAGCACTTCTTTACAGGTAATATTGTTGACTTGGAGTGAGCATTGAACTGCTCGACCAAAGTCTGAAGGAACTGGTGAGATGCCATGGTCAGGTTACAGATCGTCTTCTTGCTCGGAGATGTTGTCGTCTCGGAATCTCGAGTAATACTCATGCCAGGTCCCTGTCTGCTCCCCACTTATATACTCTCCGTTACCCCCACCACTCCCCAATTCCCCACTTTGAAGGTAAGAGGCGAGTTTATAGGCATTTTTCAAAGCGCAATGTCTATCTTTATCATGTTCTGGGCTTTTTGTACAAATACATATGGTTTCCAGCATGTATTGATAATTCTTATCCAATTCCACATCATTAACCGGAACATGAGTAAATCCTTCGATCCATCTTTTCTTTTCCAGCCCCTTTGTGTAAATATTGGTAAACTTGTCTGAAAAGTGATGCATAATGTGATACAAGTCCGTGTAACTTGTAAAACCATCATACCAATCGATATGATGGAAGTGTTTTGAAATCCATCTGTTGGTAGTAGCGGCTTTACTAGTTAAAGACGAATAAGAACATGGTGGTTTAAATAAAAACGAATAAGGAACACTTGTATTCATGTCCAAAAACACAAGTTCTTTTATAATGAATCTATCATCATTACCACGAAACGCTTGAAACTCAATAATACCAGGCTTGGACTTTACTTGTTGTTCTTCTCCCTTGTCCATTTTGAAGGTCACACGTCTGCTCATTACGAAGTCAGGAGGTCAACTGATTTCCACACCACGGTAGGTACTACTTTTATACCAGGCCGTACAGTTGTTGGCGCGTTGGTGTATATTTAACGTGGGCACCGTCCCCAATAGGCCTAACCCCACAAAATGTTGGTTATTGTTTTAAAAACTAACCATTGTCATTTAAGTTTCCATCTTTATATTTTCCTTATTTTCATTTTCATCACTAACACTTGATTCTTCTCCTCCATCTTCCTCTTCTTCCTGTTTTACTGATTTCTTATGTAGTTGAGCGTACTTTTCCAATTGTCTCCACATCTGTACTTCATGAGGAACTCTATTAAATATAGAAGTATCCACAGGTCCGTATAATATAGGTGCGTCCGGTTGTTTGTCCAAAGTGTCTTCCAGATAATCTTTAATAATCGAACTTGAAAACACCAGTTGTCTCAAGTATCTTGTTATAGGTTCAGTAGCACAAGTTAAAATGAAAAACTCCTCTCGATTAAGTTGAATTTTGTTATCATGTCTTGTTGTGTCTCTAAACCGTAGCTGATGATCACCACGTTGTTTAATGATATCAATTTCCACATTTGAATCCAAAAGTCCTACTCTTGTCTTTCTTCCAAACATGTTACTACTTAAATAGCATTCTAGTAGATGCAAATGTTTCATAAACGATTCCCAAGCACTGTCCGTAAACAAAATCATTTTGGGTCCATGAGTTAAAATTACAGTAGGGGAATAATCTGTAGATTTCATAACACCGATTAAAACACTTTTATCCAAACTGGAAGAGATTGGGTAAAATATTCGCAAAAATACCTCACTCAATATGTTTGGAGAAATATTATCTTCAATATCCCTTTTTCTCTTTTGTATAGTCTTTCTTCTTTTACCTTTTTCTTCAACATTATTACTGGCGTGAAGTTGTCCGCAAACGTTTTGTTCACCTCCTTCCTGGTGACCTTGAGGATCTAAAAACTCAGATATCTCCTTCTCAATATCTACCACATTTTCAGGTGTACCACTAGGAGAAGCCATATTGAATACGATGCTACCCATACAACAGTAGGCAACAAACTGATGAGGAGCGGTCTGTACGCTCTGCTTTTATACTCGCGGAATGAAACAAAACCGGTTTTTACAATACATTTTTAACAATTCCAGTTAAAGGTGTGTATGTTACGATTTTATCATGTAGAATTAAACAGTATGCAGTTGTATTAGCCGGTATAGCATCGTTGAATTCCATTTCTATTTTTATATCCACACTTGAAGACTTTACTGATTCATTTTGTTTAGAACAATCGATTACAACTATTGGGTAGGCATCGAAATATTTGTCAGGTGGTAATAAAGGTGTATTTGTTTTACCGTAATATGAACTTTGGAATCTCGCGTACATATCGTACAATATACTGTATTTCTTCTTAGTGAATGACACATTTAAATTGTCGTATGGAAAGAATTGTGAATTTAAATAAACTTTAATATTTTTCAAGTCACAATGATCAAATTGTCCTGCATGTTTAGTAATGGCGTCTCTTCTACCTGTTTGTAAACCAAATATAATATACCTGGCTCGTTCTACATAATTCGATGTTTTAACAGTCCAAGTGTGTCGATCCGTAGTAGGTAAACTGGGATGCTCATGAAATTCCCAACTTCTAAATGGAATAACAATATCACGATCGGCTTTTAATTTTCTTAAAAGTAGCATTCTATGCTCGTCAGCCAATTTAACATGTGGAACTCTCCATACAATTTTGTCTAATTTTAATTTCCATTCTAAAGTCGCATCTGTAGTAGCATCTGCAGCTTTAATAATGTCTTTATCGTTAGAAGATCTCAACAAAACTAATTCTTGTTTAACGTTTAATATTATTTTCCTATAATCTTCAGCAAAACCAAGCAGCAAACGTAATGGAATATGAAAATCAAAATATCCATTTGGATTTGGAGTGATCGTGTCAATCGTAGGTAATACCCATCCGGCAGGTTTAAGTAAATTGGTTTCATTGGGTGTTATAGATGTTAATCCTTTTAAAGTTGTCGTAATACCTACTTTTTTAGTGGAATCAACTGTTACACCTGATATTTCATATCTAATTTCATCAAATAGGAAAGCCATAGGATTATTTATAAATGGAACTGTTGTACCAACAGTAGTACCGTCCTTTTTAGTAACTTGTCCTTCAATATACAAGTAACTTTCACATGGTAGTGTGTAAATGTCTTGATTTTGTATGGGAATACGAATTCCATCGTTATTGTTTAATTTCGATGAAGTGTAAGGGTTGTGGGTGTGATATTCTTTTTCCCATAGGGTTTCGTCGAATGTTGGACCCTGCGCTATATCCAGTATATCCATACTCGGTTAATTTTAATCCAATTCTCTCTAAGAAACGAATGTTCTCGCGTGTTAACTCCTCCACAGCTGAAGAGCTACTAATGCGGTTTCCCGTAGGTTGTTCGCTTTTAAATGTTAAACCCATGGTTTTGTATTAAAGTGTCGATTTTAAATGTAATCTAATCGTAATAGGCTCTTCTCTGAAGTCTACCAAGTTACCGTCTTGATCCAATACGCTCAACACGATGTCTGAAATGAAAGTGGTGTTCAACGGTAGATATACCAGGTTTTGTGGCTTTTCAACAATTTTAAATCCAGGTGGTACACTTGGGTAAAAAGTATGTATGATGTGGGTGTTAGCCCCATCCCTGTAAGCACCTTGTATAATGTTACAAGTTATGTCTATACTATTGACTTTTAATATTGTTACTGTTTTCTTACCGGAATGTGTTACATCTGGTTCTAAAACAGGCTCATCGTTGGAAAATCCTAATAAATCACCAATTGAGTTTGGTTGAGTGAAATCTATATAATATTTGGAAGTAATTTCAGCTTTCATCGTATTATTATTACCTTTTAATGTTATATTGTCTTTTCCCATTTTAGTTTGCAAAAATTCATTTATATGATCAATTTCATAAGAACCTGTGGGTAACCTGCACTCTTGTAAGTCTGTAAATTTTCCACTGGCATCCTTTCCCTTATAATAATGCAATACGTTATTTTTACCTTCCGTAACATTGGGGATAGAGTTGTAAGTTGTAAAATCCAATAGTGCCGCCTCCCAAAACCTTCCTTTTTGCAAGCGTAACGCTGGAAAAAGGATACTTCGTAAAGTGGACGATTTTCCTGTTAATGATACCGTATAGGAAGACATCTCAATAGTGACTGATACTTTTAGCTAGAAATTCCAAACATAAATGGCCGCATATTGAAGTATTATCAGGTTGTTCTCTTTTATAGTTATAATATATGTTTTTAGCAGATTTAAAGTAATTTTGAAGTTCTTTTGGTGGTGGCAAATTACCGAAACTATCAAAATAATATACATTGTTATTTAGTTTCTTATAACAAACCCAATGGGTGCCAGGCCCTTCAGTATTATCCAAATTTACAATTCCAGTCTCATTTTGCCACATTTTCTTTGGTAAACTGTCTTTCATAAACACACCGCGGAAAAATGGTATTTTTAAACAGGAAATATATTTAAATAATTCAATATTGGTTAATGCTTTATGTGGTATGACCAATTGATTTCTTTCATTTAATATGCACGATAAGGTCTTAGGTAAAGACCTGCCCCGTTTTTTACCATTGACCACACGGTGGGCTTCTTCCTGCCTTTTCTTGTAGATCGTCGTCTTCTTTTTATATTTCCTCCATGTTTTCTTGTGGTTGACCTCCTTTTTACTCTCCTTCTCCTCCTTCTTCCACCTCCTACTGCTGTTTTAGCCTTCATACCTGCTGTTACTGCTAAAGCTGCTGCTTTTTCTGCTATGCTAGCGTCACTTGATTTTACTCGTTGCCAAGCTATGTCCGCAAGCTTTTTGTCAGCTCTTGATCTATTTTTTGAATCGGCAAACGTGGAATATGCGATATCGTGTTCTTTACAAGCCTGATCTAACTTATTTATGCCAGGATCGCCTCTTTCCAGTCGTTTTTTCAATTTAGTTCCTGGTCCGCAATACTGATAACCTCCCGGTATATGAAATTCGTATGGTAATGCGTCTATTGCTCTATTTACTATGGATCCTACTGGAATTCGTTTTAAAGCTTTACTTAACAGAGAAACCGCTGTAGATGTGATCCCACTTCCTTTCCTCGCAATGTCCCGATTTGGACTGATATACCGAAATGTCATTAATGTCTTTTATAATTGCAATTCGCAACATATGTGTTTCCTCTATGAGGAGTTAAACATAAATGAAGTTGTTTGTTAAGATATTCAAGTTATATATCAAAAGTACCCCAATTAGCAATGTTAGAAGTTCTAAATTTTATAGTTTTAGGGTTATAAAAGTATTTATTAACAATTTCCTGTTTTATCCATCTTCCTCTCAAGTTTTCATCAAGCGAAGTATATGTTTTATCTGCAATATAATTGTGCATATCAAATAATAAATTACCTATTACTTTTACAAGGAAATTAACAGTTACAGCATGATCTGCATGATCAGGGTCTTTAAGCTCTGTTATACGTTTATTATTACAAGTATACACTTTATTATCCATTTGTGATAATGTGATAGCCTGTCCTACAGTTGCAGCATCATTTGCTTCTCTTCCTTGCGCCATGTTTGTTAATTTTTTATTACTACATATAAAAAACGCATGGTAATTATTTGAATCTAGATGTACTGTTTGTCCTAAGGCAGCCGCGTCTCTATCTGCATGACCCCATGACACATTTGATAACCTTCCATGCCTGCAATCCCAATAAGCGTTTTTGTATGTCAATAAATGAAATTTTTCATTACCTTGAATAAAGTCATCCCCTTTCTTTGATAATACTTCATCTCGTTTTGCAAATCCAGTTGTTTCTTGTTTTAAAGTCTCTTTCATTTGACCCACTGTTGCACCATCAGATGGTGCTGAACCATCTTTTACATTCGCCAAACAATTGCCAAGACAATCGATAACTCCCACATCACGTATGACACAATGATCTTTTATATATTTGAGATTTACAGCATCATTTTCATTTTTTGGATAACATATATCGTTAATAACAAATTTATAAAAAGAAAATCCATCTTTTGTCTTTTCAGGTATCAAAGAATGTAAATAGCGTCTATTTACGCTGTCTTTTGCATCTTTTAGGTCATCTACGTTGGATATACGTTTATTGTTGGCACTATACGTTTTCCCATTGAATTTTAACGTATTTTTTAATTCAGATGACAAATAACCTTTGTTTATTGCATCACCGTTTTGATTTGGTTTACCAACGTTGATGATTCTATGATCTTCTGCGTCATATGTGTTATTTTGTAGTCTTAATGTTGGCGATATCTTTTCCTTTAATATTTTTAGATTTATTGCATCGTTTTCATCCGTAGGATCTTTTATGTTTTTTAACCTTTTATTACTCATATCATAATCTCCATCAGGTGTTTGTGGTAAACCAGCACTTCTTTTTAAACTATTGGCATAATATAACCCATCCGAGGAGTAACGTCCGAACTTGTCGACACTCATGGTGCAACTGAATAGTATTCTAGGGAGTAACGCATTTTTATGAGATTACCCCACGGTTTCGGAGTTCATCCACTAAAGCCACCCATTCGTTTTCCAATCCAGTATGACCCGCTTCTTTAGCTTCATGTATTAGTTTCATTCTATCCACCAATTTATTGATATTATTGTAATAAATCACATTTGTGTTATATAGTTTCTTCATTAAACCTGTACCCGTAACGGACTTACTTCTTTTTCTTCGTTCCTGAGCACTTACATCCAAAGTGGATGCCATAAATCTTCGTTTTACAGGTTTTCTTTGTGTTAACGGCATTGTTTGTCTTCTAGTTGGTATTAACTTGGATACAAATTCTTTATATTTTAAAGACTTAGATCTAAAAGGAGGCTGGTCAGGTAAATACTTTCTCCTATATGCATTTGTCTGTTCCAAAATATTTTTATATGCTTCCATGTCTTTTTCTTTCACTACCGATACTGAACGCTTATTTTCAAATAATAATTCAAATAATCCTTTTGTGCCCTTATACCTTTGATCACCAATGACAATATTATCATGTTCGTCAACGTTTAACGAGCTATTACCTATCATTAAACCGTCTTCTGTTAATCTCGCTCCATAACTATGGTAATTCTTATTAGGAATTGTTCCGAGTAACATTTTTACCATGTATTTCCTTCCTAAAGGTCCTTTGTTATGAATGTTTTCACCCAATAAGCTTATGTTTGACGGACCTTCCCTTGTCTCTTCTTCTTTTTCCTCTTCACTAGCAGTTGATACAACTTCATGTCCTCTTTTGGCTTTTACTTCATATAATTCTTTTATTCCACTATAGTCCGGTGATTCTAGCTCTCTTTCGGGTTCTCCACCGGTAAAACCACTATACGTAGAGGATTCCACGTCTTCATCACTAAAATCTTCTGATTTTACATTTTCTCTTTCAAACTTCGTAATAGGTGCAATCGCATCTCCTTCCAATACAGGTTTAGCAAATTTTTTGTTTAATTGTTTCAAGGGTTCAGTAATAGGTTTAAAAGTAGATTCAAGGAATTTCTCCCTCTCGCTAATACCTAGTTTCAATGCTCTGTTTTTAGCCCGAATAGAATCACTAAGTGATTTTATTTCTTTTACTAATTTTTCTTGGTTAACCATGTTTGTAGCAAGACGTGTTGTACAACAATGAATGTGTTATACCACGTTTAATGTATTAATATAAATTTATCAAATCCTATCCTGTATCGACCATTGTTTAGCGGTTGTTCCTTCATAATTGTTAGGAACCCATACTTTTCAGCCCAAGCCTTTCCACACAACTCTTTAAATCGTTCAAATGTCATATCCGCATTTACATGATCAAAATATATATGTTTTAGGTTGGTTTCGTCCTGTTTAAATACAACTAACATGTTTGCATTGTCTCTAATGAGTTGTTTAGGTATTTTGCTGTAAGTTTGGCCAATATAAATGCTATCTATGTTGTTATGTCGACCCATAGCGAAGTAATTCCTTATTGTGTTTTGGTTTTCACAAGATACATCGTCGAATATGAACACGGAGAATGGTTTAGCTTCTTGTGGTTGCATGACACTCTCGCTTGCATTAAACTTTAAATATTTAACTTCAGGCACATTAGTCAGTATCTTTTCCAATAATTGATACTTTGGTTGTTGTAGTGATTTTGAAAATACATATAGATTGTTAAATCGTAATCCTTTAGGGTTTGTAATCAAATTGAATACTACATTAGTTTTTCCACAGTTGGAAGGTCCGGTAACCAGACAACGAACGGTGTTTGGTAACAAATTGCCATGCTTCCCACTATTGAATTCTGAATTATCCACTGTGAGTTCATCTATATTATTAATAGTAAAACTCTCTTTTTGTGGTACTATCTCCATCCTTTGTAATGGTTCAACCTAAAATGATTCTCTATCGTTATATCAAATCCTTTTTAGGTATCCAAGAATCTTCCGTCTTATTAAATCCTAACCATCGTACTTTGACCTTATCTTTTTTCCGTTGCAACACCTTTTCAACTAAATATACATCGCCTACTGTTGATTTTAACATTTCATGTCCATAAAACCCTCCTTCAAGCAATTGTCCTTTATTATCTTTTAAAATATATGTCTCAGGTACTGTAGGTTGTACTTTGAATACAGTAAAAACCTCATTGGTCCAATTTGGCAGGTATCTTTTACTGAATACACCTTTATATTTACTTATTCGCACTTTATCACCCACATTAAATTTTTTAGGCTTTAGTTTTTCAACTTTTGGTTTAGTATTCGTTTTTATACGTTTTAATACAAGGTTTTCATTTTTACTAGTTACTTGGTTTGGTTTCATCCCGATAGTCCTATGAAATTTGTTATTGTAATCGTTTATAAGTTTTGGTAACATATCAATCCATATGTGCGATCCTCTGTTGGAAAACATTTTATACATTGCACTTTTTAAAGTTCTGTTGAATCTTTCGATTATTGAGGCTTTTACTTCTGAATTGGTTGAATAATGGTTTATATTGTGTTTTTTCATTAAATTTGCAAATTCCTTATTAAAATATTCTTTTCCATCATCTGTTTGTAAATGTTTAATAGTATGTTTGTCTCTTTGTATAGCTGTTTCCATTGCTTTTGTAACACTTTTGCCACTTTTATCTTTTAGTGGTAAAGCATCTGCCATTTTTGAAAAACAGTTAATAACAGTCAATATGTATTTATATCCTTTATTTTGTTTGCTATAAGGAATCATTTCGATTAAATCCGCTTGATATAAATCATTAATTCCTTTTATCACCGTATTTCTTCGTGGAAACTTTCTTCTTGCAGGTTTATGAAGTTCGTTGACAATTTGTTGCTTTAAGTCCTTCATATTGCAGGTTTCAATGTTTGTTGTATCACATGTATAATCACAATGAATGTTGTTTTAAATATTCACATCATTTATATGGGTCAAGGTCATCCAAACTTGTGTAAAAAAATGGGGAACACGGCGTTGGACTTGCCGTGTTCCCCATTTTTTTACGGAAGGAGAAAGGAATAAGGTCGTAGTTGTAGAAGGACGAAGAATAGGTTACTAGTTGATAGGGTTTAGAGAGTAGTGGCCAAAAGGAAGAGTGTGGATTTTGTCGGGCATAATGTATCTTTTATCATCCCGAGCTGACAACGCTTTTTTAATTTCGGTGACACTGTAGACTTGATGCTTGAAGCTTCGGATATTGTTGAATGTTGCTGATATCGTAGTATCTTCAAACAAACAAGTCTTGTAGTGGTCAAATGTCACGTGTTTTTTCAAATAAGATGTCTTCACTCCTTTTGCTTTCTTCACTGTCGGTGTGTTGTTCTCGTGGTACATCTTAAATGAATACAATTTCGCCATCAGCGCCACTATTTCTTCTAAAGGCATTCCATTTGCTTCATCTTTGAATTTTCCAATTACTTTTTTATATTTTTCATTAAAATTTGGATGGTTTTTCGGATAGTCAGAAAAATCGAAATCTTCTTTGTATGGAAAAGTCCTTAGGTCTTCATACATGTCCAAAGTCTTTATCCAGTAGATAAACGCGTCCGTATCCATGTATGCGACTCCAATGTTTTCCCTTCCGTAATGTTTAACCATTTTGTTATAATGGAAATCATACATCAGGGTTTTACTTATATCCAAAATCGACATACCTATGTATAACGGACGGTCCATGACTATTGTTGTTTTCTTCATACTGACAGCGACTAGATTTTCGTTTATAATCATGGATGTTCCGAAATTTGGTTTTTGCACTAATTTTTCCAATTTCCTAGGATCACTCACTAATTTTACATTTTTGTGTTTTCTTTTGTTCTCCAAGGTCTTCCCAAAGATGGCATTGTTCATTAATTTATAGAAGTCCTTTTCAAATGCTGTTGTCGCTGCAGCTCTTCTTGCAGTGTTGGAATCAATATATGGTTTCAACCAACAAGACTGGGTGAATTCAATTGCTCTATGAATTCTCACTATACGTAGACCCAATTCAAGAGCCTGTTGAACTACCCAGTAGTGAGCCACATAGCGATCCTTATTCTCCAAGGTCATCATCAATTTTGGCCATCTTCCTGTCGGTGAAACTTCAGTCTTGGCTAGGAGAGGCAAGTCGTAGTGATGGTCATGAAGGTGCTCTGGATATTCGAAATCACAGTCCAAAATATAGCCTTTTGGACCATTCTTTGGAATCTGTGAGATGTCTCCAATGGTGGCCGGGTCGATCCATTTGAAGTCAGCGTAGGGAAGCGGATTTGACATTGCCCAACCATAAAGGTTGTTTGCGTCAAAGTAGCCAAGGTAGACCGATGGTTGTTGCTCGTCGAAGCCGGGGATGTACTTGTTGTTGGCTTTGACATGACGTGTTACAGCTTGTGTCAAACCGCCCCGTACACCAGATTCCATCATGAGCACCATATCGATATCCGTTAGAAGTTCCAGTCGACAGTTGGTTGACTTTAGCATAGCTTGCCATGCTAATCCTGGAGATGTGTACGAGTGTAGAGGGTCCAGTCCATAGGCGGAGAAGCAGGTGTTTCGGAATTCTTCCATCACATCGCACAGCAGAGTTACGTCCAATTTTATATAAAAGTCAGAATATTCCCCTAAGGTTTGAATGTTTAGTTGGTTCCAAACATTACAAGCATGATTGTAGTCTTCAACGGAGATTTCACTTTCGTTTAATTTGCTGTTGAAGGCTTCGATCGGTGGTAGACTGGTTTCTTCAAATTTTTCTGTAGATGTTATGTAGTCGTAGGGGAATACTCCTTTACGTAATACTAAGTCCAATTTATCTTCAGGTACAATCTTGCTGGTTTCTTTTAGGTCTTCTCTTCGTAGATTCTCAGACAATCTGCTCAAACTAGATGGCATAAATCTATAAGAGTCTACAAAGCGAAGTTTAATTTTACCTACGGTTTTTGAGAAACTGATGTACTTTTCCAATGTTGTAGCAAGAACATCAATTTTACCATCATCTCTTCCTAACTCTGGAATAATGAAGTGGGAGTCGTAGCCGCTAAGATTGTGTAACACGACAGGGATAAAGTGGGGCAGTTTGTAATTTATATTGCATGAATTACAAGCAGCTCCTCTGTATAAACCTGTCAGGTGATCGTGATCTCTTACTTTTGGATTTTCTTCACTGAAGCTCTTCTCGCATAGATAACATCTTGATGCCATATTGTATTCTTCTTGTTGATTCTCATTCAAAGGTTCCATAGGTACGACATTACCATACAAGCATTGTACCTTTTCAGCAATGTCATACAACTGGTCTACGAAATACTTAGCGGCTTCTTCACCACTGTAAAGTATTGGAGTGGATGTTAAACCATAGTTTTGCAATTGGTTTTCAGACAAGGTTGATTTCACTATTAGACAAAAACTGTTGGGTTGATGCAACTGATATTTTGTTCTTCTAGTCACTTCACCGTCCGGCAGCTCCTGTGGTACTAACGTAGATTCAAAATCTGCGTAGATGACTACTGGAATCCGATATTGGTGAACTGTTTTGTTAAATTGGATACACGCTCGAGATGGTGGTGGCAGACTAATCTTCACTTCATAATTTTCATTACAAAGTCTTTTGTGTTCTATCAACCACTCTAATCCTCCTTGTCTTATTTCTTTATATGTGAAACAAAAACATCTTTTACACACTGTTAACCTACGCCTCTGTTTTGATAATTGATTTCGAATCAAGGATGCAAAGTCCTTTATCCACACATAATGTGAAATTTCACCCTTAGTGATCAGTAGCAAATCAGTGTGGTTTCTTTGCTCAACTTTTACTACCCGCAAAGGATAAACGTTGTTCGAATCATCCAGACCGAAAACATTCACTGAAACGCCAGGATTTTTCTTTTCAAATTTGTCTATGTCTTTCAATGTAACTGGGTAGGTGAGGCCTTGAAAGTTGTAGCGGTGTTCATTTTCGTAATACTCTCTACCAACTCTTTCAGGATGATCTTTAACATACTTGGTTAACATTGCATACTTAAAACATTCATTACCTTCATTTTGCACATTCCTACACGATTTAGTGTTTTGGATTTTCTTTGGTAAAGGGATAAAACTACTACCCCTTAAACCATATCCATGCTTGTGAACCCTTACATCCATACCTTCAATTGATGACAAAGTCCATCCAGATCCTCTTCCTTCATGTTCTTGAAGTTTTGTTATAAGTTCTTCCAAGCATTCTTCAATAATATCATCGATGTTGGAGGTGAAGGTAAGGGTTCGGTTTTTGGTAATGAACGCTCTCAATGCTGTTTCACCATCAGTATTGTTAAACATAGCCTCTAACACCATTCCAAATTTAATAAAATTTAATCTTTGTAGTTCTTCCCTCAAGGTTCCACCAACAAGTTCCTTAGCCTGGGTTATAAATGTTTCCAGTTCCAATTGAACATTATTAATTTTAAAATGTGTTACAACTCGTCCTGGCAAGGCCGTGGTGCGCAGTTGTTTCACATCTTCTAGTTCTTCTTCAGTGTCCTCTTCTTCAGTGTCTTCTTCTTCAAAAGGTCTTCTAGCAGTAGATGGTCCAGCACCAGCAAATTGGATCACACTAGGTCTTCTTCTTTGCATTTGCTGTAGATAGCTGTCCCAGTAGTCCGTCTGCTTCTGGTGCTCTTCCAAAAACCGGTCAATTGAGTCTAAGTCTATTTCATCCATGGTAATATCTTCTTTTCTATCTTCGTCTTCATGTAATTCTCTGTGTATGGTGAAAAGATCTTCGTCTTGAAAGATTTCCCCACAAATGTCGCAAAGAGCCATTTCAAACAGTTTGGCTTTGAATGCACACTCTGTGAATGTCCACGCAATAATGAGCAGCGCACTCCACCGGGACCCTTTATATCCGAGGCAGATAGGTGGGGAAAGTGACGTCATATGGAAACAGGTTATCACTCATGTGCTAAATTTAGCCTTTACACAACCGTTTGTAATACATTTATCAGTAGGCTTGATAAATTGATGATATTTGGTCTAGATTCAATAATTTGTACAAGTTTTTTCAAAGACGTCTGTTTGAGCAAGTTTATGTAGGTCAAGGTCATTTGGAATTATTATTTTGAGCGGGGGATAGAGCACTAAGCAGCATCATTTACTACAAAGTGCTCTATCCCCCGCTCACATTCTTTTTAACTTTTTGTTTAAACTTTTTTACAAGGGTGAAACATCACCATCAGAGTCGGAATCATCCTCATCACGGAATAGGCAGCGATGACAATACATAATTCTTCTGGCAACTAACATCCTATCCATTGGACGATGGGGAGTGTCTTGTTCTTGTTCTTCTTCTTCGATTTCCAATTGGAATTCCATTTCCGACTCAGATGACGACTCTAATGTTTCGTAGGCGTGCAAGTCCACCTCATTGTCCGTTGAACCAGCTTCGTCAGAGTCCGTTTCAATATCCATTATCTCTTCCTCCTCCTCTTCTTGATCAACCGCAGGTAGTTGGTCCTCTACTTCTATAATTTCTAGAGGTATTACCTCCAGAATAGAGACAATTCTGTTGCGATGGAACACGGTGTTGTCAAGTGGAGCCATGGTATGGAAGTGTTGTATCCATCCAATTTGCTTACCCTTTTTATACCCCCACCAACTATACAATTTATGTGGGTCAAGGTCACGTAAAGATACCCTTTGAGCGGGGGATAGACCACTAAGCAGCATGCTAGTCCATTGCCGCAAAGTGATCTATCCCCCGCTCTATTCCGCAGACCACACTCAAGTCCAAGTCCACATCCAAGTCCACATCCATATGTTACACTTTATTATTATTATTACTGCCACCAAGTAATTGTCACTCGCACATTTACTTGGTTTTGATAAAGGTACTGCACAAACTCCATATTGGTTGTTTGTTCGTTATACAAATGCATCATGAAATATGCAATCTTATCGATTGCAGCATTGTCCAACGGTTCGCAATTCACAAGTTCCAATGTGCCCTGGCTGGTCTTATCCTCTATAAGTTCCACCACTTCGTTGATGTCTTCTTCCAAGAGGATGAACTCAACACTGAAGCTCTCCATTGTTGTTGTTGATAGTGTCTAGACAAATGCTTGACTAAATGCTTTATTCATCAGTCCTACATATATATACCAATTTCCCCCTCCTATTACCCATTCCCCCTCTACTTTTATATAGGTCAAGGCCATCCAATAATACCCTTTGAGCGGGGGATAGACCACTAAGCAGCATGCTAGTCCATTGCCGCAAAGTGATCTATCCCCCGCTCTGTATTCCACACAAGTCCTAGTCTTTACACACACACATAAGCCCCCCAGTCTTTTACACTTACTCATATACTCTGTCCTCCCTGCCAATTAAGAGTTCCCCATGTTTGCCACTATTTTCAATTAACCTTTCCAAGTCCCAAAACACAATGTCCAAATTAACCAAGTTCGCTCGTCCAATTTGAAACACACTATTCCCCCCAAAGTCACTTGCTCTCACTTGTTGTCCTGTATACTGCTTCTTCTTCCACGCTACAATCACTACCCTACCTTCTTCAACAACCATTCTTTTAACATTATCATACACCTTCTTCAACATCCCTCTACAGTTTAAATAGTTTATGGTTACATACTCCCACTCCTTACCAATGATCAGTGATCCACTCATTTTCTAGCGTTCCACTGGAAGGTTCAAAGCAGAATGAAGTCGGAATGTACAGACCCCCCTCTTTTATACCAGTTAACCGGTTGTCCTTCGTTTAAAGTGGGTCAAGGTCATTCAAAAGTACCCTTTGAGCGGGGGATAGACCACTAAGCAGCATGCTAGTCCATTGCCGCAAAGTAGTCTATCCCCCGCTCTGTATTCTACACACACACATGTCCCTGTCCAAGTCTTTCATTACATACCCAATATATATTCAGTTCCTTCATCATCACTATCACTCATCACTGCTTCCACAAACTCCACAGGATTAAAGTTAAATTGTTTCAATTGTTCTTTTAAGTTTTCAATTTGTTGGTCCTTTACTTCTAAAACACTGTGAAGGTGTGATATGTAGTCCGCTGCCTCGTTGATGCTTGCTACTCTCGGATCGCCTAACTTCAAGCTGGGAACTACACCCTGCAGCCTGAAGTACGCCATACGCCTTTCTTGCTCCTGCCGTTGACCAGGACTGAGCAAGCCTTGTCCGTCTTGGCTTACCTCCAGCAAGGTCCGTAGCATCGGAGCTTTGCAGGCGTTTGCCCGAGCAACAGTTATGCTGTGGAATGGTCGAGCAGGTCCACGAGTAGCAGGCAGGACGTTGGCAGCACGCCTTCTTGAAGAAGAAGAGGAAGCCTGAGAAGTTTTGGAGTTGAAAGCCATGTTACAGTGCTGTATTCAGCTAAGCGGTACAAAGCAGAATAACCAAACTGCACGTTAATACCCGTATATATACACTTATCAGTGGTGGGGGTACTAGCTAGCCTTGGTAAAGTGGGTCAAGGCCATCCAAAAACATTACCAGAACGGGGGATAGATCACTAAGTGGCATGTTAGTCCATTGCCACAGAGTGATCTATCCCCCGCTCTGTATTCCGCATTCACACACACATTCATACAAACACACAAGTCCCAGTCCGAGTCTTTACCCACACACCTATCCACTCTCATCCTCACTAGCATCACTGTCCACTAAAAGATCTTGACACTTCATAATTAGTCTGTCATATTTTCTCAGGATTGAATTTGCCTCACGGATTACATTCTCTAGCACCCTATCCTTTTCCTCTATAATTTCATTGTACGCTTCAAATACATTTGGTGGTGTCTGTGTAGATGCATTTGATGTGGTTGGTTGCGGGTTGGTAGGAGGCCGGGCCGAGCTGGAGGCTCCACTGCTGCAAAGCTCCTTCTTCACAGGGCCAAAGCCGGATAACCGGACGCGACTCCTTACATACCAGGCTGATCTAGAGGCTCCACTGCTGCTGCACGGGTCCTTCTTCACAGGTCCAAAGCCAGAAAATCGGACTCGACTGCTTAACAGAAGGCTCGATCGGTTGGGCCCAACACTTGAGCTAGAAGCTGAAGAGTTTCCAGACATGGTGCGAGGTGTTCTGCTTAACGGATGCAAGCTGAATGAGCGGACATTGGATTACCACTCCTATATATACCTATTTGTAGTGGTAGGGGCGGGGTGGAGGAGGGGGTGGGGGAGGGGGTGGGGGAGGGAATGGGGAATTTGGGGGGGGGATAGCTTAAGGACTTCCACTAAATTTCCCTTACTCTTCCCGGTCATCGGTTTTACATACCTTTAGCAAACCCATCATTTTGGTTTCTTCAATAACTTTACACAGCTCAAAGACCCAAGCAAACAGCTCATCTATGTTGTTATAATTAATTTTTGTCCAGTGTTCATACTTATGAGTTTGGTTGTTTATAATACATAGATAAAATGTAGACCCATCTCGTCTTATACAGTGCTCAACTTCCATTCTATGCCGATTTAGCACTTCCCAAACATTGTGTGGATCTATCAAGAAGTCACCACCTTTGTAATTGTACCGTGACATGTTTACACGGAGTACAGAAACGGACTGAAGCAAATGAACGGCTCATACAAGCTTAGTAAGAGCATTAGAGTGGGGGGTATCACGTGATACACGACATTAGTTGTAAGGTTAGCACTTTACTTTAAACAGTAATTTATATGGGTCAAGGTCATTCAAACTTTGAAAAATTTTTACCTCCAAACACTTGTAGCAAGCTACAAGTGTTTGGAGGTAAGTTTTTATTTGTTAAAGATTTTCGTAACTTAGTCTTCACCCTCAAGGACACGGTTTGAGATTGTCCCAGTGACTTTACATCACCGCCAGGTTAAAGTATTATACAAGTCAAGTATTTTTTTTTTTATTATTTGACTTGTGTAATACTCCTCTCCCTTACTTTAAGAGGGTTAGGACTAAATTTGGAAAAAAATAATTTGGAAGAAGAATTTTTGTTTTTTAAATATCGTCCAACACAACCTAACAATTTAGAATTTCTTTTGGTAGGCCTACATCCTAATCCATTTCCCACACAGATTGGCATCCTTCCCTTCGTATTAGATAGCCTTTTTTATGGATGAAAAATTGTCTTTGTACCATCCGAACGGGTACTTTCATTGTATGAAGGCTGCCATCACCTTTTACAATGATTTCTACTTTGGCATCAAAAGCTCCATAAGTTTGAGCAATAAAATAATATTTTTCATCCATTTTAAGTCTTCTAATATCAAGCGGTTGCGGACTGTGGGGATGTCTGGGTTGGGATGTTTTAGACCTAATGTTGTTAAGACTGTAGGGTCTTACTCTCGGAAGATTGATGTTTTTGTTCAAGTGCGTTTGGCAACGGTCTTTATCTAAAACAGCAAACTTCTGACAGCAAAGAATCCCAAAGTCTTTTGACATCCACACGTAATCGCATTTATTACCCTTGCCAGCAGGGAGTTTAACACGCTTACGTTTTTGTGTTGGACGCTTTACTGGAGTGTTTTGGAGCTTGTCAGGTTTAGGCTGGCTAGAAGGAATGGGGGTGGGAGGTGAAGGTTTAAGTAGGTCAAAAGGTAGGCTGCAGACAATTTTGGGTGGGGTAGGTGAACGGGTTAGGTCGATTGAGGGAAGTTCGGGGGAGAAGATTGATTTACGGGGTGGTTTGGTTGGTGTAGGTGGCATGGGGGATATGGGTGAGGGACATTGGGATTTGGTGTAGGATAGGATTTTCTTAGTTCGACTGTAGGGGGTTATCCTCGACCTTGGCGCCTCTTCGAACACCGCAGACTCCGATCCCGAGTCCGATAGCAGAGAGAGTGCTGGAGAGGCTATCAGGACTCGTCCGCTGGGGTTCTTTGAAGATGCCGCAGGTGCGCCAGCCTCTTCCGAAGCCGAAGGTGCGCCAACCTCTTCCAATGTTGGTGGCAATGGTGAAAGGCTGGGCATCGAGGCAGGCTGCGGTGGCGGCGGCGGTGGCGGCATCGTCAGGCAGCTCAGAATCTGCGCTGTCATGAGGTATTCTAGGATCGGAGCGGAGGACGATGAGGGCTGAGGCGTGTTGGCCGAGGTTGAAGAAGCTGGTGGGTAATTCTTGAGCTTAAGACCCATCTTGATGAAGCGAATAAATGAAGAGTAAATATGAAAAGAATCAAAATCCATTTATTTCGCACAAATACATAAGTAAATACAAATACAGTTCTCAAATATTAATAAAATAGTCCCGCATGGGTCGAAATCGACCTGTGCGCGGGCGAGTTCTTATAAAATTAAAATTAAAATAACACTAAGGATTTTCTAAAATAAAATAAACATTTATTAAGGATAAACATTTTTAAATAGAAGAAGTGTAGACAGCTACTGAATTAAATGTAAAACATTACAGAAATAATTAGATGATACATTATTATACGCTAATCAGAAAGATTCAGTTGATTTAGAAAGTTTATTAGGCTAGACAGAGCAAGACGTCAGTAACAAAGGGAAAGTAGAAAACAAGGAAATAAAGAAACGTGTCAGTAAAGTTGAAAAGGTATAGTACGGTGTAGAATCAGTTAAGTAAAATTAGAGAGAGTACTCGGAACAGATAAGGGAATCTGCGCGGCCGAGTCCAAGTTCCAACAGCCAGTCAGTGATAACCCGTTTATACACATTCCTAGATACATTAAGATTTCTAATCCAAGATGGAATATTACGATAAAGAAAATTTGCAATATAAAAGGAATTAAGAAGATTTGACGATTTGACTACCCTAGGAACCTGGGCCCCAACATTCGTCGCTCTTCTGGTGTTGTATTGATGTACTACAGGCGCGATTATTAGATCTTTATGTGTATATGTAAAAACTAAAACAGTTTTAATATACAGCTGCCTCAAGGATAAAATTTTAGTTTCATTAAATAACTGTTCAGTGGGGTATCGCATACCTATATTAAATGCTGTTTTAATAATCAATTTTTGAATAACAAATAAAGGTTTTGTAAGATTTTGACTAGCCCCTCCCCAGACTAATATTCCATATTGTAAGAGTGATTGTACGTAGGCAAAATAAACGGTTTTAATTTGTTTTGCACTGAGAGTAAATAAGAGTAAAAAGAGTAAATATGAAAAGAAGATTGAAATAAGTAAATAAAATCTCAGGAGCGAGAGAGGACCGTCCGGTACGGGAACCTGGACAGGAATGAGAAGTGCATGCCACCCGGCCGCCTTATATCCCCGCCGGGGCTGCCACGCCCAGGATATCAGGGGTGGGGGAGGGGGTGGGGGTGGGGGGGTGGGGGGGGTGGGGGGGTGGGGGGGTACGCACTTTTTGTCGGGGGGGGGGGGTTCGCACTTTTTGTCGGGGGGGGGGGGTTCGCACTTTTTGTCGGGGGGGGGGGTTCGCACTTTTTGTCGGGGGGGGGGGTCAATTTAAAACAATAAGCCTCACTTAAGGCGTTTATGTTAACATCGCTGAAGCCTCCAAAAAAGACACACTTATAGACGAGTCAAACCTTATGTGTTACTTGACTTGTACATTTTTTTAAAAGAGCTTAATATATTTACCTTGTTAATAAGACCTGACTGTTAAAGAATTTTGAAAACTTTTATATATTTAGGTCAAGGTCACGGTAAAACTTTAAAAAATTAAGCCCCACACCCCCGATGGGGGTGTGGGGCACTTGGGTTGTCATCGCTGTAGCCTCCAAAGAGACCCAACTATGACAACAAGGCAACATCCAATGTCGTGTTCCCTTCGCCACGCAAGACTTGTAAACATTTACTGCATTGTCTTTTCAATAGCTAACAAAACATTTACTTAATTTTGAGAGAGGTTGAGGACAGCCCTAGTGGCTTACGCCCTCGGTCCGAGTGCAGGGGCCACCGCAAATTGGCCACAGCTGTGGTCTGCATGTCAGCATACAAACGGACCGAGTCCCAAACCCAGCCGCAATATTGCATGCCTGAGAGGACCCATGCTAAAATTGGTTTAAAATTGTTTTACACGGGGGTCTACTCCCGTACCCTACCTTTACTATTTAACTTTATCAATGCAGTAAATTTTTATAAATCTTTGTGGGTCAAGGCCACACGGACATTAAAAAAATTTCGGCCCCCGTACATCCATGGCGAACCACGAATGTTCGAGGGCCTTGGGGACTAAAAACACAAATAGCTAACAAAGATTCATTTACATAATTTTGAGTTTCCAGAAGGGAAACAAGAGGTTGAGGACAGCCCTAGTGGCTTACGCCCTCGGTCCGAGTGCAGAGGCCACCGCAAATTGGCCACAGCTGTGGTCTGCATGTCAGCATACAAACGGACCGAGTCCCAAACCCAGCCGCAATATTGCATGCCTGAGAGGACTCATGCTAACGTTGGTATAAAATGCTTTTACACGGGGGCCTACTCCCGTTCCCTGACTTTACAATTTACTTTGAGCATTGAAAAGCTCAAGGGGGGATTGCTAAAACAAGCGTATACACTTTACAAACATATAACACACTTACAACACACAATTGAGCTCAACGTAGTCAATGCTGGAACAAGCACATACACATTAAACACATATAACAAACAAGACACAAAGGATAAAAGACACAGGAGACATAGGGTACAAGTAAAACACTCTCATATAAATCAATTCCCAATACCCAAACGCAAGCGCAATATCTTACAACTAATACAAGTCTTAAAGTTAGAGTAGACTTCGCTAAACACTGAAGGCGCCATTCAATGTTTAGTGATGCCTATGGCGGTCCGTCCCGGTCGTTCACGTTCAACGCGCGGGAGCGGACTGCGAGCCGGCTCTGGCTGGACCCCCTTATATCCCCGCCGGGGCTGCCACGCCCAGGATATCAGGGGTGGGGGAGGGGGTGGGGGTGGGGGTGGGGGTGGGGGTGGGGGTGGAAGTGGGGGGGGTTCGCATTTTTTGTCGGGGGGGGTGGGGGTGGGGGGGGGTTCGCACTTTTTGTCGGGGGGGGGGTCGCACTTTTTGTCGGGGGGGGGGGGGGTCGCACTTTTTGTCGGGGGGGGGGGGGTCGCACTTTTTGTCGGGGGGGGGGGTTTCGCACTTTTTGTCGGGGGGGGGGGGTCAGGTAAGTTAAGTGGGTCAAGGTCACCCACAACACTTGTACTCTAAGTGTTGGCTATACCCCCACCACAACTGGGTCCCTAGGCTGCACAACACCGCTTCGCCAGTATGTCTCCGGCTTCCATGCGGTGCGTCTCGCTGTTCTCTAGCTCTCTATATGTAAGTAATTTTACAAGTTCTGAATGTAGGTCACTACACTTTAACTCTGGGACGATATCGACTTGTAGTGTTTCAGTGTTTTGACTCAAGGTCATCACACTTTAACTCTAGCACATCGGTTATCGTACCAGAGGTGCTCAATAACCTAACTTGTAATGTTTATGGGTGGCGTTTGCACGCCACGTGGTATCGCCATGAGTGTCCAGTCCAGGTTTTAAGTTAAATTAATTTTACTGTAATCTTTTCCATTTCCGCTTCGTTTTGCCAAAGTATAAGGTGTCGCTTAATAAAGTGGTATTTCTCTAAAGTTATAGGAGATTGCAAGGATACAATTAGTTTATTTAGGAGACTCTTCATCTTGGAGTTTAACACAATTTCCACTTTGACTTTGCTTCCTCGGCTCTCACAGCCTAAGCTGTACAGAAATGTTTCTTCTAGTGCCAACTCGGGCCAAGAGAACAGTGTGTTGACTGTAGGACAGCTCATGGTGAAGTGATGCGATACTCCAGCGTACCACCTCACCTTCCCCCGCCACTGTGACCTTCCCCCACTCCTGCTGTTTCCCCCACCTCTTTTCCCTTGACTCATGCGCTACAAGCGGTCTCTCAGTATTGTGCGGACTTTTGTGAGGTGAAGCCATGTCGCAGGACACTTTAGGTAAGAAACTTAGCCGTGTTAAGACTTTATTAGTTGCTCACTGTCCACCACCCAAAGTTAAGAGAGTTTCAACTTTAGCTAAGTGGCGCAAACTGTTGCGCGGACACCCTAAGTTTTATACAAAACAGACTAATGTCAGTTTTACTGATGAGGATTTGTTTAAAATATTGGATGAAATGACTTTTCCTTGCAAAATTCAGTTAGTTACTCCCATTCCTGACAGTTTAGAGTCTTAGTCTCTCAAGCCGATATACCTAGCATACACAGAGCCTGACAGTCAGTCACTCGATGGCTGTCGTGGGGTGCGCATCGGTGTCGGCGCTCCGTTGTTAAGTGTTCAAGGTCACAGTAACATGAAATTGCGGGCGTTGTACTGGTTCAAGGTCACCTGAGGGATAACCGATTGCCCATTTAGGCAGAGTCATGTCAGAAACTCGAGTTTAACTTGGCACTTTTGCCGTTTCTCGTCGAAAATTCGCTCCAAGTGGTCAAGGTCACGGGGACTCTGACTGAAACTCGGAGCGTAGTGCGAGAAACAGCAAAAGTGCCAAAAAATTTTAAGTTTCGGCATGACCTTGACCTCAGTGGCGTTGGTGACGTCATTTTGATGACGTAAGGGGTGATGACGTCATCAGCACGTCATTTCTGTGACGTCATGGGTGTGACGTCATCGAAATGACGTCATTAGTGATGACGTCATCGATTGCGTCATCGATGACGTCATCGGTGAGGTCATTGACCTCGATGACGTCATCCCTCAGGTGACCTTGAACTGGGCCAGCGGCCGCAATTTTACACTACTCTGCTGCACTACGGTTTGTTTTTATAACAGCTCATTGAAGTTATATAATACAAAAATTAATTGTAAGCTTCTACAATTATAGCACATGAAAATATTATAACTATTTGGAAAAGATGTTTGTGTGATAAAAGAAATTTAATTATACTACAAGTATGAGAATAAAAAAACATCACACAAACAAGTAATAAATTAAGTACCAGTCTACGTGAAAACAACCACTCCAAATAAATATACCCAATAAATACACTTATAAAAAAATATACATCATCTTTTGGTAGATTATATCGGTAAATATAATAAATATAAGAAAAAAATATTTACTTCTAAAATCAATGGTAGGCCTAACGATTATTTAGCTTTAAAAACTTGATAAAATGCCATGTTGAATTTTAAAACTGCTTTACTGGTACTGTAAATTAAAATAGAAATACAGGGTGTCCACCTTTACAAACTTTTCCAGGTTATTAAGCATGCAAAAAAAAGAAAAATTATATAAACATATGTCCTAAAATGCTTCGTTAAGCCGCTAGCCGCCACTTAGTTTTTTACCCTTAAGAATCTTTATTTCCGTAACGGGTTGTTGTAATAAGTTCATATTTGGCATGTAATTCAATCACACCAATGCTCAATTTCAGGAAAAATATTATTTTTTCCGATGTGTATTTTCAAAATGGCCATTTTAAATTTTTAAGCTCAAATATTCCAAAAACGATAATTTTTTTAAATGTTACGAGAGACAAAAAAGTTGACAAATTAAATTATCTAAACAGTGACTCCAAGTTTGTAAGGATCCAATAACAAATAACGGAGTTATTGTGGTTTTCCTGCAGAAAAACACTTATTTTGCACTATGATTAATGCCAATTTAGGTTATTTTCAGAGAAAAATCTCAATAGCTCCGTTATTTATTATTTGATCCTTACAAACTTGGTATCAATATTTCGATAATTTAATTTGTCAACTATTTTGTCTCTTGTAACATTTTTATAAAATTTAACATTTTTGAGATTTGAGTTTAAACTTTTAAAATGGCCGCCATTTTGAAAATACAAATCGGAAAAATAATTTTTTTTCCTGAAAATTGGGTATTTTTATAGTGAAGGTTTATGCCAAATATATTAACTTAATACAATGATCCGTTACGGAAATAGAAATTATTTACTGTAAAAAATAAAATGGCGGCTAGCGGGTTAACGAAGCATTTTAGGACATATATTTACAGGAACTTTTTTTCTTATTTTGACGTGGGCAATAACATGGAAAAGTTTGTAAAGGTGGAAGCTGGACACCCTGTATATTGCTTCAAATATTATTGATCTTTTTCAAAACTAACTTAATGTAAGAAATACTTTATGAATATAATATTTCCAATTTTAATTACTTTAAAGAAGTAATGAATCAAAGTCGTATATTGGATATTAAATAATTTTATAGTCCAATATTTTTAATTATTTTTCTTTTACTTCGTATTCTGTTTTTTTCCGTTTCCTATACTCTAATATGAGTAAAGTTTATTTGTATGTATGTTTGTAAACTGTTCTTAAAAACTTCTCTAACGATTTTCTCTAAACGATACAAGTAACTTAGATCTTTGATAAAAATTACATTTATCTACTTCTTTTTAATGCTAAAATGGAATGTTGTTAGTATCCTAAACAAAAATTCTAGAACTTTAAAATCTTTGTTGTGGAGTTTAAACCAAAAGAGGAGAAAACTGATCAAGCGCTCAAGTGTAAGCACATAATTCGTTTTAGTCAGTTAGTTAATTAACCACACTTATATTAACATTAGACGACATTTACGAAAAACAAGTGAGAAAAGCGGACGAGCATGAAAAGAAGAGTTTTTGTGAACTCCCATCTTTCAGTTTATGTTACTTAGATTTAAGCCTAATTGTATAAGTTTACTGGGCATATTCCTGGTCATTCTGGTGCCTACTATTTTATTCTTATTTCCACCGAATCTTCGTTATATTTTTATAGTGTTTAGTTTCCTTTCTTCACTTATTTTACATTAGACCTATTTATTCAAATGTTGTAAAATTATAATATATACAACATTAAAGATACTGAAGAGAGAGGATTATAGGCATTGGAGAAATACATTAAAATTAGATATATTTCAAAAGCCTTTAACTTACGATTGAATATTATTACGAATGTTTAATATTTTTCTGCTTAAGTAAACCAATTATGTCGCTGATTGACGTGCCTTCTAAATTTATAGTATGAGTAATTATTATGTTTTCTAATAGGGATGATTTTTTTAAGTATAGTAATTCAGCATAATCTATTCATCTGATCTTCATTTGTAATATGATTGTATAATTGAAAAAAATTGAATAACTATATGTTTTGTTTCAGGTAATTTATCTTCCACTATTCGTACGAGTTGTAAGTATTTTACTTTCTGCTAAAATTTAAATTTTTTTAATAAAAATGCAAAAAAAAATATCCTAATTTTTATGGATTTTGTTTAAATTTGTTTTTAAAATAGAATACTACCAATGATATGATGAATTCATTCCTTATACGTAACCAATAAAATGTGTTGAGCCATCAAAATAACTACGACATTCAATAAACACAAGCTTCTTATATATTTTAAATTAAGAAATCTTTATATTAAAACATTTATTATTTTGCTTTTAATTCAACCTTGCCCTAGCCTATTTCCACAACATTCTGTATTTTCCAGCAAAGCACAAACCAGTGACGAAATAGACCCAATCTCATTTGGTTTATAAGCTGTAAGAATCTATAAATCTATAAATCTCAAAATTTAAAGTGTTTAGTCCATACCTCTTAACACAATACAATACGACATGATATTGAAATTATAATACGAGTACATATTGTAACTATATGTATAACTATATGATTTTTAAATTTCCAATTTGCTATTATATAATTAATATGCCTTTAATTTATTTATCTGAACTGTATAGTTTTTCATAATTTCACTCATTTCCTTTGGACTCCTGTCAGTGTTTTCGTCCTTACTATCAAATGAATTATTGCTACCACAATGTATAAGTTCTATCATCAACTGTTAAAGTTAATAATTGTAAGTTGCATTTTATCGGCTTACCGAAATTCCCGTAACCAGAGTCCCATCTTGTAAATCCATTCCATCGGTCTGGTTTGAGGAACAGTGCAAAAATAAAATATTTTGCAATATTATTGTTTTGAAATTTACCCTTGTTTTTACAACTATTTAGGTATGATTCACAAAATTTAGTTTTTATAACATTACTTATTGAAACCAGGGGATTGTTTATTTTATGCAATTTATAACAGACAATTTTAGTATACAACCCAAATTTTATACCAGTGATGAAATTTAAACGAGTGAAATAATATAAGCTGGCTATACATTTCTTATGTAGTAAAACAATAAATAGAATAATACTAAGAAATCATCTTCCTATTTTAATTCTTCTTTCCAAACAATTTTGGTTGTCCATATAAACCAGGTTTAATTTCACACCTTTAAACTATTTCCCGCGTGATAAGGAGACTTGCAACTAAACATTTATGATGGCTGGTTCAGGAAAGTATACTCCTAGTCGGTCAATTTGTCTCCGAGCTTAATTGGTTGTTATGTGAAATCATCAAATGCTACTTGCATCTTCATTGATGTCACTAATACATTTCTTAAAATTAAAATCTTAAAGGTCTTAAAATTAAATGCACAACAATTTCTAGAGGCTTGCTTAAAACTTTGATACTTTGCTTTAAGAATCAAGCCATTTAATCTCTAACAGTTTTGTCTCCACTTTTTCTTTTAACCTCAAACCTTCTCTTACGTACAACTATCAATCTCACTACTCTTTTTAGGAACAAATCCATTTGAATTTCATAGTTCATTGATGGATAATTTACTTTTATAGACTACTCTGAATTAATTTATACCAGAAACTTTTCACCCTTGTGGATTTATTGCGTTTCCTTCAGGAACGTTTGTTGCCCACAGTAGCGGCCACGAAATCAGGCGGGTGAAAACGCGATGTTGTCACATGGACCAAAATATAAGAGAGATTGTCGAAATTGCGTACTTTGATGCATTAACTGGCAACACTGAGCATTTTGAGTGTACATTCTATAAAAATGGGTAAAATCAGTACCATCTAATAAAACAGATAAAAAGGTTAACATAAATGTAAAACATACGATTAAATTATAACCACTGGCAATTTGGCAACTTTGCAAAATCATTCACCCGCCTGATTTCATGGTCCTTTTCCATTATCAACAATAATTTGTCAAACTTCATTTTACTCTTCACTCACATGTAGGGAGTAAAGCTGTCGTAAAGAACATCAATGTTTAGATAATTTAATTTATCAAATTTTTTGTCTCATGTAACATTTTTATAACATTGACCGTTTTTGAGATATTTGAGTTTAAAACTTTAAAATGGCCGCCATTTTGAAAATACACATTAGAAAAAAATAATCTTTTTACTGAAAATGGGTATTGTTAGAGTGAAGGTCCATGCTAAATATTAAGTTAATACATTTATTCGTTACGAAAATAAAAATTATTTAGTGTAAAAAACAAAATGGCGGCTAGCGGGTTAACGAAGCATTTTAGGACATATGTTTACAGGAACCTTTTTGCTTATTTTGACGTGGGCAATAACCTGGAAAAGTTTGTAAAGGTGGAAGCTGGACACCCTGTATATTAATATGTTAGCAGTTTGACACTGTTCCGCACTTTTTTTTCGTTTTTCAATTTTTTACTTTGCACCATTTTCGTCTGAATACCAAGAATCATAGTTTAACACACTGATCAAATTATAAACCTAAATTAAACTACTGTAATTGATCAAATAAATAAAGTTACAGAAACCTTAATTGAAACTTTTAAAATCGTCGTTGATCATGGATCAGACAAATAGCAAACATGTTACTAAAAACACTGCAAAATGAATATATAAGACAGCAATGATAGAAGCCGTAAAAATATTGGATACATTTAAGAATACTAGATGCTTGTAGAGCAAAAAGGCCAGGCCAATGTATATATAGATTCAAACACATGTCCATTAAATACAGTACATGTTGCATAGAAATGTTTACTTAAGCCTCATACTCTCTTAAAATAAAATTAATGTATGTGGCGTGCGCGTATCTTTCCTTAAACTCATTCAATTTAAACGATTTATATCCCAAATGATAGAGAGTATTTTGCTGAGTGTTCTTAGAACAAAACAAATCATGTACTTTATTTATCTCAAACTAATTGAAAAACAATCTTAAAAACATTTCTACAAAATGCAAATCCCATATAAGGAATACATGGGGAGGAATTTCTTTTGAGTATGAGATGAGTTAGGTGAAAGGTAAAAATATGCTAAAGTTCGTTGCGTCACCTACATGTGAAGTAGTGTGTTTTGGTCACTTTTAAAACCGGCCACGTGCCCACCGGGCCACGTGCCGCGGCAGCTGGCGCCAGCTGCCATGTCACATAGCTTCCGGTGGGGGTTAGAGGGTATATATGAGATGCTGTAGTTATATTTTATGCCATATAGGTTGGGGTGGAGATGGCGATAGTGTTGGCGTTAGGGTGAAGTGAATTTGCGCATAAAATTAAAATTAAAAGTTAGTTCAAAATTGAAATTCGTCGGTGTTAACGAAACTCTAACAGTTGAAGAAAAATTAAGAGTTAGTTCAAAATTGAAATTCAAACTTATAACTGAGATGCGGAAAATATGTCAAGGTCATCCAGAGTAAGTTTTAAAAAATTCTATCCAACTATCACCAGAAATAGTTTTAAGTTGAAGTAGTTGGTGATAGCGGGATAATTGATTCGTGCCATGGGAGAGGTGTTTATCGTTTGAAAGTTGGCGATCGAATGAGAAGCGCCGCCTAGGGAGAGGGCTTATAAAACGGCAACCTTCCCCCACCACCCCTTCCCCCACTCCTTTAGACCAATAACCGGTCGCCGACTCTATGTGGTGAAACTGAACTAGACATGGCGGCCGCCATGGATAATTCTAACCTCAAACTTTAGCTTAGCTGAAGAGAATAGAGGAGCATGAAGTAGGAATTGTGGTGACAGCGCTTATATGAGGAATAGTAGGGGTAAAATAAAAAAACTTGTTGAACACAGTCGATAGGTGTAACAAGTTCAAAGTTGTTGAATTGTAACATAGAATGCAAAATGTTGTAAATAACATTATCATCAACATTAACCTGCGAAGTCTTTGAGTATAATGGGTTAAAACTGTACTTTTTCCTAACTCTATTTAAATTAGTTCTACACTTTGAAATTGAAGGTTTAGAAGTACTTCGTAATATGTGTTGTGTTCGCAAAAGCTTTAATTTTAAACATTGTGCAGTCATTATAACCGATGTGTTAAGTTCAGAAGTTAAAAGAAGACTGAGATATAAAATGAAGTGTAAAAGAAATTGAAACAGAACGCCAGAGTAGTAATTTTATAGGTTAGAATTTACGAAGGCTATTCCATGGATAATTCTAACCTCAAACCTAGTAAGTGAAGTAGTCATAACATAAAACTAATGAGAGATGATGACCGAGCGGATGCGAGGCAATGAATGTTTGTAGCGCGATAAACTACCCACCTTTATAGAGGCAATAACTCCAGCCAGATGGCGGCAGATGGCAAGCAAATGACTGGTTGACCGACTTTTACCTGAGTAGTAAGAGAAGTAGGGTTCTGTGTCTATCCCTACTCCTTGGGGTCAATGACCGACCGGAAAGGTCAATGACCCCCCCCTCCCCCCCTCCCCCTCCCCCCTCCCCCCCCTCCCCCCTCCCCCCCTTCCCCCCCCTTCCCCCCCCCTCCCCCCCCCTTCCCCCACTCCTTCCCCTACTCCTCTGGGTCAATGGCCGGTCACCACTTTTCCCTACTCCTTCTAGGCCAATGACCGGTCACCACCGGTTGCTGACTCTATGTGGTGAAACCAGACCAAACATGGCAGCTGCCATGGATAATTCTAACCTCAAACCTGCTGCGCATACAACGAGTTCTCCGGACCGGAATCAGTCCATGCTATGCGCATGCGCCTAGTCCTGTATTACTCACTTTAGCGCTACTGCACATGGATAATTCTAACCTCAAACCTTGGTTTTGTGTTGTTGCGCATGCGCCGCTCCCCACTCCTTTGCCTTCCTTTTACACTGCTGCGAACTGGACTGGATTGAACACTGTACTGGAGTGAAACAACTTCCCCCACTACTCGAGAATCCGAGGAGCAATACGAGCCTGATCTTAGCGTCAGTCGTCAACAAACTTTCATAGCGAAAGGTTGTTGGCGACTCAGCAAGAGGTTTTAAATATATAGTAGGCCTATATATATTTGAACTTCTTCTACTACGTTGCGTTTTTTAATGCAATGTAGTATGTGTGTGTGTGTGTGTGTGTGTGTGTGTGTGTTTAGTTTTAAGTTGTATTTAATTTAAGAAATAATTTGCGCATTGCGATGTTAGTTATAAGTTGGGTTTAGCATTAAGGTGTATTAATTTTAAGAGGTGTTTAGCATTAAGGTGTATTAATTTTAAGAATAATGATGGTATTTGGTTGTGTTGAATTATTTGGTTTTTAATAATGATGTGTTGTTAGTTTTAAGTGTTGATATTAATAATTTATGTTGTTGTTTTGCCTTTCAGCTAGATGTTAGGGGGTAGATTAACTGTAAATTCAGAAGTTCAGTTGAACTTCACTTAGAAGGGGTGGGACATCCGCAAATTGCGGACTAGGTTTTTTGCATTTTGTTTAGGAATATGATGGGTGGGATTAGTTTGGGTGGGTGTTAGAGTTGCGTTTCTGCATTAGCTGTTCCAGTTTCCCTGAAATTAATGGTTACGCTTTGATGCGGACGGGACGTTACGCTTTGATGCGGACGGACCAGGGCCTCCCTGCTGTTCCAGTTTCCCTGAAATTAATGGTTACGCTTTGATGCGGACGGGACGTTACGCTTTGATGCGGACGGCCCAGGGACCTCCCTTGCAGAACGTAACTAGTGGGTTGGGAGTGGGAACCGCTAGGCAAACAGGGTGGTGGGAACAGTATTACTGTTCCCATCACCTTGGATCATTATAAATCTTGAATGACCTTGACCCACTTTCGGAAGGGTCAATGACCCCCCCCCTCCCCCCCCTCCCCCCCCCCCTCCCCCCCCGAAAAAATGGAGTCGATTCCCCCCCCCTTCCCCCACTCCTACCCCCACTCCTTCCCCCACTACGGGTGAACGACCGGTCATGACCTGAAAAATTAAAATGGCTATAACTTGATAATGGATTGACGGATTTGGACAAGCGATACATCATTGAAAAGGTCTATGTAAGACAAACATTTTGGTAAAAGAAGAATTTGGTTATCTTATTTTAGTTAAAAGTTATGCGAATTATTTTAAATAAATACCTTCTCTTTCCCCTTTTCCCCCACCTCCCAGGTCAATAATCAGTCTCGGCCAGCTGCTACCCCTCTCATTTTCATATTGTTATAAGAGACGCACCGACTGCGGCTAACATTTCATTCTGATTACAGACGTTACGCTGCGAACTTGGAGCCACAACCATGTTATCTCTGCCAACTACAACTTCTACTTTAACTTCTACTTCGACTTCTATTTCTACTACGGCTGTTCCTGCACCTAAGAAAACTCTTCGCCTCAAAAACCTTCCTGATTGCTACAAGAATCGACTTGCATCTCAACCTTCAACTTCTGGAGCTATTCTTCCGCCAACCAACACTTGTAGACTTCGTAGTATTTTTTCACCGCCTTCGCCTTCAAAGGACTCCGCACCACCATCAACTACTATGCCGCCACCGCAGAAGCCAGTTCACCACCATCCTAATACCCCTTCCGTTGAAACCATTGTTCATCGTCTTAGCACACCTATTATCCCACTATCACCATTGCCTCCTACCCCACCACTTAGTACACCTGAAGATCATACCTATCACAAAACTGATTCCTCTCAACCTGCTACTAAATCATCTCCTAAATCAGCTCCTAAACCAGCTTCTAAACCAGCTCCTAAACTTACTCCTAAACCTACTCCTAAACCCGCTCCTTCAGAGCAATTTCAATTATTACAAGAAGAGCGTCGTAGGGCATTTAGCCGTCCCACTACTTGCCCTGAAATGCTTACTAGGGGAATTAAAAAAGGATCACCTTGTGGGAGGAAATGTGTAAAAAACGAAAGTTTTTGCCGTGTACATGTCGTAAAACACATTTCTGAACCACAAGTGACAGAAACCCCCACTGTTGAATACCAATCCAAAATTATTGGTGTGAAAGGAAATAGGCTTAAGAGAGGTTGTGTCTATTTTTTTGAAAGTGTTATTGACAACAAACACATTTTGGCAACTTGTAACGGCGTAAGATATAATATTAAAGTGATTGAATCCTTGCGCAAAGAGAAATCAGTTTATGAGTTAGACTCTAAAGACTATCTCCTCAGACACAAACTGGATGGTATTACAAGGTGGGGGCGTAGCAAGTAAATTCACATAGCTTTTTCCAAATTATTGCTTAAAAAAATACTGGGGGAGAAACACAACGCGTTATAGCGTTGTGTTTCTCCCCCATTATTTTTTAACACTCTAAGTCTCGTGACCTACTAACCTACTTCCATCCAAGTAGTAAGAAAAATACTTCCCCCACTCCTTTGGGTCGATGACTGGTCATGGTCAGCACCTATCCCTCATTTGCATACTATTATAAAAGCGGAGCGAGCGTTGGTCACCCCTTCATTTTTCTTCTACACGCCGCTCTTGTCGTTTCGTCTCTGCTGTTTACAATATTTCTTGCTTCAAAATGCCTCCTCATCTGAATGAAAATTTTAATTTTTCTGAAATTTCTGATGTTTTTGAACAATCTGAAGACACTTTAAGTAACGACAGTGAAAGTGAAGATGATGAGGACGATGATGATTATACTGTTGAACTTAGTGAAGAACGTAAAGTCATAGCAATTGATCCACAATTTCCATTTGATACAATAGAAAAGTTTATGGCTGAAGCTAATAAATGGTTGGACTCAGGATGTTATGTACGAATTGATTCTTTTATATTGTATGGTGATAGTCATTCTTTCCTTGTCACACCAAATGACAGAGACCGCATGTTGCAGTGGGCACAATCTATGATGGAGTGCTACGAACAAGGTGTGGACACTGGCGGCTATTTTCTTGCACAACTAGTGTAATAACAAATTACCCTTCCCCCACGTAGTGAAGAAGGAAAAGAAATATTAGGAATCTAATTATAATACTTCCTTCCACATATAAAGAAGAAGGGGAAAGGAGTGGGGATTATAAAGTGGTGGGGAAATGTGTATAAATGCAGGTTGTTTCAAGAGACTTTTATTATTATTGTGGCTTTAGCAGAAACAACATGGAGTTTAAATCTTCAGCAAAAATAAGGAATAATATAATAAAGAAAGAAATTCGCAAGAAAGAAAAGATTGAACTTATAAAATTACAACTTATAATACCTTCCATTGAAATTGGATGTAGCAAACTAAAGACTTTGGTGAAAACTAACGAATATTTGTTACAATTGCTAAAAACAATCGAAGAGTTGAAGAGAAAGAATGGACATTCTACATAGTAAAATTTGAACATTTTAATATAAATAAGTAAACTGAAAAAAGGAGATGTAGAATAGAGAGCGAGGAATAGATCACTTTGTGGTAATGGACTAACATGCCACTTAGTGCTCTATTCCTCGTTCTCGCGTTAAATTGGATTACCTTGACCTATTTGTTCGACTGTTAGAATTTGGTTAACACTGTTGAATTTCAGTTTTGAACTAACGTTTATTTTTGTTCAACTGTAAGAGTTTTTTTTAATACTGTCGAATTTTAGTTTTGAACTAACTTTTAATTTATGCGAATTTTTAGTTTAACTTTAGTTAATTTATGCACAAATTTAGTTTAACCAAGTGTCTGTGCTGTAGCCATTTTCACCTAAAAGTAACTACAATTAGTTGGGTGGGGGAAAGTTCGTTAAAGCTTGAATATAAAGAAGTATATACTAAAACTCCAATGGGAATAAAGAACACGAATGAACAATTAGTTTGTAGAAGGTTAATATTTTTGTTCAAAATGTTTGATTTCCTTGGATAGTGAAGAAGATGAAATAGTGGTGGGGGAACCGTTATAAAAGGAGGAACATGAGAGCCCATTTCATTTCTTGGTGAAATTTCGAAGAGTAAACATCTCAACATGTATTGTTGCGATAAATGTTCGGAATCGTTTCACGATGAAATTCTATTAGACTGTCATAAAGAACTAATTCACAACAACCCAGAAGAAAAACAAGAACAAGAACAACAAGAACAACAAGAACAAGAACAACAAGAACAACAAGAACAACAAGAAGAACAAGAAGAACAAGAAGAACAAGAAGAACAAGATGAAATAACTGCAACATCTTCAACTACTTTACCGAATCTACAAGTATTTGCATTACCCGGTAAAGTAGTAATGCATCATAAGATTCAAAATGAAAACTTGAAGCTAGAAGAATTTATTAGAGAAGCAAAACCAATTGTAAGTAAAACTTAAAAAGAAGAATTGAAAAGATTGAACTTTCTTAAATTTGGTTTACTACTAGAAGCTATGTTTATAAATGTACAAGAAGAATTATCACCAAGAGGATTCATAACAAAAAACCGAACCATTATGGAAAGTTCAAACATTGATTCAATAGTAGAAAACTGTATAGAAGAAATATTAACACAAATTCAGGAACACGAAGGAAGATGGAGTCTTACAAGTATTGAAGTATTAGATATAAGAGTTCATAAACATGGATATGGACTAATGGGATCTAGTTACATTCCTTTGCCCAAAAGAATTAAGGATACAAGATCATGTATTAATGTGAAAAATCAAGATAATGAATGTTTTAGATATGCGATGACATCTAAGTTTGTACCAAATCATTTCGATAAACCTAACCAACACTATGAAAATCAAAGACATAGGTACAATTTTCAAGGAATTACTTACCCTGTATCACTGAAAGATATATCAAAATTTGAGAAGAAAAATCCTGGTAGATCTATCAATGTTTTTGCATTAGATAGTTCAAACAAAGTGTATCCTTTACGTGTTGTAAAAGAAGAGCTACCAGATCATACGGATTTACTACTACTAACGCGAGGAGATGTGTCTCACTATGTGTACATTAAGAAATTCGACTCTCTTGTTAACAAGCAGCTTTCTAAAGCTCGACACAGAAAGATAATTTGCAAGAGATGTTTTAATTTTCAACGAGAAGGAAGACAAGGAAGAGAATGGTTACAAGAGCACAAAAGGCTATGTAACAATAATTATGAAGCAAAGATTAATTTACCTTCGGAAAACAGAGCATTTGTTACATTTCAAAAGGTTCATCATCAATACCGTATCCCTATAGTTGTATATGCGGACTTTGAATCAACACTAATTCCTATGGAAGATGAAAATTGTGAAGCTAGAAAAAGTGTCAAATATCAAATGCACAAACCAAATAGTTTTTGTTTAATGGTTAAATCAACATTATCAGAAGAACATTTAAACAGATATGGATTAACTTTAGAACCTCTAGTATATCGTGGTGAAAATGTAGAAAAAATATTTCTTGATCACTTATATTCAATAGCTGGAAATGCACAAAGATTATATACAAATATTGTACCAATGAAACCAATGGAGGAAGAAGAAGAAATTCAACATGAAAATGCAACTCGTTGTTTCTTATGCAAAAATGATTTTACTATTGAGAATTATAAAGTTAAAGATCACGATCACCTCACAGGTTATTACAGGGGTGCTGCTTGTAATAAATGCAACTTGAGCTATCGTTTACCACTATTTATTCCTGTGGTTCTGCATAACCTCAGTGGGTACGATGCTCATTTTATAATACCTGAACTAGGAAGAGACGACGGTAAAATCGATGTGTTAGCTGAAACTTCAGAGAAGTTCATAAGTTTTTCCAAAGAAGTTGGAAACATGAAACTAAGATTCTTGGACTCCTACAGATTTATGCCGTCGAGTTTATCCAAACTTTCAGAAAATTTAAGGAAACAAGATTTCATCGAAACAAAGAAGATTGTAAATAACGACAAACTGGATTTGGTACTTCGGAAAGGTGTGTTTCCATATGATTACATAGACAGTTTAGAAAGATTTAATGAAACATCACTTCCGGCTAAAGAAGAATTCAAAAGTAAACTTTATGACATGGACATATCTCAAGAGGACTATGATCATGCATGTAAAGTATGGAACGATTTAGGATTTAGAACATTGGGAGAATATTCAGATTTTTATGTTAAATTGGATGTAACTTTACTATGTGATATAATGGAAGAATTTAGAAATACATGTTTTGCGGCATATGGATTGGACCCTCTTCATTCGTACACTTCACCTGGATTAGCATGGCAAGCTATGTTGAAAGAAACAAATTGTAAAATACAACTTCTTACTGATATAGATATGGTTATGATGTTAGAGTCAGGAGTTCGAGGGGGATTGACGCAAAGCGTTACACGACATTTCAAGGCGAACAACAAGTATCTGCCCGATTATGATGCATCAAAACCAACAACATTCCTAGGTTATTTCGATGCAAATAACTTATACGGATGGGCAATGTCGAATCCCCTTCCATATGATAATTTTAAATGGATAGATCCAGAATCGATTGGAAACATAATGGATATACCGAAGCATGGTGAAACTGGTTACATTTTTGATGTTAATTTTGAATATCCTGAACATCTTCATGATCAACATTATGATTTACCACTTCTTCCGAAGACTGAAATTTCCCCTACTGGAAGATGGCCAAAATTAATGATGACTTTAACCGACAAGTCTCGATATGTTGGACATTACTGGATGATACAACAAGCTTTAGACTTAGGATTGAGAATTACAAAAATTAATCGAGTACTACAATTTTCTCAATCTTGTTGGTTAAAACCTTACATCGACAACAACACAAGAAGAAGAGCCACCGCTACATCAAGTTTTCAAAAAGATTTTTTCAAATTAATGAATAACGCAATATTTGGCAAGACTTTGGAAAACAAAAGGAAACATAAGGATATCAAATTGGTAACTGATCCAGTAAAATTACAGAAATTGGTGCAACAACCAAACTTTGGTTCATCTATAATTATTAATGAAAATCTAGTTGTTATTTCCATGAACAAGAAGTCAGTTACAATGGATCGTCCTTTGTATCTTGGAATGTCAATCTTGGATATTTCAAAAACACATATGTACGAGTTTCATTATAAGAAGATGGTTAACTATTATGGAAGAGAGAACATTGGTATTGCATATATGGACACGGATGCACTAATTTACTGGATTAAAACAAATGACATGTATGAAGATCTACGCACCTTTATATATAAAGATGATTTCGACTTTTCCAATTATCCTAAGGATCATCCAAATTACGACTATGACAGAAATAAGAAAGTATTGGGAAAATTTAAAGATGAAACAAATGGTGTGCCGATGATGGAAATTGTAGCATTAATGTCCAAACTGTATTCATTTCAACTGTACATAAACGAGAGGAACGAACATCAAGTCACGAAGAAGGCCAAAGGAATAAAAACTTCTTTCCTGAAGAAGAACGTACAGTTTGAACATTATAAAAGATGTTTGTTTGAAAATGTTGAAACAACTGCAACGTTCAACACTATTAGAAGTTATAATCATCAACTATTTAGTGTCAAACAAACAAAGTGGGCATTAAGCTACAAAGATGACAAGCGCCATATTTTAGAAGATAAAATTAATACTTTACCATTCGGCCACTACTCTCTAAACCCTATTGACCAGTAAACCTATTCTTCGCCCTCTACCTTCTTCCTTTTTCCTTTCCGTAAAGAAGAGGGGACATGGCAAGCCCAATGCCATGTTCCCTCTTTTTTACACTAATATGAAATGGCCTTGACCTATATTCAAGCTATATAAATGAGAATAAACTATTCTATGGATCAGTATTTTTACATGCGGTGTACAAGCAACATCTGAAGATGGAAAGTGTGAAGGACAAGATTGTAAATGAACTACATAAACCAGCAAGAAGAAGATTTCCAAGAAGAAGTACAATCATTAAAGGGATGAATGATCTTTATCAAGCTGATCTCATTGAAATGATACCGCACAGTAAATTAAACAAAGGATTTAAATATATTTTAACAATTATAGACTGTTTTACTAAAATAGCTGACGCTTTACCATTGAAGGATAAGACTGGTAAAAGTGTTACAAAAGCTATGGAAACCACAATACAAAGAAATAAATTTAAAATTAAACATCTACAGACCGATGATGGAAAAGAATATTTTAATAAAGACTTTAGAGCTTTGATGAAGAAATATCAAATAAATCATTATTCTACAAATTCTGAAGTTAAAGCTTCAATAATTGAAAGATTCAATAGAACATTGAAAGGTGCGATGTATAAACAATTTTCAAAACGAGGATCATATGTGTGGTATGACATATTACCACAACTTATAAAACAGTATAACAACAAATATCATCGTACCATTGGAATGAAACCTATCCAGGTAAACAGTGCTAATGCGAAAATTGTATTACAACGCATTAAAAATAATACAACACCGAAATTAGAAAAATTGCAACCAAAGAAGTTCAAGGTCAACGATAAAGTTCGTATAAGCAAATACAAAGGTGTATTTAGTAAAAGATATCTACCAAATTGGACTAATGAAGTATTTACAATTTATAAAGTGCAACCAACTATACCTGAAACCTATTTATTAAAGGATAACAAGGGTGAATTACTTCAAGGTGGATTCTACGGACACGAATTGTTGAAATCAACAGTTGGTGATGTATATCTTGTCGAGAAGATTTTACAAAGAAAAAAGGATATGGTTAAAGTCCGGTGGTTAGGGTTTGATAAAAGTGAAGACTCTTGGATTCCTTCAAAAGACTTAGTATAGTTGTTTAATAGCTCATTGTGTGTTTAACCTTTATACAAGATGGAGATTGTACAACAAAAAGATCGATTTAATATCAATAACATTGATGAATTGACAGTTGACAATGATAAGTTAAATCATGGAAAACATGGTGAATTACTACCAAATACGATAAGATGTCTAATAACTGATCCTTCAAATTGTGGAAAAACTAATGTTGTTTTTAACCTTATAACTAATCCTAAAGGATTGCGTTTTAACAATATATACATTTTTTCAAAATCATTGCAACAACCAAAATATCAATTATTGGATAAAGTACTTGCAAGTGTACCTGAAGTAAATTTTTACAAGTTTAATGCCAGTGAAACAATTATGCAACCAAATGAAGCAAAACCATTTTCTATTTTTATATTTGACGATGTTTCTTGTGAAAATCATGACACAATAAGGAATTATTTTGCTATGGGAAGACATCATAATATTGATAGCATTTACATTGGTCAAACATACAGTAAAATTCCAAAACAACTTATAAGAGACAATGCAAATATGTTGATCATCTTCAAGCAAGATGAAACAAATTTAAAGCATATATATAATGATCATGTAAATGCGGATATGCCATTTGAAAAATTTAAAGAGATGTGTGGCAAAGCATGGAATGAGAAATATAGCTTTCTCGTTATTATGAAGGAAGAAGATATTAAAAATGGTAGATATCGTATAGGGTTGGATAAATTTGTATTTATGCGTTGAACTACCGATGCTACATCTAGTTACACGTTGAACTTCACAGTGTAAACATGGTGAATCAAGAAAAACTATTAAAAGAAATAAAATCACTCAGTGATTCTATTAGGATGAAGAATCGTGCATTGAGGATGGGTTTAAGTGAAAGAGAAGAATTTCTAGAGACTACATTTAAACCTATTACGGAACCTTTAAAACAGATATCAGAAACTATTGGTAAACCTCGTTATGAAGGAGATGTTTTACTACCAGTTTCTAAACAAGAAGTACAAGCATTAAAAAAAGAAGAAGATGATGATTCATACACAAGTGCTAGTGAGCAAGAAGAAGCAAAAGAATAAGAAGAACCAATTGTTGAAAAGGGAGAAGAACAGCCAATACCTGAAGCTGAACAATCTATTCCAAATTTAACTCAATTGAGTAGCGATATATTACAACATGGACCTCTTGGAAGAAAATATATAATGAAAATGCTACATGATATGAAATCAAACCCGAATTTGAGTAGATCACACATATACGGAGCAAGAATTGATGGGAATGAATTAAAGATTGGTGATTCAAAGCTTGAAATAACTCAAGACGATTACATCATTATTGGTGAGCATAGATATAAAGGAACAAAAGGATTATATGAATTAATTTTTAAAAATATACCACTAAGATATTCATCCAAAGATTTAAGTGTTTTTAAAGAGATTTTACAAAATACTAACGCTCATAAGAGAAACTACTTAAAGGATGCAATGATTAATCGTTCACGTGCAACAAAATATAACATTGTTATAAAAAAGTTGTTTCCTCCACGAAAATTGCCCACATTACGTACTGCTCCAGCGGTGAGACAACCACTGAAAAGAAAATCTTTATCACTTATGGATTTATCACTTCTTGAACAACATGGTAAAAAGAGTAAAGGAGATACTTCAACCTCTGGTAAAGGATTGATGAAAAATCTATACAATACAAATGTGATTTACTACAACGACATCAATAAATTGGTTGACCGAATGAGACTATTGCATGAAGCCATGGAAGCCGGTCATACGGGTTTGAATAATGAATGGGTGGCTCTAGTTGATGAACTTAGGAATCGTGGTATAGTTGTATAATTGTCCGCGGATATAAAAGAGTTGCAAGCGTAAGACGTATCAGTTCTAACATGAGCGTCGAAAAGTTCGGACGGTACTCCGCGTTAGGAGTACAAGTTGGAGAAGACAGAAAAAGAAGTGGATTACCGCAAACACCTGAAGGTGACTATAGCATAAGTAATAAACGTTTAAAACTAGTTAAAGATCCAGAAGAAGATACTGATGGAGCAAATTTGAAGACAGTAAAAGAAGCTACTTCAACATCATTGAAATTACATAAGAATACTTACGATGTTAAATCACATAGAATAATTAATGTTGGTAAACCAACTGAAAGTTCTGATGCAATTACTAAAGAGTACTTATTATCTGAACTTTCAAATACTTTAAAATTGCAATGGGGTAATAACTTAAAAGATGGACAAACGTATGATGCTGGAAATTATAGAATAACCAACGTGGGAAATCCCAAAAATAATAAAGATTCAGTTAATAAAGAATATTTACATTCTATAATACCGGAAAAAACTGAACATGGATTTTCTTTTTATAAATTTATTATAAATGACATTGGATACCCAAAGGAAGACGGTGATGCTGTAAACCTAAAATACATCAAGGACAACTGTATTTTACAAGATGTTAATGGAATTGATTGTCATGGTAAAACATTGACAAATGTAAAGTTTGGTTCTCAACCAAAAGATGCTGTTACTATGGAACAATTATCTAAAGAATTAAAAAAGGAAACATCAAATTTTGTAAAACATGAAGATGCAGTGTTAAAGCGGGGAGATAAATTTATACATGGAAATAAAAAGTTTGATTTAATGCAAGGAAAAAATGATGAATGGGATGCAGGACATAAAACAATAACAAATGGAAGATTTGGTATAAAAGATTCAGATGTACCTCTTATGGTACAAACATTAATTGCAAGTGGTGGTAGATTAGGTACATACGATGGTCGTAATAGAAGAATAAAAAATATTTATCCTGGTTATGAAGAAGATAATTGTGTTACATTGAAACAAACAATAACTTGGGATAAACACTTTGGGACCAAATATGATGCAAAGATGAAGAAAATAATTAATATTTTACCAGGTGAAGATTCAAATGATGCTGCTACTATTGGACAAGTCATAACAACATCAAAAAGTGATTCAACCGCATATACTTGTAATGATAAACGTATTATGCAGTTACAAGATCCTCAACATCCGAAAGATGCTGTAACTTTAGATTGTTTAATAAGAATAGTGGGCAATTTACTTATTGATACCCACAATCATATAGCTAGTACAACGAGTCATGTGATGATTCAACCCGATGAACGAGAAGCTTGGATTAAAAATAGATTTATAAATCAGTATATAATTAATTTGAATAACTAAGTCTTTAAATATAAAAGATTTTGCACAAGTTATTCATTTGTGTAAAGTATCTCGTGGAGTAAACATGCCAGTTATATAAGACAACATAATGAAGACCGTATCGCTCAGTCATCGTCAAGACAGCGGCAAGAGAGGACGTGGTATAACATCAGCTGCATTATCCCTGCTTAGACGGATTCCAGTTGGTGCTGTTGTAAATCGAACAATAGACGCTTTACCATACGAATTACATCTGCCCGGAGGTTATCAATATTGTGGACCTGGAACTAAGTTGGCAAAGCGTTTAGCAAGAGGAGATCCTGGAATTAATAAATTAGATCAAGCTTGCAAGGAACACGATATAGCATATTCAAAGTATAAAGATTCAACAAATAGATCAATAGCAGATAAAATTCTAGCGGAAAAAGCTTGGCAAAGAGTAAAATCAAGTGACGCAAGTATTGCAGAAAAAGCATCGGCTTGGGCAGTAACTACAGCCATGAAGACGAAAGCAAAGTTAGGTGGTGGAAAACGTCGCAGAGGAAGACCTGCAAAGAAAGGCGCTCCCAAAAGAGGTGGAAACATTAAAAAAGGACGTCGTAGAACTCATAAGCCAAATGTAAAGAAGACTTCTGTTTGGCAAATGGTAAAAAACGGAGCAGGTTTATACCTAAGACCATACCGTGTGTACTAAATAAGAAGAGTCAATTGATAATTCCAAATAAAGCCTTAACAAATCATCAGTTAAATGATTATGTGAAATGTTTGAAAATACCATTCTTTCGAGGAGTTTTTATGAAAGATGCATTACCAACTAAAATATGGAAAAATGAAACTGGAATAGTAAATTTGGATTCCACCTATGGTCCAGGTACTCATTGGGTATGCTATAAAAAGCTTGGACAAACCGTTTACTACTTTGACAGTTTTGGCAATCTACCACCGCCAAAAGAACTTCAACATTATTTTCGAAACTCAAAAAAACATTTTTTACAATTACAAAAAAGAACAACCTAACAATACTGAAATATGTGGGCATTTATGTTTGGAGTTTCTAGCGAAAAGTGTCAGTCAGCTTTAAGATGTCATCGTATACAGTGTCATTGAGTGGAAATTCATCCACATTGAAAAGTACGCTGTTCCCAGCATTGCGTCTATCCAAGGAACGATTATGGGAAGCGGCATTACTTGATTTGACTACCTACAACTCAATTCCCAATGTTACGGAAGGGAAGAATAATTTACTACATTATTATGAAACTAAGGATGCTACAGGAAAATACTCAGAATTGAAAATAATTACATTTCCTACTGGAGCTTATGAAATTGATGATATAAACCAATTATTACAGAAACAACTCGGAGAAGACAATATTACCGTTAAAGGAAACAATAATACTTTAAAAGCAGAAATAACTTCAAAATATTATATTGATGTCAGCTTGGAACAGTCGATTGGCAGTTTACTTGGATTTACAGATACAAAAAAGAAAATCTTAACTCCTGGAACTACTCATTCAGGTGATTCAACTGTAACAATATTGAAAGTAAATAGTATCGATGTCACGTGCAACATTATACACGGATCGTATAGAGATGGAGTTAATCAACATATTTTACATACATTTTATCCAACAGTGGCTCCCGGTTTTAAAATTGTTGAGAAGCCACAAAACTTGATATACCTACCGTTAAACACCAGTTTCATTTCAGACATCGTACTGAACATATTGGATCAAGACGGTCATAGTGTTGACTTTAGAGGAGAAACAATTACTATACGGATACACATCAGAGCAGCAACATAAAAGTCAACATGGGATTATCATTTAAACCGCAACGGAAGAGTCGGGAGCTCAGTAGCTCCTCAACATTGGAAGAGTTAACATCGGACAACATTCGTTTTCTACAGAAGATTGGATTGAAACTTAACAGCGATGGATATCCTGGATATATCTCAAGGACCAACGTTCGACGAAACACTATGGGAGAAGGAATATCACACGCACAACCCTTACACTTCATCAAAATTAAACAATAACGATGAAATAAGGATCCCCATTCAACAACAAGATATTTACACTTTACCGTGTGAAAGTTACTTGTACATCGAAGGACGGGTATTAAAATTGGATGGAAAAACTGCTTCAACAGTTCCTTTTATAAATAACCCGATGGCATATCTTTTTGATGAAATAAGATATGAAATATCAGGGGTGACTGTTGATTCAACAAAAAAGGTTGGTTTAACAACGACATTGAAAGGATTAACATCATTAACACCGCATGAGAAGAATTCAATAGTCACCGCCGGATGGGTTGCCCCCGATAAAGACACTATAACACCAGCTTCCAACGGTCACTTTGATTTTCATGTACCTTTACGATTGCTTTTGGGATTCGCTGAAGATTACAAACGGGTAATAATAAATGTCAAACAAGAATTAGTATTACTCAGATCTTCAACTAATAAGGACTTGATACTTGCAGACCCTGCAACTACGGAAGATAAACTGGAATGGCAACTACAGTTGGATAAAGTTGTTTGGAGAGTACCTCATGTAAGATTGGCTGATGAACATAGAATCCTATTATTGAGAAAGTTGAAATCTGACCGTGATATTGTGATGCCATTCCGAAGTTGGGAATTTCATGAATACCCTACACTACCTCAGACAGAACGACAAACATGGACCGTCAAGACATCAACTTACTTGGAACGAGCAAGGTACATAATACTCGGTTTTCAAACTAAGCGAAAAGATGTTATCACTGCAAATGCTGGTCAATTTGATCACTGTAAAATAAAGAATTGTAAAGTTTTCCTAAACTCTCAATTCTTTCCCTATGACAATTTGAATGTCATGTTCAGCAAAAAACGTTTTTCTATTTTATACGATATGTATGCAAGATTTCAATCGTCATATTATGGAAAGACTAATACACCACTATTATCACCTGACCAGTATTATTCCAAGGCTCCAATAATTGTAATCGATTGTTCAAAACAAAATGAATCGGTAAAATCATCAAGTGTGGATATAAAAATTGAAATGGAATTTGAAGAACCAGTAGCGGATGGAACTTCGGCATACTGTCTAATTCTACATGATAAAATAGTTACTTACACACCGCTGACCGGAATTGTGAAGAATGTACTTTAAGAAGAATTGTATAACAACTGCAAATTTTTGAGGTTAGAATTATCTGCTTTAATTTTTGAGGTTAGAATTTCATTTGTGAAAGACAAGTTGAAAACAAACAATTATGTAATTGTATAAATTTCAAGGATTTTACGAAAAATATAAATGCGAGAAAATAATTAGTAGAAACTTCATTCTATCTTCAACCGTCGTATGGGAAACATCATTCGCAAGATGAATTCTACTAACGGAGAAGAAAATACACCTCTAATGGATGATAATAGTTCAGATATAGAAAAACAAGTTGAACGAGAAATGGACGAGTTCCTAAAATTCAACAAACATAAGAAGAGAGAAGAAGAAAAAGCTGAAAAAGAAGTAAAAAGGAAGAAGGTTGAAGTTAACATTACAACCAATATTTTAACAGAAGTATTTCTTCGGATTATCTACCCAATTTCTTCATGCATGACAAAAAGTATATCAGTTGGAATTTTAAAATCAATGGATTATTCACCAATTGTTATTTTAAATCATGGAAACAAAATGGTTACTTTCAGTGAAACTACTTGGGAATCTCTCATGAAACATTTACATCTTTTGGAGTGCTATTTAAGTAACAACACATTTGGAAGAAGAACAAGATTAAGTTTATTGGAATCAAATATTGAAGTTGATATAGTAAAACATCGTGGAGGACAAATTGTTCGCTTCAGAGATTTAACTACACATAATGTTAAATTATATTTCACTAAAGAAGAATTTTACACTTTAAGTTGTACTACCGGTCCTGTCACCAGATATTTGAAACAACTAATATTTTCAAGTGCAATAATTAAAGACTATCTAATTGATACATTGGACAAAAAACCTTTTGTTCCAATTTTATACGGTCCTGTAGATACTTCAATCTTTAATAGAATACCTCAAGAAGTTGAAATGTGGAGACAATTAAACAACTATCACACCAATTTTAATATTGATGAAGTGGCACAAGAAGTGAAAGAAGAAGAACAATCCTGTCTGTTATAAACATCGGCTCATTCAATTTTTAAGTCAGTTGTTAGTAAGACTTCATCATGAATAAACGGGTTTCGTTTTCTAATGCGCCACATATAATGGAAGTTAAAAGAGGTATAATTGAATTTCAAGCTTTCCGAGGAAATGATGGTAATTTTATTATTAAAGAATTAGTAATCTTGGACATGAACACATCAGTAGTTTATCATTATTTGTTCAAACCTCCAGTACCATTTAATAGACTAACAACTAAAGCGAAAGTTACAAACAAATGGTTGAACAAACATTTTCACAACTTAAGATGGGATGAAGGTTTCATTAATTATAACATGATACCGCACATTATGAATCATTATTGCAAAGAGTTTAAAATTATCTACACAAGGGGATTGGAAAAAGCAAATTGGATACAATCATTTACAAGCAACGAAGTGATTAATGCAATAATTGATAAAGATTTCCAATGCTACTTCAACGAACTTTGTATTTCATCAAAAAATTTTAAACATCGAAGGTCGCAATGCGCTTTAAAGAATGCCTACCGCTTGAACAATTTCCTTCAACAAAGTGGTGGGTGTAGTGTCAGTAGTGGGGGTAGTGTCGATTATAAAAGCGAGAGCGCTACCATGACGCAGCATGAGTATTACTCTAACCTCCGAAGAGACAACATCTCCAACGGACATTCTTATTAACAAGAAGATTAACAACAACATCAAGATGGCATCACAGAACTTACTTCAAAGTTTAGTTGATCAGTTCAACGCTCATTCTAAATCATCAATTCTACCTACAAAGAAATGTTCTGAACTAAAAGAAGAAAAACACTACATCATTCATACGATTAAGAAAATGGAAACTTCAGTAGGTGATGCTATTAATTGCACATTAAGCGAGGCTCCATATACAGTTGGTGATGAACCAAAATTTCAGATCTTCCTACCAAGACGCTTTGTACAACTTCTTCAAAATGAAGATCTTCGTGTAGTTCAACCCGGCGCACTCTATTTGGTTTCGCACGGACCAAGTGGAAACAACTCAACTGAACTAACTATTCATGTAACACCTACTACTGATTAGTTTGTACATAACATTGTAACTATTTGTTTGTAATTGTTTTTCAATAAATATGATATAAAGAAAAAACAAAAAAATTAAAAGAAGCAACATATTGTGATGTCTTTGTACATTACAATATGTTGCTTTTTTTAAAAATTCCACGGGATGACCTTGACCCACTTTTGTGTGATTATAAAAGCGAAAATCTACTTGTAAAATTCATCAGTCTACGACTACCTTTCGTACCGTACACATCTCGCTCACTCTATCGCTTAATATAAAAACTAAAAGATGTCTCTCAAAGTCAAATGTGCATCTTATGATACCAACACCATTACAACTTTTGAACAACTCGAAGATTTAACCAACGAAATGCGAGTTTTACTTACCGGTGGTTATCACTTAACTGTTGATGTTAGTGCTACTAATACAAGGATGTTCACTAAAACAAAATATTGCGATGATGAAATATTTATTTCTACACAACCTACAACTTCTTCATCGCCAACTGGTCAACATAACATCAAGTTCCAAAAGTATTACCAATGTTGAATAACTTTTGACAGACAAAACTACAACTAAAGAATCACATGATCAATGTGAGTTAATAAAAAGGATGTGATACTTGTATAAATAATCATTTGCTTCTCAGCTCTCACCACGACAAGACCTATTTAAGAAAATGTTGTACAGAATGATGATTCAACTTGATGGAAAAATCTATGGAAAAGACTACAACACCGTTGAACAAATGACCCAAGATTTAGATGTATTAACTAAAGAAGGATATCAAGCTAAATTAATTTTAAAATTTCCTGAAGTACATCCATTATCAACAGAAGAACTTGTTGCTATGGCTAAGGCGGAGAGAGAGAAAAAGTCTGAAGAAAACAAAGAGAAACAAACTTCCTAAATTTTAATAATCCTTACACTTGTAAGGTATAATTTTTTAAAACTCCATTTGGATGACCTTGAAATTACCCCCACCACTTTTCACAGTACATAAAACTCACTATTCAACACTATACACTCTTATTCTTTCACTGGACTCCGCAGCGTCAACATGGAAAAGCAAAAATACAAGTACAAACCTCGTTACTGTTGTGAACAACAGTGTACAGATTTAGGACCAATGATGGTGGATGGGTTAGCTTGTACTAAATGTGAATTCTTCGGATCTTGTTATTGCAAATGCAAAACAAAACAACTACCACCACCGGAATTGCGAACTTTCAAATTTTACAAATCAAGATATTTTCATACATGTTGTCCTCAAAGATGTTTCAAATTTCACCCTCTAGATCTTGCTCATTGTCAACGCACCAATTCTCATCAAGATGATTTTTGTACACATATGATAAAAAGATGTAAATACAGATCAGATTGGTATTCCGATCCTGTAGAACCATCAAATGTGTAATTTCAGTTTTATACTCTTTTTTAAAACTTCATTTGGATGACCTTGAGATTTCCCCCCACCACTAGTTCTAATTTTTATATAATATTAAATCATTCCACTTCCAACACTCTAACTAACAACATGGAAAACAAATTTATCAAGTTTGAACATATAATAACTGACAGGGAAGAGATGGAAGAATTGTTTCAAAACTTACTTTCTATCATTGACGAATATCCTATAAGATGGTTCAGAATTGTAGTTCAATATTTAAATCCTGGTGAATTGTTTTCTTCATCGAGTGAAGAGGATGAAACAACTACTTCGGTTCAAATAATTGAATTAAAAGACGAAGAAGAAGAACTAAACATTTTATTTAATCATAAGCTCAAGGTTCCCCATATAAAAGCCCCCTCCCTAGACAGCCCCCCTCCCTAGACGCCTGCTCAAGGTCACCATTATATAAGCCCCCTCCCTATGCGCCGATCCTCATTCCATCACCGACTCTCCAACAATGAACAACTCTCCATTAGCCCGAATGAATTCTAGTTTTGAAATAAACTCTAAAGAAGAGTTACAAGACATTTTTAATATTTTACAAGAACTTGTAGATAATTTTACAACCATCAAAATGAATTTGGAAATAACATACGATTGTCCTATTTGTGATAAGGTTGAAAGTTTAGACGAAGACAGTTTACTAAATCTAACTCCTGCACCATCTGACACTACTGATGGTAATAATGAAGAGCAACGTCTTTCCCCCACCACTTCTTTGTAATTCATCCTTCCCCCCACCACTTCTTTATTTAACTAACATTTCTCCCTTTTACTTCTTATTCCGTCTTCGACTTCTGAACTATCAACATCACTAAAATTTCAAACACTAACACAATCATGATGGATATGATGGATGAAGTTCCCTTCGTAACTAGAATGGAAGAGGATAAATTGAAATTGGAAATTAAACGATTGGAAATGGAACGGGAAAACCAACTTGAAATGTTACATTTGTTCAAGCTTTTCAAATACATCATCTGGGGACTCTGCATTTACCTTCTCATCGTCGTCGGTGTTTGCATTTACAACTCTGTAATTCATCACAAAAGTTCAACTTGTTTAAACTCTGCTGTTGCACATTAATTGTATGTTCACTAATAAAATTCAAAAGTTACTTCAACCTATCCTACTATCACCAACTAGTTCAACTTAGAACTATTTCTGGTGGTAGTTGGGTAGGCTTTTTTAAAACTTACTCTGGATGACCTTGACATACTTTCCAGATCCTATTTATAAATTTGAATTTCAGTTTTAAACTAACTTTTAGTTTTGTTCAACTATTAAGAGTTTTGTTAACACCGTCAAATTTCAGTTTTCAACTAACTTTTAATTTATGTATACTTTTAGTTCAACCCTAGTTACTTTATTCGCAAATTCAGTTCAACCGACCGCCAACGCTATTGCCATCTCCACCCCAATATTTTAACATTTCTGCCCCCAACACCTGCCCGAACATCTGTTCGGTTTTAAAAATATAAAAGAAAGGTAAAGGAGTGGGGGTGGCTCATGCTCACCAATGCAAAACTAAGGTTTGAGGTTAGAATTATCCATGGCGGCCGCCATGTCTAGTTCAGTTTCACCACATAGAGTCGGCGACCGGTTATTGGTCTAAAGGAGTGGGGGAAGGGGTGGTGGGGGAAGGTTGCCGTTTTATAAGCCCTCTCCCTAGGCGGCGCTTCTCATTCGATCGCCAACTTTCAAACGATAAACACCTCTCCCATGGCACGAATCAATTATCCCGCTATCACCAACTACTTCAACTTAAAACTATTTCTGGTGATAGTTGGATAGAATTTTTTAAAACTTACTCTGGATGACCTTGACATATTTTCCGCATCTCAGTTATAAGTTTGAATTTCAATTTTGAACTAACTCTTAATTTTTCTTCAACTGTTAGAGTTTCGTTAACACCGACGAATTTCAATTTTGAACTAACTTTTAATTTTAATTTTATGCGCAAATTCACTTCACCCTAACGCCAACACTATCGCCATCTCCACCCCAACCTATATGGCATAAAATATAACTACAGCATCTCATATATACCCTCTAACCCCCACCGGAAGCTATGTGACATGGCAGCTGGCGCCAGCTGCCGCGGCACGTGGCCCGGTGGGCACGTGGCCGGTTTTAAAAGTGACCAAAACACACTACTATGTGAATACCTTCAATTTAAGACATAAACCATGCAAATCGGAATAATAGAACCACCAGACGGATTCTAATATGATTTTATGATAATTTTTTAATATACAGGGTGTCCAAAAATGCTTAAACATTTGTCCTAAAATGCTTCGTTAAGCCACTAGTCGCCATTTTGTTTTTTACACTACTTAATAATTTTGATTTCCGTAACGGCTCGTTGTATTAAGTTTATATTTGGCATGTACCTTAATCACACCAATGCTCATTAAAAAAATATATATTATTTTTTCCGATGTATACTTTCAAAATGGTGGGCATTTTAAATTTTTAAATCCAATTATCTCTAAAACTGTAAATTTTATAAAAATCTTACAAGAGACAAAAAAAATTGAAAAATTAAATTATCTAAACCGGGATATTAAGTTTGTAAGGATGTAACGACAAATAACGATGTGATTACAGTATTTTTGCAGGAAAACACGGAAATAAAATTTCTTAGGTGTAAAAAACAAAATGGCGGATAGCGGCTTAACAAAGCATTTTAGGAAGATATGTTTACATGAATTTTTTGTTTGTTTTGACATGCTTAATAACCAAGAAAAGTTTGTAAAGGTGGAAGCTGGACACCCTGTATTAGATAACCACCCTCAATTGATTGTTTACTATGCTGTGAACAGATGATAAAGGTAGCCGATGAAAGTTGGTGTGAGTTATCAAGAGAAGACGTCATCTCGGAGCGATGGTTTGTCACCCCAACTTTCTCTCCCTATTGTAATGTTATCTCTGTATTTTATGCCGTCATTCTATCTCCTCGTCTCCGTTTTCAGCTTCGTTGCCAAAATATTGCTCACACAATTCATTTCAATTGAGGAATAGTCATTTTATAATTTAGGCCTATACTACTACTTTACAAGGCAAATGTGCATCATTAGTTTGCATTTTTACATCATTTCGTTATATAGAGTTTATTGCATCAATTTATATTTGTATAAGACTTTTTTACTATGTAATGGATTTTTGTAACTTGGATGGACAGTGAACCTTGGACTTGCGTCGCGCAATGCTGCTGCGTCACAGGTGACCCATGACTTTCGGAGGTCTAGGAACCAGGATGCTGTCGTCCAAATATGGTTTCTAAGCCATTTTATGGTTTTTCAATTACTAAAGGAAATATTCCAAGCAATAACTATTTTTAGCTTCTTAGGTAGCTATAGACATTTTTGGCAGCAGCGAATGTGTTAAGGATAGTATGTTTGGTTATAAATGTGTTTAAAATTAATTGCCGTTTTTTAACCTTAAAAAATCATTGCGAAACTACTAATATTTGTTACAGTAAATTTTTTACTTACGATTGTTTTTTAAGAGTAAATTTTGGGTGAGTCGGTGGCCTAGGGGTTAGCGAGTCGGACTTCAGGATCATGGCAGCGATGTCGTGGGTTTGAATCCGCGTTCTACCAGTGACTTTTATCAGTAACTTTCACCTTTTACTGTAGTGTCTCACCCCCTTACTTTGTCTAATACGATCCATACACAGATCAATAGTCTATGTGGACGGGGCAAAGTAATGCAAAAAGAGGTCCGCCAAACTCTTAAAAAATAATAATAATAAGAGCCAATAAATAATTAATATCACATAATAGATATTATTTTAGCTTTCTCTTGTGATGATAAAAAAACTTTCATTCACGACATATTGAGTTACACTTCTTTTAACCTACCGAAGTCTAATCATTTACTACATTATAGACTAAGAAAAAATCTGATCTACTCAATTAAGAATCAGTTTCCAGTTGTAAAGCAATGCAATGAATGAAACGTAATTATAAATTATTTGGAGAGCCCCAGTGGGCATGTTAGTCGAGCACGTCAATATCGTGGTAATGTGACGGGTAGTGAACGACACCCGTGGGACACCCTGTATATTGCTTCCGCTACACCTGCAACACGCTGTAGGCTAATCATCGCATATTGCAACACACCGTACCACAGGCATGACTGACTCTCATATTCAATATACTGTTGTTTAAATATAGGCTTTAATTTGATTGACTTCGATATGACGTAATTGCAATTTTGATTGAATCCTGAGCTAATAACTAATTGATCTCTTATGGAGGCCGTATGTGGCTTAATTAAAATGAATTGTGGAAAAGCTCAAAATACTACCTTTCTGTTGCTTAATGCTTAAAAGTTAAATTCGCTTGAGCATTGTGGAATAGAGTTGATCTGAAGCAGAAATCTTATAAAGCCAGTATGTCCAATCAAGCATTTGTTATCAAATGTTATCAATCAAAGGTTTTGATGTAGTTTACACTGCAACTCAAGGTGGGAAGAGTTCTTTGATAGCTACCGAGAGTTAAAGTTAAGGCCAATTGGTTTACTGAGAGCAAAAGAAATACTGTAGGCCTAATACTAAAGCATAAATACTGAATATTCTGTAATTCTCTAAACTACATAATAAATCATTGTTACTACTAAACTACATGAAAACCTTCATCATAAACGTTGCACAATTTTATATTGATTACGTTCCAAAGAATATGCTTTTTAATATGTATATTTTGTAATAATTGGACAGCCTAACTGAACGGATAATATTATTGATAACCATTTGGAAATTTTTTGAAAAGCCATTTATTTTATTTCAGAATAATATGTCGAAGCAATGTATTTCGAACGATCTGTGTTTAATAGTTTTATCGCAGGTACTGAGATAGCCAGATTTTGCATAGGTTCTAGAAATAATTCATCCTCACAATGAATATTTCTCAAATGCAGCAGTTATCACTCTATGGAAGACGTTTCATTGTTGAGTCACTTTTGAGGGTAGATTGCTTAGAACCAGATTACCACACTAAACTACGAAAGTCGCTACAGATAAACTAGGAAACGTCCTGTTCATATCAGCGTCCATTTTAGACTACGAGCTTCAATAGACATCTTATCCACATATAAATCACAACTAAAACCAGTCCCGTTTTAGCTTATTTACCTTCCAATTCTTTGAGGACACCAAAATAAAACCATCAATAAATAATGTACTTGGTTATTTTTAGCTATTTTCCCATTGTTTCATATAATTTCATATATTTTATATGGTGAAAGATTTGGCTCCGCATTATAATATTAATTATTACATAACATTGTCCTTCAAATATGTGAAAATTAAATGTATTTTTCAAAATACCAACTATAAAAAGTTTTATTTTTCATTAACTTTCAATCTGTTATTATTTCATTCTGTACGTTATTTGAGCATATTGCTTGAATTGTCAAGTTCATATAATTATAAATAAAAGAAGATAATTTTTCATAAATAAACTGAAACAATGTGATTTCTATTTATTTACTATACAGTAGTATAGAATACTACTGATGAAACCGGCCAAAGTGCAGGTGAAACGTCTAGTTTTAAACAAATAAAATGTGTCAAAAAATTCCAAAAAAACTGTTTCAATTGATGTGATTTCTCCCATTCACTTGTTTTTGTTTTGTTTTGTGTCTATCTACGCCATTGGCATTTCTTAACGTTTTGACGGGGAACGGTCCAAACCCCAGTCTTATTACTATGTAACATCGACCAGTTGTTAGAAAGCATCATTAATTAATAGCCCAATGACAAATGGCAACTGGGTGCAGAATCGATCCTTAAAAAAGCTACAAACTTTCCTCAGGATCGAACCGGCTACATTTGGATTCAAAGGCGATTTGATATCTACCAAAAGTTTACCTCACATCTTTCAAACATCACATTAAAAACTATATACCCAGTGAAGACAATCGCTGAAGTGACAATGCAGCGCAGTGGAGGATCGGTGAGTGCAGTTTATCCACAATCGCGTCCTCGAGCGATCTGAGCATAATGCGAGCCTAACGATCTTCTTATACTCACTAGACACTTCTGTGTACAACAGCTCTTCAAGCTAAGCACGTTTACTTCTTATTCAAGCACCAGCAGATGTTCTTCAATCAGAAGAACATCCATATTTTTTAAAGTATTTCATCAGCGTTCTGTCTCTACTATTTAATTGTCAAATACCACTCACCCACGTATCAGATAATATCACGTAGGGTATTGATTTTTGGAATTCGGTATGGACTTTCCTCATTGATCAAAAATGCTCAGTAAGAAACGGTTTTGCAAAATTTCTTTTGGCCTTCGCTCTTCAGGACTTCAAAAATTTTAACTAATGTTATTCTTATGGCCAATTGAATACAAATCTAGGAGACAACGAACCTGAAAAACTATGGGGTCTATAACAATTTGGCATGGGCGTTATTCATTGCGCATAGGCACTCACTAAGAAAAAGGTTTTGCAAAATAAGTACAGAATTGCAATTTTAATCTAATGCTTTTGCGAAATACTTTCAGGGATCCACCCCGCAGATATTCTAAATTTCTCAATAATGTTATACTTATGAACAATTTAAGTACAAATTAAGGAAACAGTATCTAAAAAAAAAAAAAAAAAAAAAAACTATTGGGCGTTCAGGGTTGAAAGCTGGAGTGATCTCTTTGCCCTTGAGTGCTCAATAAAAAAGTGTTATGCACATTTCTTTAGAACTTTGCCCCACAGAATTTCAAGATACCTACGGGGTTAAAATTTGGCATGGACGTTCTTCTTTGCTGATGTGTGCTCACTAAGAAAATATTTTGCAAATATAATTTACGAACCCTACAAATTACTTTCTCTAGGGCTCTGCCAAACAGGACTTCAAAATTACTCTAGTGCCTTTGGGATTGAAATTTATCACAAGAAAAGATTTTGCAAATTTCCTTTAGGGCTCCGCCACACAGGATCTAAAATTTACCATGGATCATACAGGGTTGAAATTAAACGAATTCCAATAGGTTTTGCGAATATTTTGCAAGTTGAATACATTCACAAGTTTTTCTGAACTGAAATAAACCTGTTGAAATTTGACACTGACGTTTCTCTTTGCTCACAGTTGCTCACTGATAAACGGTCTCGCAAAAATAGTTTTTTTAAGTCTCTATAGGGCTCCACCGAGCAGAACTTCAGAATGACAATAGGGCCTAGGGGAAGGTTTGAATTTGACATGGTCTTTCCTTTTTGCTTATAGGTGATGTGAAAAGATTTTGCAAAATTCCTACAGGGCTACGCTCACACAACTTAAGAAGATTTCGTTGCTCTTTAAAGAGATTTTATTACCTTTAAAATAAATTCAATCACTGGTAATAAATTCAGTCCGTGACGATAATTGGAAAATAAAATCTCAGTTTTTTACAATATGGTACCAATTTGTTATTTTATTTTTCAAAGGCGCGTTGCATTGTAAAGGAATAAGACAGTACCGATATATTTTATGAATGGCGTAGAACGTATTTCGCGTTTGCAGTGAGATGCACTCGACTGGTTTCTTGCGTCCCCCATCCCCTGTTTTATCCGGCTCACTGGCTGCCGGATAAGGGGAAAATGCTTGGAGTATGGCATCGGAATATGTCAAGTGTATTCAATACTGGCATCCCTCACCGTGCACCGCACGCAAAAGCATTCGTCGTTTGTAGAAAACTGTTTGTAACCGGCAGTTTACATTTTTGCGAATCCATTTTTTAATTATAATTTCATGCAACAACATATTCATATTTCAACAACATATTTTGCATATTCGATTACAATAAAATATATTATGAAATCCTGATTGACATTATTTTATTAAATTTTTTTTAAGATGATGAAAAATTCATTACACACACAGGGGGCCAAGTGTGGGACTCCCCTAAAAAACTGGTATACGCACTAAAATACTCCTCTACTCTTTATTAATCTATCCTGGACATTAGATTACTTACTGGACATCTATCCTGGAATCTACATTGACATTATTTAAATATACACACTTATAATAATAATAATTAAAAAGTCTCATCGTCAAAAATATTTTACTTTAAACATTTAGTCACTTTCCATTTCAATAATTATTCTCCCCGATATAGTACTAAAAGGTTGCTGAGAAAACTACGTAAGCGCGTTTGACCGATTGGGCAGTAATATATATTTTTTAATATTTTCAACGAAACGTACCCCTACTCAAAAATAAAATTGTTGAAAAGCGAAATTCTTTTTTTTATAAAACTGTTTAATTAATTGTTATTTGTCGTATTTTAAAAATATATTAGTTGTATCAAAGATATTTTTCAAAAGCACAAAATTTATACCAATTTTGTAAATCTCTCATAGAATGAGGTTTAACTTTTTTCGTTCGTCCCATGCCGCATTTCACTTCAACTACCTTCCCTCATCAACCTTGAACGTCAAGTCTTAATTACAGTTTTTTTCATCACGGGTTCAGTTTACCCAAACTTTGCAGTCACGTATACTTCGTTATCTTTATCCACCCTTGTTTATTAAGTCATATTAACTTTATTTAACTCTGTAACGTTTGTTTTTCTATTAGTCATTGATAGCAAGAGTCTCATTGAATATTTAGAATTTTCCAAAAGAAGACGGTATTGCGAGTGAACCTGGAAGAGAAAATGTTGCGATTTATTTAAGTTGATCTTTTAATTTGGTATTTTGTTAAGGCACCGACGCACTCTATGATGCGCCAGTAGGCATATTTTGTAATCAAATATGACTGAAAGATGAGTGTGATATATCAAATGAGGTATAACTTTTTTAATGACAAATAACTAAACTTAAAAATCGAGATCTGATTATTACCTTACAATAACAAATTTACTACGAGTAAATTTCAGAATTTTTCCTCTGTCATCACTTCTTACAAGTGGCCTTATCGCAAACACTTTTCAGATTTGTATAGAAAATCCGAATTTACCGCTTGCCCCTTAATGTATGTATCATATTAGCCTTGAAACATTAATAGTAATCTTTAATATCATAATAGGTTATTATTTAAGATTCACCGTCAATCAGTAAAAAAACTAATGGAGCCTCAACTAATTAAAAGAAACTAGTATACATGTTGCTCGAAATCGAGCAATTTATTTTAATACGATAAAAATTATACTTTTAGCTCTAAACCAATGACATCCGACCAATCCAATATTGTGAATATCTTTAAAGGCCAAAATCTACTCGTATTTACAGCTGATTATTAACAGATGTTTAAAATGCTTTATTCAATCCCAATGTTATTTAAATGGGAAATTTTGAGATTTCAATGATGGATAGCGCCTTTATTTTCTGTCCGATTCTCATCAGTTTTTGGAGGAAACAACTACAGTCCAAGCCCTATCCAACGACACCAAAAACTTTAAAATCAGTTAAAATTTGTAGGAGGAGTTCTCAAGACAAAAAAAAACCCTTAGCGTATTAAATAAGTATAGATATTAAAGTAATTTTTATTACCTTAATAGGATAAATTTTTATTTGAACTTAGGTGGCTTTTATGTTTTTATCAAATGGTATTTTAAGTGATGTGTAGCCTAGTTTTCTATCACTTAAAATGGTATTTTAAGTGATAGAAAACTAGGCTACACTATATTGAAGTGGTGTTGAAGCATTATTTCCTTACTAAAATAAATTTTTATTTGAACTTAGGTGGCTTTTATGTTTTTATAAAATTGTATTTTAAGTGATAGAAACTAGGCCACACAATATTGAAGTGGTGGCAAATGCGCATCGGTTTAGGGACCACTATAGGCTACCTGTCGAAATAACGATGAGACCCATTATCATCATACTGTAACTCGATACAGCTTTGCACTGAAAGCGTTGTCACTTAATTTCACTAAAAACTACCAAAAGTAATATTAATGTGATTTTACTGTAATTGTACGTTTTGAATACCATCAAACAATAAAAAACTAAGTTCACACATCCTTCCAAAAGCAAATTATTGAGTGGGTATAATATAGTATAAGAAGTACAAATATTTCTGATCGATTTTCATAATCTCACAACAATTATAAATAAATCAGCACGAGTTAAAAAATTTCACTTACAAATCAATTATTAGAAGGCGCTACAATTTTTCTGTAATGCCAGGGTGCCTACCAGGAGTCAGAAGACGATCTTCACCTTAACCATAGGTTGGTTAAGGTGAACATCAAATTAAAATTCCTAAATAGCAAAGTGCAACCAAGCAAAACGCACCTAAAATAAAAATAAAAACCTGGCAATCGAAATTCCCACTAAAATCATGACTTAGCTTTAAAATAGATTTTAAATAATAACATTTTAAATAATCGATCTTTTGAGACAGGGTATGTGGCATATTAATCAGAATTCAAAGACGTTTAAAATCGTTTATTATAGTATGACAAATGGAAATTAAGTTTTCTCGAAGATTACTCCAGGGGTCGTCTCTTGTATAAAGCTGTGTAATATATTATAACAGCTTCATAATATTCAGTGTTGTAGTGGCAAATTTTCCAATGTGGGAACGCTTAGGCCTAATATATTTGTAAAATTCCCTGAAAATTAAGATAAAATTTCCCTGAATGCGTACGATAGCAATAGCTTTGCGTATTAGGCTATGTATTTTAAGCTAACTGAATTTACTGAGGATTCAAGAAACTATTTAATAATTTAGATGATTTTGAGAAAAGCTAAATAGAAAACCAGTAATTTTTTATACATATTATTTCACGAAAGAAGGTTGTTTTAGAAAAGGTTATTAATTAATGTGTAAACTACTTTTATTTTTAACCCCAAAAATAGTATCATACATAAATTAATTTTTAAATGACATGTTCTATACAATTATAAAAGCAGAGAACCAAAATAAATTAAATTCATAAAACAGAGGAAAAACAGAGTAGGCTAATTAATTACAATGAAAGTTCATTGACAGATTGACAAAATTATGTTTACAAGTAGACGGCAAATGCATCCTCTTCTGTAGGTGTGGAAGGGTTTTGGAGGGACGGGAGAGTGATGCCCCGCCCGCCACTGTATACCATACTCTGTGCACAATACAAAGTTCTTAAGCGAGAGTGAGGTTATCTTTGGAAACAGATACAGAGTAAAATCGTGTTTACACAAGTATTGCATTTCATTGTTGGCATAGAAATATATTTTTATATTTTCATACTGTTTAATTAATATTTGTATTTAGAAACATGTTAGCTATTTTCCCGGATTTTCCCTAAACTGGGATTTTCCCGGGTTTTTGAAAACCAGTGTGGGAACGCCGTTCCCACGCGTTCCCGCACCACTACACCACTGATAATATTCTAAGAATATTATAATATTCTTCTTATTTCCAGGCATTCTACAAATTTTGCATGGATTTAGAAAGGTTTGTTCCTTGTTATACTTTGTACCATGTACAAACTGCATCGCAATTTTTGTTCCTTTATTTCCTATGTGTATATTAATTGATATGCAATATTCTTAGCCGGTTTAACTATCCCGATTAAGAACCATAATATGCACTACGGTCGTCATTTACATTCATTGCCTCAGCTAGTAAATATATTTTATTCTTTAAAAGTGTCTTAAATATTTAATAGTGTATTTTAAAATGAGTTTTTAGTCAAGTTTCATTGCCGTCTTACTTTATGGAGGCTATATTATTTTCATAATAATATAGCCTATTATTTTCATAATTGCATTATATTTCTTTCTGTCACCACTCCGTCTTACAAAGTTAACTTACAAAGTTAAATTTAGTTTAAGTTTATGGTTGGAATATTATTTAAGGAGTCATTTTTGTCGTTCCATTCTAGCTCAATACGCTAGCTTTTGGTGTAAGCTTCAACTATAGACTCGATTGTCTATAAAATAGGTAATGTTTACATAGTTATAAACTTTAAATTTAATATTATTTCGATCATTACCTTATATTTAAGGTCAATTAACAAATAGTAGAGTATGAAAATATTATCACCATGTAAAATATGTCTATTATTACGTCTTTAAAATTTTCATGGCCTTTCTTCATGAAATTTGACCAGGGCTTACGTAGTAGCACACAAAATGAATAAGAAACAAATATTTATCAATTATGAGTGTTTTTTAAATCAAAATACTTTTTCCACCTTTTATGAAGTGCTTCGCAAATTGAACCACATTTCCAAGCTACACGGACATTTTCGTTGGGAGAGACAACCGGAGGGATTGGACCTTGATGTTTGCAGAGGTTATTTTATTAACACAGCCGACATCTCGGGCTCAGGTTGCCCTCAAACTTGATATTGACCCACCCACCGACACCCCCCAACCCTCCCGTACCAACCCCACACCCCTCCAACCCAAACCAACCCTGGAGGACAACATACCCCGGCTGTCAACAGGCTGGAGCTCACTTTTCCTGACAGAGTTTTAAATATTACTGGGGTATTTGAGAGGTTGTTAACTTATAAATTTTATTCAACGTAGTAATTATCTGAACAATTTCATTTTTATTATTTTGACCATTTACATTTAATTAAATTGACATGTTTTTACTCTAAAAATTAAAACCAAACTGTAGGGTAACGTCTCCAATCTTTTTAAACCCATAACTCTGTTTTTAAACACATGCGTTTAAAGTTTAACATGTATGCATTAAAATTAATCGTAAATTAAAGGTCTAATAGTATTTTTCTCACGTGTATTTTTTTTTTATTCAGTGTAAGAACCAAATAATGTACTCCAGAAAACTATATTCTTTACTTACCAAATAAACATAAAGTTACTGTCTTTTGTAATTTGAAATTGAATTACGTAAAAATTGTACGTATCTATATATATAATTCTGTAAGCGAAATTTCTCGAGTAAAATTGTGAGCGTTATACAAATCGCAGAATGATGGGAGGGGTCTCAAATTAAAGGTCTCGGTCCCATACACGAGGGAAAACTATCGGCGTGTCCATAATGTTAACAGGAAATGAGAAATCACGCAAAATGTCCTCCATAAGAATAGCATGGGGATTCGAAAAACGTCTGCTTTGTGTACATTAAAACATGTGTTATGTTTTAATTTTCAAACAAGACACAGATGATAGCTTTGAGTGAAGATGATATAATAATTAACACCAAGAGAAGCAATATATTTATATCTATATGCATAATTAGGCAAGCGAAATTTCTTGAGCAAAACTGTGAGCGTTATACAAATTGCAGAAAGATGGGAGGGGTCTCAAATTAAAAGTCTCGGTCTCATACACAAGGGAAAATTATCAATGTGTCCATAATATCAACAGGAAATGAGAAATCACGTAAAACGTCCTCCATAAGAATAGCATAGGGATTCGAAAAAAGTGTGCTTTGTGTACATTAAAACATATTTTACGGTTTGATTGTAAAACGAGAGACCAGATGATAGTATTGAGTAAAGAATTTTTAATAACCAAATGACAAAAATATACCTAGAGTGGTAACACCATAAAAAGACGTTTTGTGGTTTTGAGCAACTTTGAGCGAATAAAAATTCTACTCGGGGCGTTATCAGCCTTACAAACCATTACAAATTGACTGCTGATGTTTATTGTTGTTATAATAATTTTAATTGTAAAAAAACTGAGTGTGATTGCAAATTATAAAATACATTGTGTTCGTAATAGGGACGCAATGGGTGATGGATTGTGGTTTGATAAACGCCTAATTAATACATTAAAACATGTTTTGGTTTTATTTTAAGACGAAAAGTGTCAAATGATCATGTTGAATGACGATGATACATTAACTGGAACTGAAAGTGTATCATTCAACGAAGTGTTGGTTTTCTGTTAGCTGAATTTTCCCAGAAACATTTTGGTCATTTTCATAAATTGCAGAGTTATAGAGGAGACGTTTGTCCTGCATAGCCTACTAGGGGGAAATTTAGCAGGTCAAAAACATTACCGGTACAACAAAATGAGAAAATTGTAAGAAGGACTATTTTTTTTACATTCTCCTTTAAAGATTCTCCATGTATAGTGATTTAAAAAAAATATACTTTATCAACAAAATCCAAGATTTTTTATTAGGAGGGACGAATATTGACAGTAATTGAAGATGATCTATTTTAAGGCGCTGTGTTTATATATGGTGACTAAAAAATAATAACAAATCTGACAGGTGCTAAGAAAATCCATTCAATTTTAGGACAAAAAAGACAATGATAGGGGTATGATACAAAGTATTGAAAGTTTATTTACCAATCTGACCAAGTGCTTTTTCGATCCCTGCCAAGGAGATTGTTTTCCTCCTTGCGTTCTTAAAAGGGTACTGAACATTAGTCATGTTTTTTACTCATTGCCGCTTTTCTATGTTATATTAAAATGCCGTCATAGCACAAAGGAAATATGACTTCTTTCAAAATTTATTTTTCATAGATCGATATAAGTTTAACAACAGACAAAGTGAAGGTTTTACAAACGGGTGGCCTAATAGTACAGGATTTTAAAGAATGCTTTGGGGGCGAATGGTCTGTTTAAACGGTATTGTTAAAATACTATTTAAATTAAAAATTTCTAGAAACTTTCGTAGTGAAGAACTGGTAATCCGCTATGATTCATGCCATTTTAAGGAGCCACTAGTCCATTATATTTGCACATTGTATGTTATTTTATTTACTACTTTAAGAAACAAGTCAGATGAGGTTCAACTTGAGGTAACTTGAGGTTCAACTCTTTTTGGAGGCTATTTAACTTTTATTTAAATTTTAAGAGTTATCAGATGATATTCCAAAATCGTTAATTGTAGGAGAGTACTTCAAGTGTGTAATCATTCAGACAGTACAAGATTTCCTATTTACATAATTTTACCGCGTTAGCGGATAATTTTACTTTCTAATAATAAACTAATTATTGACAAAGAATTCCTGTAGGACAATCTTTTATTGTTGTGGAAATGTGAACCAATAAAATATCGTCTTTTAGTTTAATGGCTTTGAGCTCTAAATTGTGTATATTTTAAACGTTTGTGAGAACATAAATTCAAATTATTTTAAATTTAACTTTCCCCCCTATGGTTTACCATTAAAGTACTATAACAACCCATTAGTGTGTAAGTGTTATTTTTCAAACCCCCTGTGTAGACCTATCATTAATTTTCCTGTAATAACTCAATTTTAGGTTCAATAACGACCTTTTACTTAATGTATGCGTGTTGTTTCGCTAAAGGTGCGTTACAGTAAGAACATCTATGGCCCCAGAGGCTCGTTTTGCCCATAAAATGTTTCAATCTGTGGAAGCCACTGGCCCATTACCTTCCAAGAACTGCAAGTATTTTCATTTACATACTCAATGCTTTAAACTACTAAAATCTCGCTCCAATGTAATGCAAAATAAAATTAATTCATTAAAAATATATATAAAAGAGACATTTAATTGATGGTGTTTGTTTGTTAACTAGAGATGATTAGAGGGTTTACATTTTTATTTTAGATTGGTACTTGAAGGATAATTTTTGTTTCATTACATAAAATTAATTTTTCCCTTTATCAAACTTCATTATTGGCTTTTGTTTGTATAAAGTGCAATTTACTCGGAGTACGTAGTGAATGCAACAGATAAACGTTGTATGTTTTCATAATTGATACTTTTAGAAGTTTATTACAAATGTCAGTGATTTAATTCAGTTTTAGTAGTAAATATCAGATAAACTTCCAGCCTAACCCTTCCAACAAGCAATTAAACTCCAATTAAGCGAGTTACCAATTCAGCTGCGAATGCTGTAACTGTCAGATATCCAATCATGTTAATGATCATCACAGTTCCAGCCGACAGTGACCGAAGTCGTCATTGACTTTATCGTGTGTATCAATCAAATGCACTTCATCAACGAAATATTAAATTAATTAAATATAGAGCCATATTTTTCTATCTACGCCAGTGGCATTTTTTGCGTTTTGACGGGGAACGCTCCAAACTCCAAACCCCAGTCTTATTACTATCTAATATTGACCAGTTGTTAGAAAGCACCGTTATTTAATAGCCCAATAACAAATGGCAACTGAATCGAACCCTTAAAATGCTACTAACTTTTCTCACGATCGAACAGACGACCTTTGGAATCAAAGACGATCACTATAACCACTCAGCTTGGTTATACCGGTCATAGTACCGATGAAGAGTTATTTATAAGCTCCCAATGAAAAAAATAATTAATATATACTAATTATATGTTTCTAACTATCGTAGGTCTTGTTTCGCAGATATTTGGAGAGTTTGATAGTTTTATCAGATGAATTAATATTTTACCAATACACTTTCAATTGACATTTGACACATTTTGTGAACTACACAGATTGATTGAATGAATAAAATTTTTTTCTTTATTGAGGCTAGCATTGGGAGCACACGGTTCTTACAGTTAACTTCTAAAATTAAAATTAAATTGAGCTACTCATTGAAAAACAACACACAGATTGGAAGAAACTAACGAAAATACCAGCCGTGTCGCCGAATGGACACAGACCAAACAAACTGCCGAAACACTGACCTAGCCTATATCACGGATGTTTTTATGTCAATCAATATAACGTGAAGGGCCAGACACATTTATCTCATACGTGTCCACCCTGTCCACCCATGAGAAATATGAGATGGTTTCTGAAGTTACCTCAGCGACTGACTGCTCAGATGGATTACCACGAATAAGTCCACACTTAGTGGGTCACAACTTAGCTGTGGGACTCAATCAAAACTATTAGGGGTTGAGTGATCAAAGAAACCACTTGCAAGATATTAGATTAGTTTCAGTTGTAGGGGTTCCTTATAACAAATACCAAAGGGCCTTTTCTTTTCAGCCTGATGTTCTTGATAATGGGACTTTTTGTTTACAACCTTAGAAACCTTAATTTATTATTTTTTGTAAAACATTTTGTGATACATTTTCCCTTATGAAGTCATTTTGTAAATCAAATGACTGCAATGTAAGAGAATGCAATGAAGTTTTTTAAGCTGTAAAACTAATGAATCATATAACTAATGTCAAAGCTTTTTTAGGATTAGAAATAAGCAATAATCCCAAATATATATGTCCATTCAATTGTTGACATAATTTTTAAGTTGTCATGAATTTATAAAAAACTCACAGACATAAAATATAAACAGGGTAAAAGTTATATGCGGCCCATATGTTACTATACCAATGATTACATTTTTTAATATACAAAATACAAACCTGCAATTAAAGGACTGATGAATTGTTGTACATAATTATATCACACAATGCTCTAAATGTGATTTTGTAACTGAGAGTGACATTTTTATATGTAACATTAAGTTAGAGGATTGCCAAAAATAAATAAAGTTGTTTATTATAAAATTTGGAAGTGTTTTTAACAAAACGAGAGTTAAATGCGTTTTAACGTTCAACAGGGGTTTTAACTGCAGTGACCCGTTTACTCTTGAAGGAGTGCCAGCCAGGAGGGAGCTGGTCTCATTATGTACCTCGATGAAATATTCCCTCTTCACTCTCCCGACGTCACGTTGTCGCCTCGGAGCATGTTATGTGATCAACAATTTAACTCTTGTTTATTAACAGTATCACATTTTTTACATCAATTGTTATTTTTTATCTTGGATAGGCTTATTAGGGAGTTTTTCACACACCGTGAATAAGTACGGTAATCTCTAAATGATATTTAATTAATGAAGGGGTAATATATTTTTACTGCTAAAGGTAACAAACGTTCGTTGAAATATGACCAACGATAACATTATACAGTTTATACAGTTAAACCCCTCCATACAACTTATTATCCATAAAATTACCAATATAAAAATGTCGTTTTAAGTAAGTGCGAGTCAGTGGCGTAGTGGTTAGTGGGGCGGACTTCGGGACCATGATGCCGGCAGTACACTATCGCCGAATCAAGGCGAGCAAGGGCGAGCACGATAGTGCACTTGCTGTGCTCGGCTCTGCTCGTCTAAGTTCGCCTTGGTTCGGTTCGCCCGTGTTCGTGCTCGCCTGTGCTCCACCTGGGGCCCATTTCATAATAATCTACTAGTTACAAGTTACAAGTTGTAACTTGTAATTTCCATAAGATTTGCATTAAGCGATCAGCTGATTTACTAATAATATTAGTTTGTAGTTTATTATGAAATGGGCCCCAGGAGTCGGTTTTTCACGCGAATCAAAGGACGCGAGCAGACCCGAACAGAGCCGAGCACCGAACACGAATTCTCCCAGTACACACTCGCTTGAGTTCGCCTCTGTTCTTTCGCCGCGCCGTGTCATTTTCCGTTGTTAATTCCTTGTTCATACTTTGTTTGCCGTAATATTATAACCAAAATCCGTTAAGGATATTCATGAAATCTTTTCGAACTCCCCACTTGGCTCAACCAATAACTCCGTAAACGTTTTTTGCATTGTTTGCCCGTAAGAAAATGGTTAAATTCTGATTAAAATCAATATTGGGACTCGAATATGAATAAATAGAATAATTATTGGTAATAATTTAATTAGTGGTAAATATTAATTTGGTCACATAAAAATTCATTGAAATATATTCACTGGATCCAGTTTTCACAAGACAGTGCTGCTGCTAAGATAGCGATGGCCATTTATTTATAGTGTTAATTTTTTCTGCTACAAAGAGACATATTTTCTCCCTAATTTTATGGGAAATATTTGTTTATATTGTCTTGCTTACATCATTACATCTGGATTTTCATTATGAAAATAATCTCAAATATAGTGAGCTTCAGTTAAAATTGAAAAAACCCATATGCATTATATACGGCAAACAGTTGAATTTATTATTCAACCTATCTTGATTGGGGTATGGATGCCAGGTGATAATGGGAAGGCCTACTTTGTTCTGTTTCCATGTACATGGCCTTCGTCCACCATCCTCTCTTCGTCCATGGCTTCACGGTTTTTTGTGGTACTTAGAGTAAGTGTGCACCATCCCAGTGCACACGTAAAAAGTATGAAATGTAGGTATACAAACAAACGCCAACGCAGCTACTTCCACATCTACGTTGACCTCCATATTCAATTAAATGGAATCAGACTGTTCGCCCTAATGTTCCGAGATCAGTGCTCGTCCAGTGGACAGCGATAGTGTACTGGGTTAGTTCGCCGAGCGAGTTCGCCCGAACATTTGGCTCCAGCATTTGCCCGAATATTCGGCGAATACATTCGGCGAAAGTGTACTGCCGGCATTCTGACAGCGATGTCGTGGGTTCGAATCCGCGTTCTTCCAGTGACCTTTATAGTTCACCATGTACTGTAGCGGCTAACCCCCTACTTTTCTCATACGATCAATAGTCTATGTGGACAGGGCAAAGTAAGACAAAAAGAGGTCCGCCAACCTCTTAAAAAAAGATTTACTGTATTTTGCAAAAAAATTTCAACTAACTTATTGATAACTGCAATTTGTAATGCGATGGAAATATTTTACATGCTAAGTTCACGATACTGTACACGATACAGCATTTGCAATTAATTCATATATGAGTTTTGTATCATTAACAAAGACTAATTCTAAATGCATTGAGTGCATTAATACATTAAAGATGTTACAAAGAGAATATTCCTTCACCTTGAATCTTGTTTCCTTAATTTAATCCTAGCCGTAAAACATTGCTTTCCTTAAAATTATTCTTTGGTTAAGTTATCGTCTTCTTTATCAAATTAAAATTTTATACCAGATTGTAATGTAGGCTATAAAAAACGATGCCAAAACATTTTTTGTATCATTGTTAAAAAAAAAACTTTTAAATTGTTAAACAAAATGAATGTTTAGACATGATTCAAAATTATTATTATTATTTGATTGTTGATGTATTTTTGTCAAGCACTGTTTTTATTACTCATGCTTCATTTGGATATGATGGGGAATTTTAATCGCTGAAACAAAGAAGTTAAGGGTAGCCTATGTGTAAGTTGGAAGAAATACTCACATACAAATTTTTTTTGTGGTAACTTTAGTAGTTTAAAACTATAAATTTATAAGTAAATATGTAGAAATAATAAATTTTTATACAATATCTACGGTCCACTTGTGATTGTTATCACTGCGTTTTGCTGACAACTTAACAACTTGATGGATATTTTTAATTCATTGGTCAATATTTGTATAAAATTTAGTATTATAATAATTTAAATTGCTAAGCTATCGGTATGGCATGATGAAACTCAAACGTTTATTTTAAATTAGAAAGTATAAATAGTTTCCGCTAACCCAAGCATCTAATTACCATGCCAAAGTATTCGAAAGTTTATTCTTCATTATAGAGAGGGTTTCTTAATTAAGTTGCATCCTGTCATTCCAGCTTAACTGAATCACTCTACCAATATTTGACCCTCGAGATCATTCAATTAGTAGACAATATACGGGTATTAATATTCAAAGGGTGTACAGTTTATACTGCGTTGTACATACAAAGTTATGTGTTATGCATGGGCTTACTTCCGAAAACTTGTAAGATTCCATATTTAGAACTAACTGTAAATATTTTGTATACTTTTATACTTCATTCCTCTTACATTTATAACGTAAAATTACAATTTTTATGTAATTTTCTTAAATAACTTCTTGATTAGTATTATACGTGTTGTTACTGTTGTTCATGTTGAAAAATTTCTACAAAAGATCTTATAATGGCGATCGGTTTCGACCGGTCACACCGGTCATCATCAGGCCCATTCCACTCGGATTGGGCCTGATGATGACCGGTGTGGCTGCTTGAAATTGATCGCCATAATAAGATATTTCATATATATTTATCGTCTTGTAAACAATTACAGTATAAGTGTAAATAATATATATCGAGTAGTGTTGGAAGACGTTCCACTATTTAAACCTGAATAGTAATTTTATTCATACAGTGACATTATTTTTTATAGAGACGTCATATTTATAATTCATGCAAAAAGTTGAATGGAAACCATTAACACCCTTACACATATTAGGTATACCGGGAATCGAGCCCGTACCTCAAACCAAACCAATGTTTGGATAGCGAAAACTTTTAATAGTTAGTATTGTTAATTAATGGTAGTTATAAAGGGTGACTGACAGACTATTAGAGTGCTAGCTGTTTTATTCAAAATATATCAGTGGAATTAAAAAACAATAACAAGAAACTGACATTTATTTTTCTTCCCTTTATTCTGATGATTTAACATTTTTTATTTTACCTGCAATTTTCCCAATATGAGGGTCAAATAAAAAACTTTTAATGGGAAACGCCCATTTTATATTTATTTTTAAATTGTATGCATAATTTGAAGAACTTTTTACACTTTAAAATTTTTCTCTAAACCTAACTGTTGGGGAACTAGAACCAATTGAAGTTCACTTTTAGTTCCGTAAGAATAACATAGGCCCAACTTTCATTTCCTGTATCTCGAAACAATTGAGTAAAATAAAAATACACCATTACTCCATTGGTAAATTCAATTCTATTATTTTAATGATTTTTTTATATATTTATCACCATATTGTACTACAAATCTATTCCTGATTGAACCACAGACTGAGAAAATGGGATCTGTGAAATGCAATACCACGAGAACAGCGGGTGTGCTTGCAATAGAACAAAGTGATATTGAAGATGCACTTTTAGGAATTGCCTTACCGTTTAAAAATGAGGTTTAAGAGTCATCTTCACTCCTGAGAAAGTAGCCCATTGTTGCGCAGTCGGCAATGTTAACCATATACGGCTTTTAATGCAAAACATGGTATTTTATTCCCCTGTTTCGGACGCCGTTTTTCAACCAATTTTCTTTAAACTTGGTAAGTGTTTAGTTGAATAGTTATATTAGGCCCCTCATACCTCGAAATTTTGAAAATTTAACAAATATTACTAATTTAAATCTAGTTGCTTTACAACGTCACAGAAAGCAATATTTGTTAAATTTTCAAAATTTCGAGATATGAGGGGCCTAATATAACTATTCAACTAAACACTTACCAAGTTAAAAGAAAATCGGTTGAATAACAGCGTCCGAAACAGGGGAATAAAATGCCAGGTTTTGCATTAAAACCCATATGGTTAAGAGTCATCTTCACCCCTGGGCCAGTAGCCCATTGTTGCGCAGTCGGCTATGTTAATCATACGCCTTTTATGCTAAAACATGATCTTGTATTCCCCTGTTTCGGACGCTGTTTTTCAACCGATTTTCTTGAAACGTGGAAAGTGTGTAGTTGAATAGTTATATTAGGTTTCTCATACCTCGAAATTTTGAAAATTTTACTAAATTTTGAAACATTACTAAGGAAAATCGAGTTACTTTGCGACGTCTCAGAGAGTAATATTTGTTAAATTTTCAAAATTTCGAGGTATGAGAAACCTAATACAACTATTCAAATAAACACTTACCAAGTTTCAAGAAAATCGGTTGAAAAACGGCGTCCGAAACAGGGGAATACAAGATCATGTTTTAGCATAAAAGCCGTATGATTAACATTGTCGACTGCGCAACAATGGGCTACTGGCCCAGGGGCGAAGATGAGTCTTAACATTGCCGACCACGCAACAATGGGCTACTGGCCTTAAAGTCAAGATGACTCACAGTTTTATAGACTGTGTAGTCTAACCACAGGGTTAATCACTAGTCCCTTGAATGTTATCAAACATCATTTATTACGTTATAGTGAACCGTTAGATTATCACTAATTGATTTTGATTATTGATCTTCCCTTATATTTTACAAGTTTTGGTTAAAGACATTGATGTAACGTAAAGTAATTTATAATATAGAAACCAGTTTTGTAAGAACAGATAAGCTAGTACTGTTCATAGAAAACCAAAATTAAACTAACCTAAGTATAATGGCTTGAAATGAAAATTATTTATATGCCCTACATAATAAGCAATTGTCTTCCTCTATTGTCAGACCAAATGATATTTAATTAGAAATGAAAAACAAACGTCTACAACACTCAATCAATAATCAATTGTCTTCAACTCAGATTTCCATTATATCAATTTTGCTGGCAATATATCATCCTATATAGGCTATACCTTGACAGTTAATGAGTTCGTTCTGTGCTAAAGTTCCATTCTGTTCACATGATATTGAAAATGATGCAAACTTTTTTCTGTTCATATATATATATATATATATATATATATATATATATATATATATATATATATATATATATATATATATATATATATTATATATATATACACACGTTTATTTTGCAAACAATAATGCAAACACCCAAGCCTGACTTTGTATTGACTAACTTTTTACTCCACCATAAAACTCTCATGAAACATTTTAATGATAACATTTTATTTTCGTTAGTCTGGATACAAATTGGATCGCTTAAGATTAATCTTAATCGTTTATTTAATTTCATAATAAAGCAAAATAACAGCCCCTAACGTAATCTTTCAGGGAGTAAAAACGTTACAAAATTTTAGCTAATAATTCATCGTCTTTAAGTCCTTTATGGTATACCAACTGTACCACACCCACTGTAGACTGTCTGAGAGTACAGAGTCAGTTAGCACTGTCTTATTCATGACTGGGCTTTGTACCACTAGAGAACACAAAGCTAGATACCAACTGAATATTGGACCAAGTTGTTGTACAGCGCTTTGATCATAAACTGTCTGCCACCAGCGACACTGATATGTGTCCGGCTGATATTTATACTAGAAAACACATACTTCAACTTTATGTCAAAACATTTTGATTAAGTTTTCTTTTCCGGTTTCCAACTGTGTTTTTTAGATGGTTTTGTAGTCTTTTGAAGACATATATTTTAGGTAATCAGTCATAAACAATTATGTTCAAGTTTATAATGAGGGTACAATATCGTTCTTGATTGCAGATTCAGATGTTTTGTGCTTTCAAATGTTGATAATAACATGATATTTTTAATAAGTCAGTTTACTTTAAACTAAACGACTATTTGTGAAGATAGTAACATTTTTCTTTATTCGTATTAGCTCCTGTAGCTTTGAAATTAGTTTTATTATTAAAATTTTGACATTTTAGAACTGAATTTTATTTTATCAGCCAAACTAATTTTCTTATAAACTTATTATTCTTTTCCTTTCATAGCTTATTTTCAATCAAAAAAAATATTTGTATGAAGATATCTTTCTTAAGCTGCACTCTGGGAATTTTTGTTTTAAAACAAAACTTTATTTTAATGCAATGGAAGTAACATATTCTTATTAAGTTACTTAATTATGCGGTTTCTGTCATAGTCGCTTTTTGTCCTTCTGCATTCGTTAGAACTGTGTAAACTGTTTAATGGGTATTATATTTCATATTTTCTCTTTTTTATTTAAATACAGCTTCAGAGAAAATGGATTCTCGCGGAATCCTCTTCAAATTTGTTCTCTCGTGTTCAATATACAGTGTGATATTTTATTGACTGAGCTCAGAGGCTCATGTTCAATATGTTCCTTTGAAGAAGGATTGCCTACGGAGATCAAAACATCTTGTAGAATTTACTGCATTCAACTTAATGAAACTTGCTTGATACAGTATTTCTGTTTCATAGGTGGAAATTCCGAAAAATCATGACTATATTGATGCAAACAGTACATTTTCTGTATTAAAAAAGTAAACTCTCCGTCTTAATTCGGTATATTTTCAATGGTTTTGCAATTATTTCTATCAATTTATTTGGGTATATTTATAAATTATTATTTAATCGAGCTATTCCATTTGAACAGATATTCCAATTGATTTATTCATTGATTAAAAATTCCTTTTTTATTTATTTGTTAGTTCTTTGCAATAACGGAATGCAGTTTGTTTAGTGAAAGTAGTCATGTGTATGTAGTTTATTAAATGTTTCTTCATTTTTCTACGTGCAAATGAAATACATGTTGTTATAAAATCATTTTAAATCGCCTCGTAATCAACTTAAACATTTTTTATTTGACAAAAATAATTCCAATTTGCAACAATATCCACAGTTTGAATTTATAATTTTGTTTATAGAAATCGCGTGGGCATCACAATTTTACCTTTGAGGAAATAACATATCTGAACTAATTGCCAATAGAAATGCTCAAGTAATTGTCCTGTTTGCCCGGCAAGACGATTATACAAAAAGTTAAGTGCCCATTGAACGAAATATATCAAGAGGAAACTTAAACACTTTAACGTGTCAACACTTTAACGTGTCAACGGAGTGTCGCAACTGGGAATAACTTCTGATTTGACTTTTCATCGAGTAAAAACTAGACCAAGAGTTCCTCTCGCATGTCGTCGAACACGTGTTGGTAACTTTCCAGAAAAAGCCACAAACCTGTTTTATACTAATAAATAAACACAAATGACCTTTGCAAGGAAGCAGATCGGTTAAACGTAATTTGCAAAAAAGACGTTTGTTACTGCAAGTAAGCAAATATATTTGTATCCTGATTCTTAACGTTAGTTAACGAACCACTAGATTCCAATAAACAAAATTAATTTACAACTAAATTCCTCTAAACTCAGCTCTCTTTTTTATTTAGGACTTTTTTAATTCATGGAGGAAGGATTCATGAATGACATAGGTGTTCTGTAGGGTACTGTAGAAGGTTGTAGTAATAACCAATAACTCAAGATGACTGTAGTGCCAGGTGAGCTACATCACATAAGATCAATGGTGTCAGTTTATGCGACATCCGTGGAAGTCGCCACAGAGTTTTTGTGCGTTAAAAAGGTGTTAAAAAATCAACATATTACTCTTTGTTACCTGCAAGTGTTGCCAACACTGCAAGAAACAACAATCGTTCTAGTTTGCGTTGGAGATTTTTTTGTTTCAACTATTACTAAAATAAGAAATTTCAAAGCAAACTAGGGTAGAATTTATGGTTTTAGATTTACCTTGATTTATAATTGTTAATTTGGCCATTACCTAATGGTTTGTTATTAACTAATAATCCAAATGTAAAATAGAGTAATATGGTGTCGTTACAATAAATATCGTATACGTGGCAAGACACTGCTATATTAATATATAATACCGTACACTGCTTCATTCTCTTTTTCAATCAGCTGTGTAATGGTAAATATTATAACGTAACTTGACTTCCGTTTTAGTTTTGACGCTTCATATCCGGAACTCAAAAATAGCAATTCAGCCGACCCTAGGAAGAAGTTATGCTTTTTACTCAACAGACCTTGATAATAACTCTGTTGTTGTATTTTCTATTCTAATTGACCGGTCCGGAGTCAATTCGAGTAATTGGACCAGTGGACTGCGGAACGGCGCGCTGGACGGAGGGACGGCGGACCGAGGACCGGGTGGAACTGTCTCCATGTCGTTTGTCACCGTGATCTAAGAGTCTACCGTTGCCGTCTCACTGGCCAACCATCGATCAACTCCTCTTGATTAATTTATTATTGATTGAAACACGTACTTTGTCTGATTATCGTATAAAAGTTTCTTCAATTGGAAAAAACAAATTGTTTTCTTTGGAGAGTTCTTGGGTAACAATGGAAATGTAACTAATGTCACTATAAATAATATATAATGTAATTTTTTCAATCTCAAAATTTTTTTGTAAGATTGTTATGTTTGTTTAGTAATCTTTGTGTAAAATATAAGTACACAGCATGATAACAAATTTGAAATTTGTATAATAAAGTAACCTAATCAATTTATAGTCAACATAAACGTTGATAAACATGTCCATACCGTAGTCTTTGAATTACTTCAATTTGTTATTATTAATGTGAACTTGAAAAAAAATTTAGCAATGGTTTGGATAGATTAAAGCAAAATTGTTAGATCGAATTTGTGTTAACGAATAAGTTTATGTGTTTTTGAAAGATATGATATGCGGGGGTAAAGTGATAAATGATGATTTATGTTTAGCGAATCTGAGAAAGGAAAATGGACATGAAGGGTACCTGTTGATGTCTATTCTGTCATCTTTAGACTGGGGTGATCCTCTTCCTTCTTTTTCTTCTCGATGAGAGTATTGGTGGGAAATTTTAAGTAGTTTGAATATACATTTTGGTTAAAGTGAATGCTACTGGCTTATGGTATGGTTTAAAATTAAATGAATAGATATTATTATTATTAAAATATTTCGGTAATCTAAAATAAAATAATCAGTTATAAGGTTATTATAAAATTTAGCCCGTAAGCCACATATATTTTGGTTTGCCCGCATATTGTGTCTCAGGGGTTATTTCTTTGCCGTAAGCTGATTCTAAATAAGTGTGTTTGAATGTTGTATCACTACTTATTGTGTTCAGCCGCAACACTTCCGTGCAGAGAAAATGCCGTGTATAAAGTGTTAGAGTCCCAGCGCCAGCGGACATCCGGGGCAGGCAAGTACCCTTGTTGGTATGATGGTTATGTTATGGGTGTGTGTAAGTGTAATGTAAATGTGATGAATAATGTCTACACTAATAACTTACCCAAGGAATAAATAAGCAATCAATACAATACTCTGACTTTTTATTACATGTTTAAACACTACAATACTAATTAATACAATACAATTGTTCCTAATTGGACCGCAAAGCAAATGGTCATAAACCCGTAGCGGTTCTCGCTCGGCCGGTGGCCGGAGAGAGTGTGTGGCTCGGAGTCGGAGACGGCGCTGTATTATACCCGTCAAATGTCGCTATCCTCAGATCTTCATTGTTGTCCATTGTTGCCGAAATCAGCTGACCGCTGTTACCGCTTGCCGCCGTCAGGCCGCACTGTGTGTCGCCCAGCTGACTGGCCTGGCCTGGCAGTTGTCAGTTCCTTAACCTGTGAACCTAATTACACTATTTTGCAATAAAGTTTTCAATATCGAGTTGTTACTTATTGTAAACATATTAAAATGTATTATTTTGTCTCTGTAATTAATAAAATTACTTATGAAACTGTAAATCATTGTTATTTCTTTAAGTATTATGAGAATGGATAACCTAACCTATAAGCCTACCGGTAAGTACGTTTGTTTACAACATAAATTGTACATAAAACACATTAAATGAGCTGGATTGTGGTTGTAACTTTTATCTACAATGATGAACAAATTTTTTTCTAGTTTAGGCCTAGCTAAAACTTCTTATGAATGATATGTTTACAAAATATGTACAACCATCATCTAAGGCTTTCTAGACAAATATAGGCCTAAACCTTTTGTAACATCACATTATTATTATTAAATTTTCAGTTTTGTATTTAAAATAAAGTTTTCATAATAAGGGAGGATAGCCATCATTTAATTATTGTTTATTAAAGCAAGTGTAGGAATATTTCACAAATACAATTTTAAGTTTATAGGTGTCCATAAAAATGAATAGATCGATCTTCTTATTTCTATAAGGGTTTTGTCTGTTACGTCCCTGTTTCTCTCGATCTACTGAACCGATTTTTAAGATTGAGGTGTCATTTTAAAGCTTAGGATATATTGCAGTGACAAATCGTAATTTTAAAAAGTCATATTGTTCCGGGCTTCGCCCCCTCGCCTTTGATTTATTTCTAGAGGGCGCTTTAAAATGTTGACCAACTATTATTGCAAGTTCTTTAATGTGAATTGTAATTTAACAGCTGATTACCTTAATATGAATTTTAAAAGCCAGATAGTAAACAAAAATAGAAAGATCTCTGTCAAGGAATCTATAATGAGAAGGAAGTAGGTGACATAAACAAAAACAATAACAAAATCGATGACGTCAAAGGTGCAGCACTTATAATATTCCAAGCAAACCACTCATGTGTCAAAAGAAACAACATGACGTCAAAGGTGCAGGACCCGCTTCAATCAGCTGTTGGTGTCACCTACCTCGGTTTATTCTAGATACATTTATCTCTGTCACTTCATAATCAACATTCACGTAGGCCTACTGAAGGTGAGTTTCACTCATACAGAATCATAAAATGCGCAATTTGCGCATGGGCCATCTCGTGTTTAAATATTGTTATACTTTGTGAATTATTGTGTATGATACGGAAAAAACTTAGTAGGGTCTAATAGAATATATTATCCTGGAGGAGCCGTTTATACACCATTATCCTCCTCGTCCACGCTCAGGCTTATCGGATAGAAAATAGCCTAGTTTGAGCGAAGTATATAATATCGGCTCGCCACAGACAGGTGGGGAGTGATTTATGGCATGTAATGTCTTTTAAATTGCTCCTTTCTGGCGGAAAATGTTAACAACTGCCGTCCACAAGTATAAACTAACGACCGTGGCTCTAAACGACCATGTCCACCGCTTGTCGAAACAATTACACCAGAGCTTTGTCCACCGGATCATTCTCTTCAGATTTATGTTTGCTCAACCCAAAGTTTTCTTATCTTTGCAAAGTAAGTTGTAAGCTGTGTATTGATTGACTTCAAATTAAAAATTATTATTGATGATAATGAGTTTTTGTAACAATTTTATTCTGAGTGTAAAGCTACAGAGTTTATTTTTCTTATCAGTTTTATTAATGGCCCCTTAGCTACCATTAAAAGTGTTATATGGAATATCAATGATTTAGTGCTGTCAGACTTCAGCTCAGCTTATCTTTTTTATCATGTTACTTCCACGAAATTGATACTCCGTTTATAGTGTCCATAATAACAATAAAATTCAAAAACCATAATGCATTTTGAATAAAAATTGTTGATTATCTTTCTTTCATATTAGTAATTTATAGATTATGGAATAGATCGTCACTATAAAAAAGGTCATGATAAAAAAGGACGATGAACAGGTTTCACACCTGTTCATGTAAAATAAAAACTTCATTGGAAAAATAATTGGCAAACATCTGTACTGGAAAGGACAAACTGTTAATTAGTCGTGTTGATTAAATACTGATTACCGCGAGTCGAGCTCGTAACTAGGTTGTTCTAATATTTAAATTAGATATGCATTTTCAACATAAGGATGTTCTAGAGGTAGCCAAGGTGCAAGTTCGTATTGCTGAGAGGTCATAGTATAAGGTTAAAAAAGTGAGGGTAAAAACATGTAAAAGCAAGACAAAATTGCATTTAATGTGAAATACGGACGCACTGAGAGGCAAACAATGTAATTCACACTCGGTCAGTTTAAACTCAATTCAAACAAAGTCTCCATTTCAACTCACACAAACTCGAAATGAAATGAAAAATTTAAAATTTGTCTTTTTTTACAACATACCGTGTCCATGGATCTTTTTCCATCATATCATCCATTAAGTGCTTCCCTCAAAGGGTCTGTCTGCCTGCGTTGTTCAAGTGAAGCTGGGCTGCAATGCGTTAGCGCCCTGGATTTAGTTTTATAAAAAGAGATCGTAAATGTTTACTTTAGTTTAGTTTTTAAATATATTGACACAGTTTCTATGTACTGCAGTATATTTTTGCAGTTGACGTTGACGTTGACGTTATTGACGTTGTCTTATTGTTAGACGTTGTTGTTCAATACTGTAGTTATTGAGAACTCACCATTTCAACTATGCATTAATATATATATAAGATTTTAAATAAAATTATGTTATAATTAAAGCATATGTTAAGGCTTTGAACTAAACAAACGATGAAGTGTGTAATAACAAAAGACGCAAACTATGAAGTGTAAGCCAACAAGACTTTTCACTATTTGAGACATGTAGGCCTGCAGCTGTTTTTCAGTACTTACTGCAAGTTATCCTAATAACCGAGTAAATGCCACTGATTGTCGAGCTGTGAACAACGAGGCTTAGTCAGCTGCGCCGCGTCAATTATTGAAAAATTTCCCTATTAGAACCAATCATCCCAGTTCGGTAAGAGGCTTAAGGGATTTCGTTGATGAGGATTCTGTTTGTTTATAATAATTAATATCAGTTTCCAAAGTCCTAACCAACTTTGTTAAGCTTATTGAATAACACGGCATTAAATGTTTTGAATAGTATTGAAATGTGTAATTATTAGCAATTTGACCGTTTTTAAAAACTATGATTTACGGTAGTAATTGTTTTGAGTTATTAGTGAGGAAAGACAACATTGTCTATAATGGTTACTCAAAATCTCGCCCAAGTTTTTAGATTTTTATGATGGTTTTGTTAAAATTTGTTATTTTTCTCTATTGCACCATCCTCATAATTAGACCAATTCGTATATGGGAGGTTGAAATTGTGGTTCGGATCCCACATTAAACTGTAGGTCCCTAGATACCATTGGCTGTTGGGCTATGAATTAACAGTCCTGTCTAAGGAGAATGTCGACCTTAGTCAGTAACAAGACTACAAGATCGCGCCACAATCATCCTACACTCATCCCCCATTCATACTTGGCTTTAAACTACCTATTGAGTTAGGTCGCCATTTCAATAAAGGTATTAAAGGTATTGTTTATTAGATTTTGGGATAGACCAATTAACTAGCTCTTTTTCATATTTTCATGCTTTTAGGGAAATGAATTTGACTCATACGAATATAGACTAGTGAAATGTATTTATAGTGGTAAAAATAACATTTATCCTGCAGCACCAAAAACTAAGGTCTATCATTACTTTAGAAAATCAAAGATAAACACAAGCTGCATGCAAGTGTATCATTTGAAATCTAGGGCTCTTTCTCAGGAAAGGAAAGTCAAAAATTTGTATCACCAAGTTTGAATGATGGATGAGCATTAACATTTTCAATATCACGGTGGCCAGGTTCCTCTACCCCCTGCTCCTCCCTCCCCTCCCCCATCGCCTCCTAATACCGGTACTAAACTTGCCCCACCAAGTTTTTCAGTATTTAGGAATATCTTTATTCCACAACTCAAGTTAAGGCAAAGAATGTTGTACCTGATACTTATCTCATGTGTTTTATATGTTTGATACTTTTTCAACGGATTCCTAATAACAATATTTGGTTTACAGGTATAAATCAGAAAATGTTGCTCCCTTCATTTGTAAGTAGAAATATTTTAAAACTTGTTTATTACAGCTTCAATAAAAATTTAACACTCTCTAAACCGTTTGATAATTGATTACATATCAAAATAATAGTAGAGCAAATTTCAAAGTATTATTTGTTTTCGTAAGTAAAAATTATAGTTAAAAGTTATATTTATTTATTGAAATTGTTACTAAACTCTGTAGTGTTTTTTGTCATTATGATATTTTCAAAATGACATGACAGTTTCCAGGGATTAACTTTTTTAACATGTATAAATAAAGGGTTCAAAATGTATTTTCAAAAAGATTTTAACGATTAGTTTAAACTCAAAGTTTAAAAGTCATAAAAGGACGTAATGGACAGGAGCAAGTCAAAGGCAATTAGGTTGTAAACAGTGTGGTGCTTGAATGCGCTCCTGCTTGTGTATGACCGTCGGTGTGTCGCCTGTTGCTACGTACAACGTCCCTGGCATTTTATGCGTTTGACATGAAATTCTTATGCATGAAACTACTCTCTTTTATTCAAACTTCTAGCCATATTACAAACATATTATAAAATATTACAAAAATATTACTATATTAGAAAAAGGACAACTAATGTTGCTTATAAAATCAAAAATTGTTTTTTTTTTTTTTTTTTTTTTTATTAGGATAAGTCTAAACATGAAGGTATGGAAATGTTAAATTTGTTATTACTGTAAATTTAAAGCAAAAATGCCAAAATTAAATTTTTTAGTTTAGATTTTAATTCATTTGTATAAATATTGCAATACAATTTTTAATTTATAAAACTTTACAATAAAAATGCCCTTTCATATTATACACCAAGTTTGTGATCGCTATAATGCTTCTCCACTCAACACGTAAAATTCCACTAAAAAAGAAGCACATATGTCTTGGTTATAAATTCATAGAGGAGCGGGCTAGCGGCGAGAAAGATTTATATACAACAATGTGGTCCAGTAGCGCGGAGCAGCCACCGGGTTACAATTTATTTCAATCCACAAATTGGTATCACTGGATTAATTTGGCCACATCGTCCCGAGTTGGCAACACTGACAGTTGAAACACTGACAATCCGAAACCGCGGATGAATTTGACATAGAGGCAGTAACAAATATTTCACTGGCTAAATTAACAAGAGGATTTTCTGCGGTTAGTTTTCATCAATAGATGGACAAAACCGCGTGGATGTCATCAACATAGCGCCTGGCAATGATGTAGTAAACTGCCTTGAATGACATATGTTTGACCACATAAGTTAACAAAATGCTGGATTATCCATTAATGAAATGGCATATACCTACTACGAATCAGAGACATATTTTATATCTTTATAGGTATGTACTTATTAAGTTGTAACTCTAAATTATTACATGGCAAAAGTTGGGTAAGCCGATCTAAAAATTAAAGTAATTGCTAATTTTATTATAGCCTTTCTGTTTTTCAAGTAAATTTCTCAGTGAAAAATTATTAAATTACAGTAATTCTAAATAAAAACATTTAATTTATTTGGAAAATCGCCAAATCAGTACTGTATTTAGGAATGCACTCAAGTTTTGGCAGGGTTAAATTAAAAAAGATAAATAATGGACTACTTTCAGTGTTGTAGTCTAGTATTTATCATCAAACATCCATAGCATTCTATTTTGCAATATAAAAGGAACAATGTCAAATTGTAATTTTTTACTTATTAAGACACTTTACCTACAATTCTTTCTTAGGGCTCTTAACATTCAATATGATTATGAGAAAATTCAGTACATTGTAAAAACGTTTGTTACGGTTAAACGGCAGGCATATTTTTTTAATATGTTATCCCTCCATTTAATTCAGTGTCAGCCATAACGCACCAACCCCAAAAGTGATAAACTGGTTTTCCACTGGATATATTTTAATTAATTATGTAAATTTAATCCAATAAGCCAGTATTATGGATCAGGCCACCCGACCGGGGCCAGCTATTGTTATGAAGTTGTCACATTTGACTGTTGAAAGCCAGACACGTGCTCAGTTTGATTGGTTCTGCCCGTCAGTTATTGGACATGCAACAGTCAGAACTAGCTTATGTTTGATAGCTTAATTTGTACCAGTTTCTCATCTCTGGTTACGTAAAATAATGTATGTGTTTTGATGTACCATTATTATCTTTACTTTCATTTTCGGTTTAAACTTGAATATTTCAATGTGTGTATTGCACGTTTGCGTGGTTATTTTCCTGATAAGATCTTTATATAAGGAGCTCACTTTTAACAAAACATTAAAAATTAAGATCATAAAAAAGTTAGTTTTTCATTACTTGATTGAAATGTTTTCTAAGTAAATAGTATATTTTACTTTCAGTTTACTATTGTTGAATCAATTTATACTCGAATAAGTACTGAGTTAGCAATAATTAATTATCTGAAGAAACCCCATCAATTAACGAAGGATGAAGTTGAAGATAACAATGTTTGTTTTTTTAGTATTCTAATGACGTAACTTCTTGAAATTTTTATGTAATATTGCTGTTCAATTTGATGTAACTCTATCTCCATGATAAAAATAAACATAATATTGTTATTTCCACTTCAAAAGTGAGGCACAAAAGCTAATCACAACCAAAGTGCTCCCTATGCAATACTCCAACTGGGGAACATTACTGTGAGTTACGGAGTACAATATGTGGAATCCTTGCATGCCGTATGTATGTGGAAACGTGGGCGTTATTTTTACCAAAACTAATAATAGGCCAAACACATAGTATTTATAGGTCACAATACAACCTAATTACTTACTATTTTGTTTTTCAATGAAACATTATTTGATTTTTTTTTTTTTTTTTTTTTTTTTTTGCTTCAGACTAGAAATTAATATTTAAAAACATCTTAAACGACGAATAATCTAATGTTTTAAAAAAAAGCAAAAACTGTAAGTGAAACTGCTAAAAAGTAATTTTTATAAAAAGTCGCGAATCACTGACTAGAACATTATCCTTTTTTGGGTGACACATTACAGCTTAGATGGAAATATGTTGAAATCTATTTAATATATAATTCATTTATTAATTTTGAAATGCAGAATTTTGAAATCCAACCGTTATAAATAGCTCTGTTTGTATATAACAGAAATGTAAAATCGGCATTACGGTACTTACTTTGTAAATATAACCTGAAAATTACTCATTTATAGTTAATATTTTTAATGATTAAAAGTCTAATTCTGCATTATGATTAAAAAAAATGTTGTTCATCATTCGGAGCAAAATTGTCTTTTTGGTGCCCAATCGTTTTGTACATTTTTTTTAACATTTTTTTTATTGCACACCAAAAAGACCCACTTTTGCTCCTAGTGATGAAAACTACTATTACACTAAGGATAACTTAATATCAAGATACCTACAATTATCTCGTAACACTAAAAAAAACACAATACTGAACATTATAAAAAAAATTATCTTCTTTTATACTATATGTTCAAGTATCAATCAATTATCCCTTGGTATTGTAATCATTGTTTGATTCATATTCAGTAATTAATCAAACAATCAGCCTGTTGCATTGGTCAATCATATCAGAAATCGGATCCAGTTATACTGACAATACTACCCTTGAACTCAAACATTATTTACTTCACGTCATTTAAATTACTGAGTAATGAAAATAAACTTAAATAATACACTTTTTTGGCAACAAGCAGTATATTTACGAAAACTTCAATAAGAATGTTTCATAATAAAATAAAATAACTTCCCTAATTGGAATATTAAGTTTAGAAACTACCCTGTGTTAAAGATTAGGATTGATTCGCTATGAAAAACAATTAGTCTACAATAAAACAATGAAAAAGATTCTTTCATATTTTTAAATTTAAAATATTATCTTTACCGCTTTAAATGAAACAATAAACCATGCTTCCTCGATCGTAACGTGTTTTTTAAACAAAGGATGTTCCGAAAGACAATGGCCCACAGCCTGTGATGGATAACCTCGTATGCTTGCTGTACATTGACACAGTAGCAGACCTTGGTAACGTTTGTTTTCTGAAAAATCATTTGTCATTTTTTAACTTTCCTTTCAATAAAAAATAATACACACTTTCATATAGAGGGTGGATACTTTTAATGTATAGTTCTGTGTAAAATAAAATCCCACTATGATGACCAAGATCTTAAGGATTTGGATCGATCATTATCTATTTGGTTCTTTTAATTTCTAATATTGAGTAAATATGGCGACATGGCGACGATTTCATAAAAATAGAGTGGGCATTGGAAATGAAAAAAACTACGCTTCTCACAGGCCTCAGTCCTACCTCACGGCAAATATTGATTATTGAAACAGCTGTGTGCATTCGGTTTATTGAATCAACTACATTTACATATCGTATCAAAACTATGGTTATCAAAGTTGAAAGCTACGGAGGAATTGAGTTGAATCAAACTATCGATTGTTGAGAGCTTTTTGATTATATCGAGTAGGTTGTAACTAATGGAGACCCTTGTGGAAATTCTTGTCATCCAGCGATCCCATACTTAAACATTGCATGGCCTATAAGATACGAAATAACATCACCAAATTTACTCAATGATATTATATATACCTATCTTAATTGCCATAACCACGATAGAGATACTGGAAAGCATTTGATGTGAGACAATAAAATGTTTAAGTACAAAATATGGAAAAGAGGAAAGTCCCCCATGAGAGATAAATAAATAAATAAATTTATTCATGCGTTAGGTATACTTAATCTAACTTAAATTTATAATACATAGGTTTTGTAAGCTAATTTTTTCCATATGATTTCTTCTTTTTCATCAATGTAAATTCTTTGTTTTCTTCTTTTTCATAAAAACTTTCAAGTGAATATAAAGGTTCTTCCTCAAGTAAATTTTTTAACACTTTCAATTCTTTTGATGAATTGAATAAGGGAGGTTTTGAATAATGAATAAGAGAGGTTGCTTATAAACTCTTTTTTTATCAGGTATCAAATATAGCATATAAGATAAATGTTTTAGCTTAAAAATTATAGTTACATGTCAAATTATTGCCCTATATTTAACTTCATTATGTAACTGTTTTGTAAGTGCTTAAACTACGCGTTTCAATGTGCAATATTTTTATTAAATTTTAATAAGCAGAGATATTTCTTATGAGATTTGTTTCTAAAAGACTGACCACGATCAGACAGAGTCGTAGCCAGCCATAGAAGTGTGAAATGGCCCCAATCATTCAGGGACCCATTAGTGCATGCGCTCAGCCATATTTTATTCAGCTCCACAATTGAGTAAATTTCCATTTTAATATCTCGCGATTTATGTGATATGCACAGTGCCACTTCAGAACTGTGTTGCAACTTGTTACGTGTATGAATACCTTTCACGTATTTTATTTCCATATCCATTCTCTTAAAATTAACAAGAAATACAATATTCAATCCAAGAAAATAATTAAATTACTTAAAATGTTTAAACATTCTATCATACCTTAAAACGATTATTGTTAAAACATGTGTTACCTAATAGCTGCAGAGGTTCTTCAAAGTAAAATCATTTATCTGGTTTCTCGTTTTTTGTACTGTAACTAACAAGTATTTAATTAATTGATTTGTTAGTTTGTTTATAAGCTTAAACTATTTTATAAAACAAAATAACCGTTGAGTGTTTTGATGTTTCAGGGAGAAGATATCGGTTTGCATTTTAAGTAATCTCCGTTTTCTTTGGATTCTCGTGATTATTATTGCTATTATATATTCCCAACGGTTCCTTAATACAATTTCGATTCTTTTAAGGTTAAGTTCATTGTTATCAGAGTGGTTTTTTTAACAAAATATGTCAATGAAAACTTAAGATTAACACTTAATTTAAGGATAAATTTGATTCATTACGTTTTAAATTCATAGATATTCAGAATTGCTGCAGTTTTTTCCCACCTTGCTCATTAGATAAAGCACCTCGATGTTTCTTTATCAAACCAGAAGCCAGAGCGGCCGCTAGGGAACGGATTTATTTGATGTGGTTCTGAGGCTTTGTAGAGTTTGAGGAAACATTTTGTCTGCAACCACAAATTTCCAAACTGTGCATAGATTCGCTGTTCTGGCTGTAAACATTGATATATTAACTAAATAATTATTTTTACTAATTTTATAACTCATTACCCCTGGCCATCAATAATATATATTTTTAGCAATTCGTATAGTTTAACTTGCAAATAAAAACCTTTACTGAATGAAATTATTTAATCAACAAACAATTATTAAAAATGATAATTAACAATCATACCCAAAAACACAAAGTGTTGAGGGGTTGCCAAGTCCTAAAAAGGTATGATATCAAAATTTGTTCCAAGTCAATGACATTGGTTTTGGAATAGCTACTCAACACATTGATTCGATATTTTAAAGCTTCGTAAACATTCTGTAAAACATTATTGTTTTATTTCAAAAACGTACTTGGCCAGCAGATGTATGGTATTTTATTTAAATTTTTATTTAACTGTACGTCAATTCACCTATTCATCGTAATGGATCCCCATTAGTAAATATTGCTAACTTTGCTAATATATCTGCTGGCCAAGTACGGTTTCAAAATAAAACAATAATGTTTTACAGAATGTTTACGAAGCTTTAAAATATCGAATCAATGTGTTGAGTAGCTATTCCAAAACCAATGTCATTGACTTGGAACAAATTTTGATATCATACCTTTTTAGGGCTTGGCAACCCCTCAACACTTTGTGTTTTTGGGTATGATATCATTATTTTTTATCATATTTGGCCATTTGGGTTTTAACAGTAAAGTATTTAAGTAAGACAACATATTTGATTAAAATCTTTAAAGTTGCCAACACTAGTTAGTTGGAACATTATGTTTGGGTTTTATACAGAGGAACACTGCTGGGTAGGATTTAGCTGCATTATAAGAGGTTAAAATACTAATGTATGGGCCCAAGCAGAATAATCGTGATTCGTAATGGAAGTGACGGGACGTATTAATTTGAAGGTGTCTTTTAGTCTTGGTTACCCCTTTTCCGAATTCCTCTTTACGATCGAGGTATAAAACAAATATTCTTAAATGCATAAGTTTGTGACATGTTAATGTTCCAAATTTTATTGCTTCATCTGTAGTGTTAAAAAATGTACGGTACTTTAACTCTCGGAATAACTCTACAAGTGAAATTTTCAGACGACATAAATCTTTGAGTAAAAAGACCAAGATGGAGCAGACCTGTGTTTTCTACTACAGGTCTGCTCCATAACCTTTTTGTGACACATCAATCTAGAAGATCGGTTCAGTCGTCACTGAGAAGTTACCATAAAAACTAATGTACGAACGTAAAGGTGGAGGAGAATAATTATTGTTATTTGGCACCGTATAGTAACGTTTCTATTGGTTTGGATCAATTTTTTATGTCTTCACGTACTTGCTTCTTTGATGCATTCCAGAATTTACTATGTTTACAAAGCAAATTTTCTCTTAAAACGGTGTTTTGAAGATAACGTGATAATGATTTCCTAGTTGGTTTAGTTTTGTGTGTTTTTTTGAGCATGTTTTTATGTTTCGGGTTGTAACTTAACCAAAGAAAACTTACACTGTTGTGACAACAAAGTTACAACAGTGAGAAACAATTAAATAATAACAATCTTCCAAGTCTAAAGATAAAAATATTTTATTTTTTTAATTTAGTTATACAGATATTTTGAATTAATTTACTGGCTTGGACGAAAGTCAACACAATTTTAAGTAAAACAATTTTCTGTATAACACAATCTATGACTGTCAGCTGATCAAATCGATGAATATGATGTAGAACTAAAATTATAATGTCAAATGTCTGCTTTGTTTACCTTCAAAATTTACGAAATGTAAACAAAGTGCTTTAAGAAATCTCATATTTGTTTAATTTTGTGATGTTTAAAGAGAAAAAACTTGATTTTTGTACATAAAGGTTTGTACTTTGTACAAATACGAAGATTCCTGCAAAGTTTCGTGTGATTTCCATCAGTGATAAAGGCTGTAGCTTTGCTTAAAAAATTAAAATAGTTTGTTGTGCATAGGAAACCACATTTCTGACTTTTTTTAGGCTACTTTTGAACGCATATATTTTACTTCACTGAGGGTTTTTAAAGTAAGCTTGGTGATTTTTAGTGTGCATTGACCCATTTAAACGGATGGAAAACGAACAAATTGTTAATTGTTGCTTTCTTGTGCACTTTTGAGAAGTGAAAATTGGCCGTATTCTGCCTCGTGTCTATATAGGCACGCGTCGTCTGTTTGGTTGGGTGGGACTTGGCGACGTGACACGACCGTGCCACTGGATATGTATCTCACGGCTATTTCAGATTATGACATTGCTTATAATTCTGTTTTTATCATCCAATAACTACGCTTTGTCAATGAGTTTTATTTTCATTTCAAATGCCCCCCCCCCTCTCCCGGTTTAATAGTTGGAACTGTAAAAATGTAGAATTAATGGTTTTATATATCTCAGTCACAGTTTCTCGGAGGTCTAGTGTGACCCAGTATTACATCATCATCAGGCAGGCGATGAAACACGTGTTGTCCTTCTATCCATTGGAGGTCGTCAAGAGGTTAAAAGCATATCACAATCAAAATAAAACATAAATTTATACGAATCAAAACACATGAGGGACGAAACTACCTAACAAATACAAAAACCGCGACTACCTACTGAAAGACCAAATCCACCACAACTTAAATTTGATCTCTAATAAAATCTTCAAGACGCATGCTTTTTTCGAGTGTTATGCTTTTAACCTCTTGAAAACATCCAATGAATAGAAGTACAACACGTATTTCATTGCCTGTCTGATGAAAGGGCAGGGTCTATCATATAAGAGAAAGAGACGACGACCACTTAGAGCGCTGAGGCCTGAGGGGCACCATTGTGGTGAAGACAGTCGCCCCCTATTGGTGATAAAATTACCTCTTATCAGATGTGAAGAGAAACCCCCTATCAGTATTCAAGATCTAACCAATCAGTATTTATTAGTGCCCCCAATAAAAAAAAAAAACCCAATTAAAAAGCGTCCCTTATCAGCGTTGAAAATCACTCCTGATATGCAATAAAGAGCGCATCCTGCCTATCAGATTTCAAGAGCGCCCCTAAAAAACGGTATAGAGCGACAAAGAGTACCGCCAACGGGCGGTGAAATGCATCCTCCATCAAGAGTAAAAAGCACTCCTATCAGTGTTGAAAGGCATCCCCTATAGTCGCTAAAGAGCGCCCCCATCAGTGGGCAAGAGCGCTCGCTATTGGCAGCACAGAGCACCCCCTATTGCCGCCGTCCATCAGCGGTAAAGAGGGCCCCCAATAGGTGTAAAGAGAGACCCCAATCAGCGGTAAGGGGCTCCTTCTGGAGGGAGGAGCTCCCCTTCTTTACATGTAGACGGTAAAGAGAGCTCCCCATCGGCGGCATAGGGCACTCCTTACCAGGGGTAAAATACGACCAGCTGTGAAATGCGTCCCCAATTGACAGTAAAAATTGCCCCCCATAAGTGAAGAAGATCACCCCTAATAGGCACAAAGATTGCCCTCTATCAGCGGTACAGAGCGCTCCTCCTCTAGTATACAGAGCCCCTCCTGTCATGTGTACAAAGAGCCTCCTATTGGCAGTTAAGAGCACTCACAATTTGCGGTACAGAGCACCCCCTATGTACAGTCGAAAACACTCCCAACTTGTGTAATCGCCAAATATTACATGTATTTACAGCTGTACATTAACAGATGTTTAAAATGCTCAACCCAAGCCCTATGTTATTCTTATGGGAGAGTTTCAAATTTAATTTGTGCCCTTATTTTAAGTCCGATCATCATCCATATTTGGCAGTAACAACTACAGGCCAAGCCCTATCCAACGATACCAAAAACTTGAAAATCGGGTGCAAATTATAGGAGGAGTTCTCAACAAAAAAACCCTTAGCGTATTAAATAAGTATAGATGGGAAAATAACAAACTTTAAGGGCATGTAGGAACCTTCCGTTTGGAGGATATTTTCCATTTTAAAAACATCTTCACGCCGAACTTTATCGAATGACACCAGGATCATTAAAATCTGTTGAACACCGTAGCAGGAGTAGGTTGCATAAAAAAAAATGTCGCGTATTTACGTATAGGTGAATATATTGTAATACTAGGAAAATATCTGTTCTTTTTGTACAAAAATTCTGTTTGTTTATTAGGTTTTTGGATGTTTTATATTTGTAGAGTACTTAAAAGCATGAACGCAGTGCTTAACTACTCTAGCTAGAGTGCTTAAGAGTAATCCCAAGTCCTGAAGCCAAACTAGTTGGAAAACTGAACTAGGGCAACTAAATAGTTCCATTTGACGTTGCACCGCAGCTGCACTTGAAAATGATGTGTTGAATACAATGGAACACTTAATTAATAACACTCCATGAGAGTGTTCAATCAGGTAAATTATTTTGTTAGAAATCTTAAAAACAGTAAAATATATGTAAACTTTGTTTGTCTTTTAACCTTTATAAGCTTTAAAGTGGAGTAAAAAATATTTCCAAGTAAAGCAGATTATGAAATACTGTACTTATTTGTGGAGGTGTAATCAGGTATTTTTTATAAAAAGATGTTTATAAAGATTCTCCATTGTTTAAAAGAGGTTTCTATTAGATAATAAGTTCAATAACAACAATGATTTTTACATTAAACCTGTTATTAAATCTGATTTATGAAGCTTTATATTTCTTATTACTTTTCAATTCTTCTTTTCATAATAAGAGTACACAATTGTATTGCAGCTGATTCAGAAAACTTTTCAATAAGACAAAGTACTTGACTATCCAACCAATTTATATTATTCTTTTTATTGTTTTTCTCAAGAAGTAAGAATTAATGTTTTTATTTATACCGAGTCAGGGAAGTAATTTAATTATATGAGAACTAAACAAATTGAATGTTTATTAGGTTTTATTATTATGTCTAGTTTCTTAAAACAAATATCTAAAGCTGCGTCCGCACTGGCCGAACATGTTCACCGAACAAAGTTCTTCTGAACTTTTGTTTGTTTGTTGCTAACCTTTTAGAAAGTAAATCATATGGCCAGTAATTGTTTGTTAGCAATGTTTATTAATTTTTTGTTTTCGCCGAACAAGTTCGCGACGAATTTTCGGCCGGTGCGGACGCGGCTTAAAAGGCACAAACTAAAAAAAATAAACAAAATAAAGAATATACAGATATATAGACACTTAACCTTTAAATTCTTAAACAAAATTTACTTTCGGAATTGTGGTATAAAAATCTTTTGGAGGTCTCTTTTTACTTTCAAAACATGAGTTATAACTTCTCTTTTCTTCCATCATGCAAATCCCCTGTGTACTTAGGGACATTCCGATACCCTTTGTTGCATTTTTCATAACTCCTCAGAATAAATATAGTATATAGTAACTTTGTCATTGTGTTGAAGTTTCACCACCAAAGCAGACCAGCGTACTCAATGAATTTTCAATAAAAGTTTGGTTTAAACAACAAAATTGGTGAAATAAGTGGGCGATATATTGTTGTTTTGAACTCCAATAATTGATCTACACAATAAAACATAAATATTCCATCTAACCAATATAAACATTCACCTAAATTTAAAGTATATTTTATTTTAAGGAACTCTAAAAATATTTTGTGCAAAAGCTAGTGTGACATTTTAAATTTGTAGCCACAATACAATATTTATATACCAAAAATAAGATATAATTATATGCAATTCTGTTTAGCTTAAAGGGAATAACCTTGAGCAACAATCGATGGAAATGTTTACCTTAAGCAGTTGTTACACAGTATAACTTGTCATTTTAAACTGTGTCATGGGTATGTGAAGCTTAAAAAATAATGGATAAAGAGAAACATTTATTTTTGTAATATAAGTATTAGTATTTTAATGTGAGTATTAATGTACTCATGAATTTACAACAATATTTTCCTAATCAAAACATCCTAAACTATAGTGGACATTATCCCATGATCCCATGATAGAACAGCAGTTCCTTCACACAATGGACGGCATCTTAGACGCTCCTGCCCTGGCATTCCTGGGATTATTTCTTTATGGTGACCCAAGGAATTTTAATGTTTCCAGAGACGGTGAATTGTGGAATGTTCTCAATTTTATTTGAACGAAACCTAATTTTATATTAATTTACTCATGATGGTAGCCCCTGAACTGGTGGAACTAAAACCATACTGAACTGATCTAAAACCATACTAATGTTATATATTTAAAGTGCATTACGCTTAAGATGTACTTAACTTTTTTTGTACCTTTTACTAATGAGCTTCGATACTAGCTTACTTAATTTTAATGTATTTATCTTCCAACATTATTTAAATTTCCTTACCATTACTTTCAAATAAAAAAGCATGCATAACATACATTACAAACAAATATATACGACAAGATGTGACTACATCAGCCGTAACGAGAGATGTTTGTTGAGGGCGGGGCTTAGTGGCCACGTGATTTTATGCCAACAAATAAGATTCAAGCGATTCTGCTGTACTGTCTATGCCTCTATCCTACTTACATTAATCACCTGTTTTAAATAATTAATTTCCAAGTGTAAACATCGCATGTAAACAGACAAAAGTAAATATTTCTATGTGGCAACACGGCGCTTATTTTCTATTGGGTGCGGCTCAACGGACATCTCTCGTGGCGAGTGGTATAATTATAATTTCTTTGTAGGTCAATTTCTTTCATAACAACATATGAGTGAATAGGAACCCTAGTTAAACAGAGAAATCATAATAACAAATATGGGTGACAATAATGATTGACCACAACAACAATCTGATAACAGCAATAATAAGTAAAATATGAAGATAGGCCTGAATAAATAACAATTGAATGCGAACAATAACAAGCTTTAACAATATGAAAAACAGTGTACCTATAAATATTTGGATATTTGTAAACACCATTTTTAATTTATATGTTTGGACTAAGAATTTCTACAGCTGAGATTTCATCGTCAGGTCCGTTAGAGATAAACAAAAAAGTAGTTTTACAATGACTATTTGACAATTTCTAATAGGATATAACAAATTATTTTGAAATAAAGGATATAAAAATATTAAATGTAGCTCATTTTTTGTACTTTACATAAATTAAATTTAAATTTGTAGCTATTTAGTAATTTTAAGTTCAATTGGAGCTTCATCTAAGTTTAAATATTCATCTGTTCCAAAGCTTCATGAGTAGCCATAGGTTTCTGATGCGTTATTTGATAAAGAGATGTTTTTTATCATTTTTTTTATAATTTTACTAATGTTGTGATTTTTCTAAGGCCGATTTTTCTTATCGTTTGTATTCCATGTGGGTTTTTTGTGTCCTTTACTCTTCTCTGTAGCAACAGGCTCTTATAAAACGCCAATCAAATCAAATAAAAAAAAAAAAAAAACTTAGGAACTGGTTACTATATATTTAGATTTAAATAAACTGCAAAATATTTCCCTGTAGTAGTCTCTATAAAATGAAAATGCAACGAGAACATTTGGAATCGTCTGCCTCTGAACGAGAAATGGCCCAATTATTCTAGAGACCCATTATGAAGTACTCTCAATCATATGATGTTCGTCGCACCAATGTCGAAACATTTCACTGTGTCATTTCTCAGCATTATTTCCGTGTTACAATGAAGCATGGTAAAAATTTGTAAAATATCTCAAAATTGTGTAATGAAATAATAGTCATAGTCATAGTCATAGTCATTTATTTTCTGAATAGATACAATTAACAATATTGCATATCTCAGTCGTCAATTTTACAAAATTTATATATACAAAATTATTTAAAAATTAATAAATAAACTAAAATGGATCATACAATACAAAATTAAAAATATTTATTCAAGCAGACAGGAATTCATTAACAGTGTAAAGCTCTTTATTTATAAGAAATTGTTTAGTCTTATTTTTAAATGTAACAAAACTTTTGCAACCTCTCAAATTACTGGGGAGATTATTGTAAAATTTTATGCCGGAATGAAGCGCCTCTCTTTCAGATAAGGATAGGTGAATTTGGGCAGGGAGGAGATTAGCACCATGTCGGGTTGGGTACCGATGATTTTCCCCTACAGTTTGGAGGGAACTAAGATTTTGTTTTACCAATAAGGTTACTTTGAGAATGTACAGTGAGGAAAGGGTCAGAATGTTGAGTTGTCTGAAAACCCCTCTACAGGAGTGGGATGGCGGAAGTCCAGAAATTATACGAACTGCCCTTTTTTGTTCCAAAAATGCCTTATTGGTATGAGCAGAACCACCCCAAACTTCAATCCCGTATGACATAATTGATTGAAAACAACCGTGGTACACTGCCAACAGATCCTCACGCTCCAGCAATGGAAACAATGTCCTCAAAGCAAAGTTTACCCTACTAAGCTTCTTACAAATATCAGAAATGTGGGGGTTCCATGTTAATTGGGAATCCATCCTCACTCCAAGAAATTTGATATTGGAAACCTCTTTTATAGAAGATTGTGGGAAACTTAAATCCTGAGCACGCTTATTTCTAGTAAGAAATTGGACATAGTTGGTCTTGTCATGATTCAGAAGCAAGTTATTACGCAACAGCCAATTCTCAAACTCAGATATTGAAAGAGCAATGTCATCTTGGATATTTTCGGGAGAGCCAGTAAACAACATTGTGGTGTCGTCAGCGTAGAGTGTCAGGGAAGGTGATTGAACATGAGCTCCAACGTCATTAATATAAAGAATGAATAGCAAGGGCCCAAGAATTGACCCCTGAGGGACACCAAACTTAATTTCAGATAAATCAGAAAATGGATCAGTGTCAGCCTGCACATATTGTTTCCGACCAACCAGATATGACCTAAACCAGAGAAGAGGAACACCATGAATGCCGAAAGACTCCAGTTTATCTCAAAGAATAGAATGGTCAACGCGGTCGAAAGCTTTCGACAAATCGCAGAATAAACCAACTGCGGGACCACCATTTTCAAGGCTAGAAATTACTTTGGAGGTGAAATCCACCAAGGCATCAGTAGTGGACAAATTGGTTCTGAATCCAAATTGATAGGGAACTATTAAATCGTATTTCGCAAGGAAAGACACAAGCTTATCGTAAACTAGTTTTTCAAGGACTTTGGAGAACGTAGGCAACAAGGCGATGGGGCGATAGTTATCAACATTTCCTCTGTCACCCTTTTTGAAAGTATCCTCTAGAAAGTAATTACTATTTTATGATAAATTTATCTATTTGATATTTATTTCTCCAATTAAAACTGTATATTTCAAAACAAATCTAGCCATATGCATATAGATATTTTATACCAAAATAATTTTAAATTTATGTTCACGGAATAACATAATAGTTAGAGAGCATAAGTATCAAACTCAATAAAACTTGTAAAATTAACTAAATATCTCATTAATGCCTATCATGACTATGCAACATGTCTTTAAGACACAACTGGAATACCAAATTAAAGGAAGCGATGATGATTTTCAAAAATTATTTACTCTAGCACTACCGTAATTTAAAAATTAATTTAAAAAAAATTAATAAATAAAACTCACCAAAGGGAAGATAATATTTCAAACAAAACAGAGTAAAGGAATGCAGTGATGAAGAAAGAAAGTCACAAATTAAGTTGGTACACATTCTCATTGAGTGATCACATGTCTCTTTGATTGGTTCCATGTAGCCTATTGTGCTGAGATTGAACTGCAACCCAGTGGCTAGGTGTTCAAGTTGATATAATACCCAAATGTCGTACCATCTTAATTAAACACCTGCAACGCTGCAACCCCTACCATTGAGAAAGAATTTAAATTCAATCAATGTTTTCAGGGTGGTAATTTTAATTCATTTTTTAACAATGTGAGTCATGTTAGTTAAATGTGATGAAGATGATAATAAATTTCCAGTTTACAAATCGGCGTTTAGTTTTTTTTTTTTTCAAGTAAAATATTTTCAGTTTTTATTTAACACAACAAAAAGAAAAACTACTGAAGTTCACTTAAATTATTTAAAATTTAAATAAAACCAATAGATTTTACACAGTGCCTGATCAATTATGTAGTATATATATTTTAATTATACAAATATGCAATAAAATTGTCATATATTGGTATCAAAATGTTTATTAGAATGTTGGTTTATTTCACATTACTTTTGATTAGTTTTAACATCAACAAACACGTCAAAACATCAGTATGTTTTGTGGGTAATATTTTCTATAGTTTGATCAGTATTGTTGTATTGGAGTCAAACTATACATGGTGTCCAGCTTCCACCTTTACAAACTTTTCCAGGTTATTAAGCATGCCAAAACAAACAGAAAAATCATTTAAACATATGTCCGGAAATGCTTCGTTAAGCCGCTAGCCGCCATTTTGTTTTGTACACTTAAGAATTTTTATTTCCGTAATGGGTTGTTGTATGGAGTTCATATTTGGCATATACTTTAAGCACACCAATGCTCATTTTAAGAAAAAATATTATTTTTTTCCGATGTATATTTTCAAAATGGCGGCCATTTTAAATTTTTAAATTTAAATATCTTAAAACCCGTAAATTTTATAAACATTTTACTAGACACAAAAAAGTTGACAAATTAAATTATCTAAACAGTGATACCAAGTTTGTAAAGATCCGACAACAAATAACGGAGTTATGGTGGTTTTCCTGTAGAAAAACACTGATTTTGCACTATGATTAATGCCAATTTAGGTTATTTTAAAAGAAAAATCTCAATAACTCCGTTATTCGTTGTCGGATCCTTACAAACTTGGTGTCAATGTTCAGATAATTTAATTTGTCAACTTTTTTGTGTCTGGTAAAATTTTTATAAAATTTACGGTTTTTAAGATATTTAAATTTAAAAATTTAAAATGGCCGCCATTTTGAAAATATACATCGGAAAAAAATAATATTTTTTCTTAAAATGAGCATTGGTGTGATTAAAGTATATGCCAAATATTAACTCAATAGAACAACCCGTTACGGAAATAAAAATTCTTAAGTGTAAAAAACAAAATGGCGGCTATTTAGGTTATTTTAAAAGAAAAATCTCAATAACTCCGTTATTCGTTGTCAGATCCTTACAAACTTGGTGTCAATGTTCAGATAATTTAATTTGTCAACTTTTTTGTGTCTGGTAAAATTTTTATAAAATTTACGGTTTTTAAGATATTTAAATTTAAAAATTTAAAATGGCCGCCATTTTGAAAATATACATTGGAAAAAAATAATATTTTTTCTTAAAATGAGCATTGGTGTGATTAAAGTATATGCCAAATATTAACTCAATAGAACAACCCGTTACGGAAATAAAAATTCTTAAGTGTAAAAAACAAAATGGCGGCTATTTAGGTTATTTTAAAAGAAAAATCTCAATAACTCCGTTATTCGTTGTCGGATCCTTACAAACTTGGTGTCAATGTTCAGATAATTTAATTTGTCAACTTTCTTGTGTCTGGTAAAATTTTTATAAAATTTACGGTTTTTAAGATATTTAAATTTAAAAATTTTAAATGGCCGCCATTTTGAAAATATACATCGGAAAAAAATAATATTTTTTTCTTAAAATGAGCATTGGTGTGATTAAAGTATATGCCAAATATTAACTCAATAGAACAACCCGTTACGGAAATAAAAATTCTTAAGTGTAAAAAACAAAATGGCGGCTAGCGGCTTAACAAAGCATTTCCGGACATATGTTTATATGATTTTTCTGTTTGTTTTGGCATGCTTAATAACCTGGAAAAGTTTGTAAAAGTGGAAGCTGGACACCCTGTATACAGTAAATTTTTTGAAAGGTTTTACAAATAATTATAGCTCTGAAAGAAATTTTGTAAAAAAGGAATTTTTAAACTACAGGAACTAAAAATTCATTTTATCTTACATCTTTCCTGCCACTTTACAGCCTACTCAAGAGTTTTTGTGTCCAAAATAATTTATTCACATTATTTTTCCATTATATGTTATTAATAAGCACTTTTATGTAATAAAATAATTCTTGTATTGGGTAATTTTGTTGTGAAAGATTAAATGGCATTGCCAAACCACCAACTAACTGCATACAGATCCAGCACAGCTAGTTCTGATAGTTGAACCTATTGTTTGCTATTGGCTGGGGAACTCCATACATACGTCCCTTCGGTGTGTCGGACAACTTGCCAATTAAGCTAACCTTTATGAGAGGCACATTAAAATTTTTAGTTCATTTCATAGTTTAGAACATTATTTTTACCTATATCACTTAGTTTTTTCATTATTATTTTTTTATAACATTGTACAATTTTTTTATCAAACAGCACTTCTATTCCACTCATTTTATTTAACCTTTAATTTACGTAGAGGTTCAACGTTTGCTTTTGAAAAAATTACGAAACATTCTAACTTGAGTTTTGAAAAGTTTCAAATATGAGCAGATTAATAAAAAAGAGATACTACACTCACTAAAACAGCCAACTTGTGACCCAGACATAGCCAATGTTACTGTTATGCACTGGAATGTTCAAGGCGTTATCAATAAGACTGATGAAATTCAATTTTTGCTAAGTAAATTCAATGTATTATTTCTTGGGATATGTGAACATTGGTTAAATGTCAACGAACTTGCTGATATTGGTTTATCTGGCTACAAACTAGCTAGTGCCTATGGCAGACCTTCAGGCGTAAGGGGCGGTACTGCAATATTTCTAAGAGAAGATATAAAGTACCACGAGCTGAAATATATTGTGGAACTTTCCATTCCCAGTGTATGTGAGGTTTCTGCAGTATATGTCAATGAGTGGAACATAATATTGCTGGAAGTGTATAGGGTACCAGATAAAGGTAATTTTGATCTGTTCGTAGAAAGCCTATATAATATTATGAATGTTATGTCATTAAGGAATAAATATAATGCCTCTGTTTTGTTATGTGGAGATTTTAATGTAGATTTATTAGTTAATGATGTTTATGTATCTGTTTTTGTAAACTTGCTTAATAGTTTCAATTTACGATGTATTGTTTATGATGTCACTAGGCCCAACTTGGCTAGTAAGAAAGGGACATGTATTGACAATTTTGTCACATCAATTCATTCTGATAGGATTAAATCAGTTTTTATTGAGCCAACTGTGGTGTCAGATCATAATTCGCTGATTGCTTCTTTTAGCCTTTGTAGTAAGAAAGATGGAGATAAAGTAAATTTCCAAGATTATTCTAGAATTATTCGTCCTATTGAAGATATCAATGTAACATATTTTATTTGTTTGCTAAGAAAAGTTAACTGGTTGTTTATTTATATGCTGGGTTCCATAGATGAGAAATTTGAATCTTTTTTGAACATATTTTTAAATGTTGTAGATTTAGCCTTTCCTGTCAAGCAGGTTAAAGCTGGTACTGTCAAAAGTAGGCCCTATAAACCCTCTTGGTATACAGAGAGCTTGTCAAATCTCAAAGATCAGTGTCTTGTGTTTTATAGTCTTTTTAAGGATACAGGACTAGCTTGTTATAGAGAATCATATTTATTGTTAAGATCTAAATATAGAAGTGATGTTGCTAAAGCCAAGCGGGCTTACAATTGTGATAGAGTGCTTAAAGCTAACAATAAACCTAAGGGGTCGTCCATAAATTACGTCATCTGAAAATAGGGGGGGAGGGTCCAGATTGAAAATGACGGTAAGGTGATGTGCAAGGGGGGGGGGTCGGCTTTTATATGACGTCATTTTAAATATGATGTTTCATATCAAATTTTAACAGTAAAACAATGATAAATTCTAACATATTTCAACTATTATAAATTAATTGTCTATAAAATAAATTAGACTGTTTCAAGGCGTTGTTTTATAGTTTACTTTCCATTGAGAAAAAGTCATTTTGTATTTATTTCTAAAGGTAAATTCAGATTTGATTGGTATTTTTTTTTAGCTTATCATGTAGTGTTTGAAAAGCATTGTTTTTACTTAAAACGGAGGTTTGTTAAAAATGACGTCATTTTTAGGAGAGGGGGGGGGGGTCAGACAAATTATGATGGTAGGATGATTTTAGGGAGGGGGGGTCCAAAAATGGCCAAAAAGCGATGACGTAATTTATGGACGGCCCCTAAAGCAATTTGGTCTGTTATTAAGGAAAACATGAATACTAATGACAAAGGAGCAAGAAAACAACAGGTTGTAAATTTGACAAGCGAAAAATTTAATGATTTTTTCTTAAGTAATGTAAAATCAATCAAAGAGAGTATTCCAAAGTCTAGACATGATATGTTATATTATTTAAATAAGTTAAATTGTACTCAATCTACTGATGTTTTGCCTATTTTTACTATAGGTAGTGTAAGTGTTGAAGAAGTTTATAGCGCCATCTTGTCTCTTAGTAATAGTCTTAGCCTGGATGTATATCATATTAATTCTGTGGTTCTGAAGCTTGCAGCACCGTATATTGTCGAAATTTTGGCATACCTGTTTAACCAATGTATTAATGAATGTATATTTCCTATTTGCCTTAAGTTGTCTAAAGTTGTGCCTCTGTTTAAAAAGGGTGTGAAATTAGATTATAGTAACTATCGCCCAGTGTCAATTATACCTGTTATCGGCAAGGTTTTTGAAGTTCTGTTAAATAAGAGAGTTATCAGTCATTTTGAAAGGAACATTCTGTTTTCTGAAGATCAATATGGTTTCAGGCCTAATAGAGGTACATGTGATGCTATAGTTAGTTTCATGAAAAGCTGTATTTCTGGACTAGATGGAAAATGTAAGGTACTAGGTAGTTGGTACGACATGACTAAAGCTTTTGATACTATTTCACATGATGTCTTGTTGGAAAAACTTAAATATTATGGTTTTGATCAATGTTCTTTAAATTTTTTCAAATCTTATCTTACAGAAAGATACCAGAAAGTCTTTTTCAATGGTTGTTTTTCTTCATATCTACATGTAAGCTCAGGAATACCACAAGGATCAATTTTAGGGCCGACAATGTTTGTAATTTATATTAATGACTTGACTGCAGCTGTCAAAAGTGATCACATTAAGTCTTATATGTATGCAGATGATTTGGCGATACAGATTCATTGTAAACTTTCTGTTTTGGTGAACCATTTAGTAAATAATACAAATTCTATAATTGAAGATTGGACTGCTGCTAACTCACTATGTTTAAATACTAGCAAAACACAGAATATCGATTTTACTTTTGGCAACACCAATGAAATCAGTAGCGTTAAGTTTTTAGGTGTAATGATACAGTCAAATGTTAAATGGAATGTTCATATAGATGCTGTTTGTAAAAAGGTGTCTAAGGGAATCTTTATGCTTAGAATGCTTAGGGCCTATGTTAATATAGATGTATTGAAAACTGTCTATTTTGCTCATATTCAAAGTCATTTAGGCTATGGTATTGTTGTATGGGGACATGTTGGTGCTGTAAAGAGGATCTTAATATTGCAAAAAAGAGCTGTAAGAACGATGTTTAATGTCAACAGTAGAACTCATTGTAAACCGTTGTTTAGAGAACTCAAGATTTTAACTGTTACCTCGTTGTATATCCTAGATAGTTTGTTGTACATTAAAACTAATATAGATCATTTTCCTTTGAATAACACTGTTCATAACCATTTTACTAGGCAAAGCAGATTTTTACATATGAATCAGTGCAATTTTAAAACTACTATAAACAATTTCTGTGAACTCGGTATAAGACTGTTTAATATGTTACCTTGTTATGTTAAAGATGTAAAAAGATTTAAATGTGTTATTAGGAATATGTTAGTTGATTTATGTGTATATGACACTAGAGAGTTTTTTGAATATTTGAAATTGATAAATACCAATAGGCCTAACCAAAGTATGTTGTGATTTGCATTGTGATTTATGCTGTGATTAATTACTAAGTTGTTTGTTACTGCTGTTTTGGCTGAAAATTGTATTGTGACGTTGCTATACAAATTAATGTATTTGTTATTTGGCAATAAATGATTCTGATTCTGATTCTGATTCTGAGAACCTACACTAAAAAGATTATAATATTAACTATACACAACATTTGGAAACCATTTAGAATAGTATCTGTTTCTATTATATTTTTACATTGTTTAGAGTTGTTCAAAAACCTGCACATCATTATGGATTGTTTTACTATTTGACTGTATAAACTATACCAAAATGATAACATTACCAACTATTTATCAATACTAGCTCACAGCCCGTCTAAAATGACGGGTAACTTTTTAATGATTTTTCTAAGAGGTGAAGTGTCTTATAAGTTTCAGTGGCCTCAAATGTATGAAAACCATAAATAAAAACTAAAATTTTTCCATTTCTTTAGCAAAGTGAACCAAGAAGGTGAAGTGGAGTTATACAGTATAAAAATATAGATCATTCTTTGATATGGTTTCAAAATATAGTATGGGAATAACAAAATCCATAGAGATAATGAAACAGATTTTGACATTAATTAATGTATGAACCACCCAACAAGTTAGCAATAATAGGCCTATTATTTTAACAAAGGAGAATAACAAGGAGGAATACCACATTACTTGAAAAAAAGTTGCAATTGTACTTTAGGTAATTTTAGATAATTTTTATTTCTATTTCTTTATTCTTCATTTTTAAAGCAGATTATATTGTTGCAAGATAATACTTTAATATAAGTTACAACTCAGGCTGGGTAGGTGAGTGGTTAAAGAGCTCGCCTTTGAATCTGAAGGTAGCCGGTTCGATCCTGAGAAAAGTTAGTGCTTTTTGATGGTTTGATACTGGACCCAGCTGCCTTTGGTCATTGGGCTATTAATTAATGATCCTGACAAATGAAACAGCTGATATTTGTCAGTAACAAAGCTACACCTCATCTGATCCATTACAATCATCACACTCATCCCTTCAGTCATACTCACCTTAAAATACGCACCACAGAGTGCGTCGGTGTTTCAAATAAAAAAGTATATAAAAAAAAGTATAAAAAAGTATGATTTAACGACTTTGTAAATTTGCTCTGACAAGCAAACTTAAACTATAGCCCTAAGCCTAATCAACGCTAAAATTTATATACACACTCTGATGAGAAAATTGAATATTAACCTGTTCATCATCCTCCACTCACGTTTGAGTTTTCCGCATAGTTTGTATTTGATATACTACGGTATTGGTGTTCCTATGAAATTCGAATGAAAACCATGGTTTTTTAAATGCCGAGGAAATCTTGTTTAAGTTTGTCATTAAAAGTACAAAAAAAAATTAATGATAAACGGGGATGAAATATTTGCAATGTAGAAACAAAGGTCTTTATATATCCGTTTAATAATTTTACTTTGTAAAATTACATAAGTTGTAGGCCTATATGTAATTGTAATGTAATGTTGACAGCAGTATCTGCTATATGCATTCCACATGAGTGCAGTATTTGCGGATACAGCTTGTCGCTGCCTCGAGAGCAGATAGCAGCTTACCGCTGATGTCATACATCATTATGGTGATTGACCTCAGTCTATGGCATCATGCGGAGTCATTATGGCGACTTATGGGGTGATCAATAGAAGCCCATAAACATAACGCACCCCCCCCCCCCCCCCGCACAGTGTAATCGTGTATAACAGTAGGTGCATGCTGTAGAGAACACAAACATTAGGTGTAAAAGGGAAGTACATCGTCCTGTTCAGTAGATGCGAGTGCAGCCCTCATCTTGGATAGAAAATATCATTTCAGTGACCATTTAACCTATTTCTTACAAAAGTAAATCCTGTAAATCTTTCCTAGTGAAAAATAAACTACTTTTATCTAGTCTTTTACCCACGTGGAATATTATTAAAGGTATATATATATATCGTATGGCTCATTCAGCCAGCCACCATGGTTTAAGAATAATAAAAAAAAAATTCTGCGGTGCAGAGCACCTGAGTCAGTATAAGTAAAAATCTAAACACTAAAATAAAAAAAATAAAAATTAGATCTCTCTTTATAGAGCTAAATCCAGGGCGCTAAGCCATTGCAGCCCAGCTTCACTTGAGCTATGCAGACCGGCCAATCCTTCGGGGAAGGCACTCAGTGGGCACTCTTCGACTATGTGTTCCATAGTTTGATACTCTGCTCCGCAGTCGCATGACTGGTCTTGTGTCATTCCCCATTTGTGCTTCCAATAATTACATCTCCCCACTCCAGTGCGGAAACGATTGAGTATAGTCCACTGCTTCCGAGGAAGATTCATACCACCTACCGCTACGGTCGGGTCATCTATCAAGAAGTGGTTCCGACCTTGAAAAGCGTCCCAGGAGGAAGTCCAGTTTGTATGGATGGTGAAATTCGAGTCCATCAACTGGGAGGCTGTTCGTAGAGGTGGTTTTCGGGACCTCAATCGGCCCGCATTCTGGGGTAGGTAATCGTGGATGGGCAGCTGTGGAGCAGATAAGATCTTTGTGTATTCCCTAATGAGTGCATCCCTTCGTCTTATTTCAAGAGGAGCGATATTACACAGCACCGGGAGCCAGGGTACAGGAGTCACCATGAGTGTACCACTAATGGCTCTCATGGTCCTGTTTAGCTGGACGTCGATCTCTCTAACGTGCACACTATTTAACCACACGGGAGCACAGTACTCAGCAGTTGAATATACCAATGATAGAGCAGTTGTTCGCAGAACTTGTGCGTTAGCTCCCCATGTGGAGCCAGCAAGGTGATGGACAATGTTAGTCCTGGTTCTCACCTTAGCTGCCGTTTTTTGTAAGTGGCTTTTAAACGTGAGAGACCGATCTAAAGTGACTCCCAGATACTGTGGGTGGTCATTATGTTTCAACTCAACACCGTTGAATACGATTTTAAGCTTTTGGTTGGCCAGTCTATTATTCAAGTGGAAGCAAGCAACCTCAGTTTTTGTTGGGTTTGGATTTAGCTTCCAGGCTTCAAAATATTCACCGAGGGTCGTGAGGTCATTTGTTAGTGTTTCCTCAGCTTGTCGAAAATGCTGGTGTTGATATGCCAATGCAATATCATCTGCATATATAAACTTTAAGGACCGAGTTACAGGAATGTCGGCAGTATACACATTAAAGAGCAGTGGGGCGAGCACTGACCCTTGTGGTAGGCCATCCTTTAGTTGCCTAAACGTACTTTCTCTGCGTCCCAGATATACTTTTATCATCCTATTGGAGAGCATTGAGTTGAGGAGACGCAACAAGAAAGGGCAAGGAATAAGGTCGTAAAATTTAACTAGGAGGCCTTTTCTCCAGACGGTGTCATATGCTGCAGTCAGATCTAAGAAAGCCACAGAGGTTTTCAGTCTTCGCTCAAACCCATCCTCAATGAAAGATGTCAGAGCTAAAACCTGGTCACAACAGTTGCGACCAGGCCTAAATCCAGCTTGTTCGACAGGGATGCTGGCATTGAGAATAGGGAGGATTCTGTTATAAATCAACCTCTCTAGCAGCTTATAACAAACACTTGAGCAGCATTTTCCAGTTCTTATCAGTCCGTCAATGAGGAAGGACGCTCCGATAAGCCGCTCCTGAGTGTACACGTCGGCCCACTTGCTCGTGTCCAATCAAGTAAATTAACTAATTTAGTTATTTAGTAATTACTAATTTTTCTCTCAAGTTATAATTGGACGGTGATTATTTGTCTGAACAGTGATTGACATTATCTTTTCAAAGTGTTTTCCTGGGAATTAACTTTTTTTTTAAGTGAAGTGTCGTAGATTTTTCTGTTACCAGAATGAACTGCCTGAAATGCAATCGCGACGTGACTGGTGCGGAAAACACAGTAAAATGTGCGGACTGTAACGGATATTATCATGTGAAGTGTTGCCGAATTCGGTCTCTAGCCAAACTTACAGCGATGTCGCAACAGGCCATTGCGGCATGGAGATGTGAAGAATGTGCGAGTGAATCGTCAAGCCTTAAATCAGACTCCGACGACCCCAAAGTTCTCGAACTTTTACGAACGATTCAGCGTGACATTGCGGACTCAAAGCGTTCCAATAAAGCCGGGTTTGAGTCTGTTAATCAAAACTTAGCAGGTATGCAGAGCTCTATCGATGAACTCAAACAAAAGATAACCTCCGTAGAACTCGAAAATACATCCTTGAGGGCCGAGTGTGAGAAGCTGCACGTCGCCAATGCTTCACTCTCTGTGCGCGTGCGCGATCTGGAATCCAACATAGAGGACCTGCAACAGTACTCGCGTAATAGGAATGTGGAAATAAAAGGCGTGCCGGTAACAGAAAATGAAGATGTCTACCTTATATTACAGTCAGTTGCTAATGCTCTCGGAATCACTTACGATCGCCAGAGTATTTCAATTGCGCACCGGATTCCGAAACCAAAAGGGAAAACGTTTCACCCTTCTATAATAGTTCAATTTGTCAGTAGAACTACCCGTGCAAACTGGATCGCGGCTGCCAAACAAAAAAAATTGAAAACCACCGATCTTGTGTCTTCCTTACGCCCTTCTCCAATTTTTATTGTAGACCATCTCACATCACAAAACAAGCGATTATTGGGCTATGCCAAATCACTTGTTAAGGACGGCTATCTCGCATTTGCATGGTCTAAAGATGGAAAAATATTGGTCAGAAAGACTGCAGACTCGCGGGTTGCAAGAGTGTGGAACGTCGAGGAGGTCAACGACATCGCGCGGCCACGGGGTGCCAACGGTGGTGGCAGCAACAGCAGCGGCGGCGGCGGCGGCGGGTCCCAGGACAACGACGTAGATGTCAACAGGCCACCGATGGAGGACAAGTAATCACTGCCTGGTGTAGTTAGGTACAATAAGATGATTTAATATTACTCAGATTATTTGGCTATGTTTAGGAAATTTGGTACAGCACATATATTTTTTCTTTATTTTCTTTCATAATAATAGCCTACAATTTATTCATACTTATATTTTTATTGACTGAAATCACATTTTGTTTGATTTTGCATAGTTCAAATATAAACTCTTTTATCATTTTCAATTAAGTGTATTTAAGTAGAGTACTAAATTTAATGCTAATTACTAAATTCACGATGTACAAGTTTAAAATTTGTATTTTCGAGTACAATTTATTACTTTTTGCCTATTATTTTCAACTAATAATTTAACCTACTATCAAAATTCCTCTGATGTGTGTTGATTAATTTTGATAATTTTAAACGTCATACCTTTATGTCTATTCAAATAATACAAGCTTTTATTTTAAGTTATTAGGTGACTGATTTTTCTTTTAACTATCATTTTTGCATATTTTTATCTGCAGTTGATTAATATTATCCTAAAGGCATTACTATTCTCAATTTTATGTACATATCTTGTAAGGCATAGTTAGATCCCAGTCGGCTATGTATTTAGTCATAATAAGATTTCATATAATTTTTTTTTAACCCTATATAATATATTTTTTTTAGTTTTAATTAGTTGTAGGCAATTAATTTTAGCGTCAAGAGGCATACAACCCGATAATTTTTGTTCATTGTTACTTACAACTCGATAAATATGTAGGATGGTAGGTTCTTTATGAGTTACATATGTTCTATATAAACTTTTTTTTCTAATTGTTTCGGGCAAGGGGCCGATTGTTTTGGCACAATGGATGACGTAATTGATGAAATTGCTAATATCAGAACTGTAAATGCGTGCACATACAAGGAGGTACGTGATTTCAATTTCTTTTTAGATCAAAATGTAGTTTTAAAAGAGTCGATAACGATACTTAGTCTTAATATTCGTAGTTATTTAAAAAATTGTGATGAGCTAGAGGTTATTCTCAGTAGCTATAATTATAAATTTGATGTCATTGTTTTAACAGAAACTTGGCTGGATGAGAGAAGTGCGAATGTTTGTATGGATGGGTATGATGTGGTTATTAATAAGGAAAGTAAAAATCAGAATGATGGTGTGATTGTGTTCGTTAGTAAATGTTTGGCTGTGTGTTCGGAAGAGGTGTGTTTGCATGGCGCCACATGTATTAAAGTGGACATCACGTTTGGCGGTGAGCGGCTGTCGCTTCTGTCGATTTACAGAAGTCCGTCGAGTGATCTCGGGTTGTTCATTGACGATCTCGAATCTTATCTCGAAGGTAGGCGCGGGAGAGGGACGTACTGGCTGGTAGGCGATGTCAATTGCTGCATTTTGCCGGAAACGGTTAACAATTTTTCGCAAAGGTATCTTGATGTTATGTATGGGGCGGGATTTGTTAGCTGTGTAAATATACCGACTAGAGTTACAAATTTTTCTGAAAGTTGCATTGATCATATATTTACTGATTTTAAAAATACTAAATTTATTAAATCTGCAGTAATTAAATCTGGATTGACCGACCATTATTTTACAGTAGCTCAGATTCAATACAATTTTAACAAACAATCAGACGATTCACCTTTAAGCGATAAGAACACATATCTTGATTTGGAATTTGCGGGCCGTCTTATCTCTGGCTCGGATTGGTCTTCAGTTCTGAGCACCGCTGATGTTGATTTAAGTTGTAATAATTTTGTTTCACAGCTTCAAAAAATTATTGAGAGGGCAACGAAAATAAAAAAGTATTCATCTAAAACATCACGCATTAAACCCTGGATAACAGCGGGTTTAGTCAGATCGATCCGGACTAGAGATGAGATGAGCAGGCGGTTAAAAAGACAACCTTTTAACGCGAATTTAAAGACACGTTTTAAACATTATCGAAATATTTTAACACAAACAATTAGGTCTGCTAAGCAAATATATTACCGCAACAAAATCAACGACTCAAAAAATAACAACAGGAAAATGTGGGGAAACATTGCCGATGCCATTGGTTTGAACAAAACTAAAGAAAAATTCCCTGTCAAACAGTTTTTAGTTGATAAGGAAAATTATGAAACTGATGATGTTAAATTTGTCGCAAATAAGCTCAACGAATATTATGTAAATGTCGGGGCCAACCTAGCCAGTGGCGTTCCTCCAATATCCGAGATTGTCGTGAATGATGACGAGTATCGAGTGGACGCCGACTTCCGGCTGGAACCTATAACGGAGGCTGTGCTAAATCGCATTGTTGCCGGGTTAAAAGGCGGCTCAGCCCCCGGCATAGACAACATTCCTGCATCACTTGTAAAAAACTGTTTTGAGTACTTGAAACTTCCCTTACTTCACGTAATTAATCAAAGTATTAATCAGGGGATTTTTCCTGAAATATTTAAAGTGGGGAAAGTAATTCCGATCTACAAAGGGGGGGCAAAGGACCAATGTATAAGTTACAGACCGATCACTCTAGCCAGTGTGCTATCAAAATTACTTGAAAAGTGTGTAAGATATCAATTAGAGAATTTTTAAAATGTAAATAACATTTTGTTTCCCAATCAGTTCGGTTTTAGGAAAGATAAAAATTTAAATGGTGACTTATTTTTATTGACAAAAAATATTCATAACTCCATAGAACGAAATAAAAAACCTATAGTAGTTTTTATTGATTTAGCCAAAGCTTTCGATACCGTTGACAGAAACCTTCTTTTAAGCAAACTGGAGTGTATTGGAGTTCGTGGAATGGCTTTGAATTGGTTTCAAAGCTACCTAACGGATCGCTACCAGGTTGTCTCAATTTTTAATATTTTAAGTTCTTCCAAGAAAGTTGACTATGGAGTTTTACAGGGTAGCACTTTAGGACCTCTACTGTTTTTAATTTTTGTAAACAATCTAGGCAAACTCAATCTGGTTGGGGGTCAGATATTTTTGTATGCCGATGACACAGCCTTACTGTTTGAGGGCGACAGTTGGGAGGAGGCTTTTGGGTTGGCAGGGGGCGGTCTGTTCGCCGTCAAGCGTTGGTTTGATCAAAGTAGGCTCACGGTTAATATCTCAAAAACTAAATGCCTGCCTATTTCTATTAGAGCCGACTGCGATCCAGTTGACTTTCAATTGCGGCTGCATACATGTGGTGACCATAGTGTGTGTGTGACGTGTGAATGTGTTGAGTTAGTTTCAGAATATAAATATCTGGGTGTCTGTTTTGACCGTCGCATGAAATGGGACAGACATATTCAATACATCAGAAATAAACTTCGTAAATTCATATACATTTTTTCATGTCTTAGTAAAATCCTTGGGTTTGATTTACTCAAGACAGTGTACTTCGCGTACGTTCAGTGTGTCCTGCAGTATGGCAATCTAGCCTGGGGTGGATGTTTTCAAACTGTTCTTTCTCCCCTTGAAATAACTCAGAAATCGATAATTAAAGCTGCATTACAAAAAAATCGGCTATACCCCACGGATTTGCTTTTCAACGAATTTCGAGTTTTAGACATATCTCAACTATACATTAGAAGTTTAATTCTATACATTTATAAAAATAAAGACAGCTTGTTCGAACAGATATCACATTCATACTTAACACGGAACTCAGTTAATATAGGAATTTCTGCTCCCAGACTTGTCAAAACAATTAATTCAACCTCGTCACACTATATCGCAAATGTCGTCTTTTCAAAACTTCCAGACAGTATAAAAAACCCTCGTCCTAGTAGTGTTGGAACTTATAAAAAATCTTTAAGTGAATGGATAGTTGTAATTGGGAGGGGTCATATAAGGTCATATTTTTCGTCGCAGTATGTCACTAGGTAGAACCAATTGGGTATACGTCTATTGAGTGTATGTGTGTGTATGTGAGGGTGTGTGTGTGTGTGTGTGTGTGTGTGTGCGCGCGTGTGCGTGTTGAGGGAGTGTGGGGTGCGTGTGTGGTGTCTGTGACAACGAGTGTGAAGAAATTCAATAGTTGTATGGCCGTCTAAGATGAACTTGTATGTAAGGTGTGTGAATGGAAGGCCAAGTATCTGTTTTACAAAAAAAAAAGTTTTTGGGAAAAAAAGTTTCCCAAAATTTTGGGACGGACTCATACTTACGCATTAATTAAAATTCCGTAAAATGTTAATTTAAATAATCCTTGTATGTGCACGTATCTGTAAGTTAAATAATGTTGAATAATCTTTCTACTCCTATTTATTTTTTATATAAATAATGTTATATCATTTTCATAGCAGTATATTCTCGTAAGTTAAGTTTTTTTCCCCTTTTATACAGACTTACTTTATCATATTGTGTTTCAAGTATGGTGAGCATTTTGTGTTTGTCTTCCTTCATGGACTTATATGAACTCGTTCCCCACCCACAGGCATTTGCCCATGTGGGGATCAATTTCATTGTTTTATTTCATATTGATGTATTGTACTTAAAAGAGCTATAGGCCGATAACTTTCAGGCAGTTTTGGATCCTTTCCGGGCTTCAGGATAGCTATGATCTTGGATTTTCTAAATATCCCAGGCATGTCGCCGGTTTTCAGAGTGGTGTTAAAAACGTCCAGAAGCCACTGTCTAGCCTTGTTACCCGAGTGTTTTATAAACTCCGGGAAAATGTCATCCAAACCTGCTGCTTTGCCAATTGGCATCGCATCAATCGCCACTTCCAGCTCGTCGTAAGTGAAGGGTCTAGAGACTTCCAAGGGTGCTTGCCGACTCTCCTTTATCTCATTAAGCTTGAAATTAATTTTTCTGTCTCGGAAATCAGAATTTTTTCTCTTCTGAAATCACTACACTGAACAGGAAGTACGACAATGTATGTAGCGAAATAAAATTAATGAAAGCTCAGGTCCTGGATTTGCAACAATATAGTCGACTACAAAATCTAGAAATAGTTGGAGTTCCAGTCTCAACGAACGAAAATATATTTTCTATCCTGGAAGCAGTGTCACAAGCGATCGGTGTACCCTGGCGCCACGAGGACATCTCGGCCGCGGCTACCCATCACCGGCCACGGTCGCGTCCCCAGCATTGTCGTCAGATTCGTAAGCCGAGCGGTACGAGCAGAGTGGTATAAGGCAGCTCGAGCCAAAAAGGATTTTGATGCGGTTCACCTCAGCTCGCGCTTTCGTCCTGGGCCTATATTTGTCAATGAACACCTTACGGGGTTCACCAAAGCTCTCCTTAGCCAAGGAAAGAAGTTGGTACAGGAGCAAAAGATCGCCTACGCATGGGTCAAGGAGGGGAAGGTGCGGATCAAGGTCACCCCAGGAGGACGCGCAACGAGGGTTCGAGACTTCGAGGAGCTGGAGCGGGCAGCACAGGGATCTGAGGAGCGGCGCAGCGGGGGTGGCGACGAGGACGACGCACACATCTCTCATCGAGGTGCCAACACTACGTCATAAACTGTAAGGAACTAATGCTTTATCAAATTTAGATTCTCAATAGATGTTTAATTTCCTTAAAAAAAATTTTGTCCCGTTAACTATAAATTAGTTAACATGGTAAACATTTTTCAATAAAAACAAAGGTTTTAATTTTATATTAAATTTAAAAAGAGTGTGTTATTTTAATTTGTGATGCAATTAACAAGGTTCCAATGAAGTAATTTGTAAAATAAGTGATTTTTTACGATCAATAAACTATTTCTGTAGTATGATTTTTCCCTTTTTCAAGTAACTCGAGTTTTTTCCCCTTAAATACGAATGTCTGTTGTTAATAGATTCATTGGTGCAATTATAAAAGTAGTTAATTTGTCTGCTTTTTTAGATAGTCTATCATTACAATCAGCTAAGTCATTATTATTATTTATTAGTAAGTCAATACATTATCCATGTACATTCTAGAACTGACAGTAGTCAAAATGAGTAAATAGTTAATTGCCAGTAACATATTAATTTTATTTGATGATCGGAAATACGACTTGCATCATAATATTTTAGTTTTGAAACCCATTCTGTTGACAAAAACGTTTTACAGTATCAATAGGAAGAATTATTTTACCTTATTTTGTGCAAATAATATAATAGTTTACTGGAACCAATAATGTTAGTATTCACTGATAAAAGTGTCAGTAGGTTAATCACTCTTCATCATCTAATTATGGGTTTGTTTGATTTATTAAGTACATAAATTTCCTTAATTTCAATGTCTGTATTTAAGTTACTTTAGAAATCAGAAGTATATTGCCTCAATATTTTCTACTTGTTTTACTATTAGAATAAGCATTGAACATAGGGGTAAATATTTTAACTATTGTGGTAAAGTCTTTTGTGATCGGAGAAATAGGAAATTTATTAATTTATTATTTATTGGTACTCAAATGCAAATCACATGTAATAGCACAGTAAAAACCAATTGGACACCACATAATTAACTTCTTATCATCACAAATCTCTTAAAGCATTATCTGGAACAATAAACACATTTATCGGTAAGAAAATAACTTTGAGTCCGGTTGCTATCACTGAATAAACATTATCTCTTGTTTGTAGCCTGCGGTGTGCTAATCTAACCACAGCAATTTTTATCATTTTTAGTTACTAAATATTTGTAGATATTTTTGAATATTAGAATAAATAATTTGGAAGATTGCATCAGATGAAATGTTAAACTTTGTTCATTATTTACTTTTAGTTATACATTATTAGTTAGTGACAAAAATTAATCACTTATTAAGTATAACATAAGCTTCAAACGTTCTTTATTTTTGCGGTACTGTGACAGTAAATTAACGATCAATGTTTAGTTTAAAAAAAGTAGCTCTAGTTAATAAGATAAGGTACCAGTGAAAAGTGAGAATGAGAACAATATCCGCTGTCTTACGACTTTTTTCTGATTAACAAAATGCCAACGGCTGAGGCATTGAATGTTGCTCAAAATTATGGGAAGGGCAGGAATTGGGAACTAATCAATTTTTTTTCTCTTTTTCTCTTTTCTCTCGTTTTCAATTAAATGGATGAAGATTTTATTGATGATTATCGAAAAATAAGAAGCACTGTTATTGACGATTTTACACAAATTGGGTCTTATTTTAGAGGGGGGAGTAGTAGTATTAAATTTTTTCACGCAAACATTAGGAGCTATAATAAAAACATTGATAATCTTTTAGTTTACCTTCAGGGGACCAAAATAGACTTTGATTTTATAATATTGGGTGAAACTTGGCTGGGGGATAGCTGCAATGGGGTAAATTTGGACGGGTATAAAATATTAAAAACAACAAAGGGGAGAAACCAAAACGACGGTGTCCTTGTGTATGTGAGTGAGCGTGTGAGTGTGTGTGAGTGGCGGGAGATCGAGATTGCCGACGTGTACGGACTGAGCATAGACTTTGCTTGTCGAAACAAACAATTTAACCTTACTGCCGTTTATCGGACACATGACAGCAACCTAGACGACTTTACCACAGCACTGGGTGACTATTACAGCGGAATGCACAGAAATAAATCTTACTTATTTGTTGGGGACGTAAATATTAACATTTTGAATAGTGACTACAAAACTGAACCGTACTTGGACATTATGTATGAAGCTGGATTTATGTGTGGAATTCACGATCCTACTAGAGAAACTGAAAACAGCAAATCACTAATCGACCACATATTTGTAAGGCACGAACCCTCTGACAGCATTACAACTGCAGTGTTAAGGACCTCTATTACTGACCATTACTGTATTGCCCTAGAAATACAACTTTCACACGGACATCTTCAACACTCACGCACGTACATAGATATAACTTTACTCAGCCAACTTGTAAATTATCAGGATTGGAGTTCGGTTAGCAAATTTCCTGATGTCGATGGAAGTGCAAATGAATTTGTAAGCAAATTAAAATCCCTTGTAACTAAAGCAACTAAATATTCATTTAACCGTAATGACTGCAAAAAACTTAAACCTTGGATAACTGAAAATCTTATCAAAGCTATTAAAAAAAGGGATAAATTAAGTAAACTTGCAAAAAAACAGCCTTTTAATACAGAGTTAAAACATGTTTACATTTCATTTAGAAACAATTTAAATATGCGTTTAAGGCTTACTAAACAAAACTATTACAGGAATAAAATCAATGAAAGTAATAACAACCCTAAACTTTTCTGGCAAACAATAAATGAACTGGCAGGTAGGCTGAAAAAGAAAGACATATTTCCCTTAGACAAGTACACTGACACAACCGACTCTGACTCAGAACCTATGACTGACTTAAAGAAGCAGGTGGCCAATGAGTTTAATGAATATTTTTCACAGGTTGGATTTAATCTGGCTCAAAATATTGACTCTAGCGGCCACCCTGTTGTAAACGACACTGTGCATGCCACCGACTCCCTGTTCACTTTAAGACCAATCACCGATACTGACTTATTGAGACACGTTACTAGTTTGCGCGGCGGCTCGGCTCCTGGGTATGATTGCATCTCTGCCTCATTCTTGAAAACACACTTCAACACACTGAAAACTCCACTGTTACATATCATTAACTGCAGCATACGCTCTGGGCGGTTCCCCGATGCCTTCAAGCCAGCTAAAGTGATTCCTCTACACAAATCTGGAGATTTCAAGATTAAATCAAACTTCCGCCCGATTAGCCTTCTCAGTGTTTTTTCGAAAATTCTTGAGCGGACAGTCAAAGAACAATTTACTAATTATTTAGAGGCGAATAATATTTTTTCTGAATGCCAATACGGGTTTAGAAAGTCAAAGAATATCAATGATGCTCTTTTCAATCTTAACAAAGAAATAAATAAGGCTATAAGTAATAGTAAAAAATGTTTGGTTGTTTTTTTAGATTTAGCCAAAGCCTTTGACACAGTAGACCGTTCAAAATTACTTGAAAAACTAAGGTGCGTTGGGGTTACAGGTAATTCTCATAACTGGTTCAAATCATATTTAGAAAACCGTGAACAATTCACAACTATAAATGGGGTAAATAGTGAAACGAGGGCTGTAGACTATGGGGTTGTACAAGGCAGTACGTTAGGGCCTATCCTTTTTTTAGTATACATAAATAATATTTCAAAAATCAATTTGTCAGGTCAACTTTTTCTATTCGCCGATGACACCGCTATATTTTTTCAGGGAGATAGTTGGGACGATGTTTTTGAATTAGTGGCGAGGGACTTATCAAGGGTTAAAAAGTGGTTTGATCAAAATTTGCTGACCTTAAATGTAACAAAAACGAAATTCATGCCAATCTCACTCAGGCAGAATGCAGGTGCAGAAATTAATGGAATAAAATTGCACTCCTGTGGTAATCATACAAACAATAGTTGTCATTGTGCGAGTATAGAGAGAGTTGACACATACAAGTATTTGGGAGTAGTTTTTGATAAAAGTTTATCATGGAAACCTCAAATAACTTACATAAATAACAAGCTACGTAAATTGATTTTTGCTTTTTACCAATTAAGGGAAATTTTAACTTTAAAAGAAATTCGTATGGCATATTGTGCGTATGTACAGTCGATTCTGGAGGGTGGTATAATTGTTTGGGGGGCTGCCTTTCGAACTACTCTCAATCCATTATTTGTTACACAGAGGACCATCTTGAAGACGGCTCTCGGAAGGTGTCGGCGGTATCCCTCAGATGCGTTGTACACAGAAATGAACGTTTTAGACATTAGGCAACTTTTTATTAGGGTTATGCTTTCCTACATATTTAAAAACAAAAATAACATTTTTGAAAATACTGTACACACGCATTTGACGAGAAACTCTACCACCGCAGGTATTCGACACCCACGACTAGTCAAAACATTTTCAATCACAAACTCTTACTATATATCACACACTCTCTTTACTAATATTCCTGATCATCTTAAAGACTTCAACTGTACGCTTTCCACTTACAAACAAAAAATCACCAACTGGTTACGTACGACCGACAGATTAAGGATAGAAAACATAATGCTTTCCAACTACAGACAGCGATAACACTACTATGTCTTTTCAATGAATGGGCGAGAATGAGTGAGTGGAGTAGGTAGATTATATTAGTGAGTACATGTGTGAGCGTTGCGTGTGAGCGTGCGCGTGCGTGCGTGTGAGTGTGTGTGTGAGTTTGCGAGTGAGTGTGTGTGTGTGTGTGTGTGTGCGTGTCCGTCCGTCCGTACCTGGGGTCAACGATGAGTGTGTTAGGGGGGGGGGAGTTCTAGGGGGGAGGGGGGTTTCGTTTCACTTTCTTTATATTATCTGTCTCAAGGCCTCCGTATCAAACATCAATCAAAATAATAAAATATTATGTCAATCAAAGAAAAGATTAGCAGTTGCATTGAACCGTCTCAACTTAATCTTCTTCCATTTTGTTTTTTATTTTATTTTTTAGTTAAATTCTTTTTTTTACAAAAAAGATAACGTAAATTGTGACTCATTCTCACAGACAGGCATTAAGCCTTTGTGAGGATTAATTTCACTTACTTTAGCTAACAATAAGACACTTTACTTATATGTTGCTTATGTAAAATATGTTGCTTGTAAAAATTTAACTATGTATCTATTATGTGAAATAAAGATGTTTTGAATTTTGAATTTTTTTTTGTCTGCAGACGTACGCACAGGTTTTGAAAGTACGGAGAGGCGTTTTGCAATTTCACGAGGGCTAGGCTGTGAGGCATCGTGTTTTTCACTTGATTTACCAGTGGAGAGTTTCCTGAGCAGAGACCAAGCTTTCCAACTACTTTTGGTGAAGTTCAGGTTCTCGACAGTTTTCACCCACTTCTCTATCCTGGAGTTGTCGAGAGAGTTAAGGAGTTGGTCAGCTACATCTCTGTCAGCAGTGTCTGTAAACTCACTGTAAAGATCTTCGCACTCTCTGCTCCATCCTGGTATGTATTCTTTTCTAAAACCTCTTGGGATTGTCGCCTTAGCGGAAGACAGGACAAGGCAAGTGAACCGATCGTAGTTTTTTATTTTAGAGGGGATGAACCTGATGCCGCTATCAAGCCTTGATGAGAAGGCCTCCCACTCAGCTTTATTAAAGTTTTACCTAGGCCGAGGAAAAGATCTTACGAGAGGAATTTGCATTCCTACTGATATTATTACAGGCCTGTGCTGAGAGTGGGGGAATGCACCAAGGACCATCCTGGAAGTAGGCACGGGTGTTGCTGATGGTTCACGGGAGCAAAAGCACAAGTCTGGAGAGTACCCACGACGCCATCGGGCTGAATGGAAGGTGTGTGGGTCCTTGGCATTATATACCAGGAAAAGGTTGTTATTTTCAGCCCAGCTTGAAAGACGAGTGCCGTTGTCATCATCGGACGAGTATCCCCACTGGGTATGATGACTGTTGAAGTCACCTACATATACCACAGGATGTTCAAAAGTTGGGAGAACTGTGTCTGACCACTGGGTGTTTGGTGGTTTGTATACATTTACAATAGTAGTCGCAGACACCTTAACAGCAACAACAAATGTGTTGTTATCACAACTTTTGTGGGAGACTGATACGTCGTCTATGTCCTGTCTAACGTACGTCGCCACTCCGTAGACCCTGTGACCTATTTCCTCCACAAGCTTATATCCTGGGATGTTGCCCCTCGCACTGTTTTCTAAGTCTTCTGCATGTGTTTCTTGCAGTGCGAGGACATCGACCTCATTTTCCAGCAGCACCTTGCTGAGGCAGTCACTTTTAGATTTGCTCAGACCCTCTACGTTAAAATGACAAACATTTAAAACACAGCCTAAGTTTATAAATTGGCCCTGGAAAGGGCCGTTTGGATTTTGTCTGGCAGATGGCATAGCTGAGAGATCACTGTGTGTGACAGTTCAGCTGCCAAAGTTGTTGTTCGTTTAGCACCACCCGGGGAGTACGTGCAACTTTAATGGAATGCTGCGGACGCGAACAACATCACCCCCATTAAAGGTAACAAGGCACAATCTAAGCTCGAGACAATGCTTTGAGTAAGGGAGGAGTTGTGTCCAATTTTTTTTGATTTTTTGTCAAATTATTGTGTATGTGGAGTTGTTCATATTACTGACAAATTTTGAAAGAAATTGGTAATCTATACTTATTTAATACGCTAAGGTTTTTTTTTTGTGTATAGAACTCCTCCTACAATTCTCAACCGATTTTTAAGTTTTTGGTGTCGTTGGATAGGGTGAGAATCTGATTTTAAATAAGGGTGCTATACACAAATTAAATTTGAAATTTCCCATAAGAATAACATTGAGATTGGTTTGAGCATTTAAAACATCTGTTAACGTACTGCTGTAGTTTTTGTGATAACTGATATTCACAAGATTGGCTTGGTCGGATGTCATTGATTTAGAACTAAATTTTTTTTTGTCTACGCTATTGGCATTTTAACTTTTGTATTGTAACAAAATAAATTGTTTGATGTCGATCAACACATGCACTAATTATAATAAATGTATTTAAGTCCAGGTGTATTTTCCATGATTTCCATGTTCCTGAAGCAGTTTAACCCTTTTACTGCCGACGAGCGCAAATGCGCACGTCGGGGTTTGTGCTAAAATTGCCGACGTGCGCAATAACGCTCGTCGGCTATCTAGCGAAACCTGCCGACGTGCGTTATAAAGCACGTCAATATATATACATATATATTATAAATATATATATAAATATATATAAATATTTATAATATATATTTATATATAAATAAATATCTATTTTTTATATATTTCACCCAAATTATTTATTTATTTATTTATTTATTTAATATTTATTTATATGTATAGGTCACCCGAGCGATGACGTCATCGAGGTTAATGACGCCACCGATGACGTCATCAATGACGTCATCGCCACGTCATTTCTGCAACATCATGGGTGTGACGTCACAGGATGACGTAATTGGCGATGACGTCATCGATCGCGTCATTGATGACGTCATCGATGACGTCATCTGTGGGGTCATTGACCTCGATGACGTCATCGCTCAGGTGACCTTGAACTGGCCCAGCAACCATACTTTGCCACTATTTATATATATAATACGTATATAATATAATATATATATTATATACATATTATATATATTATATTTATATATAGTATATATATAAATATAATATATAAATATAATACATATATATATATATAAATTATTTTAATAAATTATATATAAATTATTAATTATAAATTATATATAAATATAATATACATGTAAATATATATATATATATATATATATATATATATATATATATATATATATATATATATAATATATTTACATATATATATATAATATAATTTTTATATATAATATTTTGTTATATATATATAATATATAATTTATATAATTATATATAATCTAATATATAACTTTTCTGTTTGTTTTTTGGTTGGTTTTTAATGGCTGTTCACAAACTCTTAGTGTGAAGTGTTTCTACCTCGATTTCACAAAATTTCAAAAACTGATCACAACTTTTTCAATTTCCAACGTAAGGGCATGAAAGTTTGTTTATGTAATAACATATGCACGCTCTACAAACTAAAATAGTTAGATTTTTGCACGTATTCGTTTTAGGTATAGTTTTTATAGGCCAAACCTGAAAAAAATAAATATTTTTTGTTACTATATATATTTATGAAAAAAAATTATATATATATCTATATAATAACAACCACTTTATGTTTTTATCAAGACAGGCAGTTTATTAGGAACAAAACAAGACCTTATTTATGAAATTATGATGAAAAATAAAAAACATACTCCATTTTTTGTGAAATACTGAATTTTCCTCAAATCAGGCCTGGCAGTCTTCGCACTATAGTCTTACCACGGACCCGGCATTTTTCGCGACGTGCGCGCTTGCGCTCGTCGGCAGTAAAAGGGTTAATCACATCATAATTAGTTTAAAGTTTTTTTTACCATTAGAGGCAATTGGGTATTTCATTTAATATTTTGTGGACTAAACTTACTTACTTCAGGCTTCGCAGTCATAAAGAAGACATTCATTTGGGGGTATCAATTTGGGATTCATAAAAATACAATAAGTCAGCTTATAACAAACTAAGCCCATAACAAGCTAGTGGGGACTAAAAGTTTTGTGATTTCCTAATGTTCAGTTGTGGTTGTGTGTACGCAGTTGCTCACCGACGTCCGAGCAATCATCTCTATTGAGTTGTTTGTCCTGAGATCTGCCGTTGACAAGAACAGTCAACATGTCAAAGGTTCATGTCGCCTTCTAGGCTTTGAATTCTCAGTTCGCAATTTAAAAAATTAAAAAACTTTTTGACGTCTACTTTTTATTTAGCGGTTCAATGAATCAAGAACATGTTTGTTAAGCCTCAAGAGAAACGTGGGTTAAACCTACTTTGCATTTCATGCTACAAGCAAACTGAATATCGTTATGATATTGAGTGAGAAGAATGACTTTTAAAGTATGCAAAATATTTATTGAAGGTAGTCGATTATTTGATGCCCGGTTATCCCAACAGTCAATGATCTTCACCCTTTACTAACTTACTACTCAGTGTCCAGTATTTAAAAACCCTATTTCAAAACAGCAAACATTACCCAATTGTCCACAAGTATAAAAAAATGTATACTACTATTTTGATTTAGATTTTTTTTTGTATTGAAGCCTATGGATTATTTAAGTTTTTCTATCAGTCAATGAATTATTTAAATTCATACGTGGTAAATATATTTTGTGTTTGAATATCGAAATCTTTTGATTTTTGAACCACCCCCGGCCCCAATTAGTTCGGATAACCGATTCTCTGATGTAATTCCAGTAATTAAATATATGTGTAAATGAATATACAATGCATTTTTTTAGTTTAATTGTACCAAGTTTGTTAAATTCTTTTTCAACATTTCTTTGTCAAAAGACTTTTTTGTTAAATTGTAAAATAATTTTCTAAATTAAGCATAGCCCCAATTAAAATGCTATAAGTTAAAAATCATTAAACCTGAATATATTATGAACCTTAACTAAACTACAAGTTCAGCTAACAGCAATATACAAATTTATATGGTCTTAAACATGATGAACATACTTATACCCCGTTCAAAATAAATGCGCGGTCGAAATGCAGATTTCAATTTCTTCATTTTCTCCTGTTTCTCCCAGCACTGTCAAGAATCCAACCAATCTCAATCACTGAAAATTATTACAGCTGTAATGTCTTATGTCATTTTATGCCAATGTTTTGCCTTTTCGTAAACAAATATTCTTATTTGACGTTTGAGATGTAAAAAGAAGCGCTTGCAGTGGCAACTAAAAGGAGTAACATGCTTGATCACCAGCACTTTTTTCTACTCTTTTTTAAGGGTAAAATTAAAATAACATTTGATTATGAAGAAAATATTAAGGCAAATCAGGGAGGTATTAATGGAATTTCCCTTGTGGTGGGAAATAAAATTCTGTCCCTCTAGGGCACATTAATTTTTAACGGGTTATAATCATTATTTTCATTAGTACCTTTACAACCACAATTAATTGTATTTTAAAATAAGTTATTGAAATGTAAATAACAAAATAATAAGTTGTATATGATAATTTTAATTATTAATTTTTGTCCCAATTATTATAGAACAGAGACAAACTATCCAATCCAGCCAATGGGGAATCGTTACAATCATTACTTGACAACTAATTAATTGAGTGTCTGGTCTTCTCTTTGCCATGTGCTGTTTCACTGTTTCATTAACACGTTCGCTACCGATCGGCGCATATATACGCCGGTAGGACGATCAAATTAGACCGACCCTAATATTGAACGTCACTGATGGACTGGAGGTATTAAATTTGTCATTAGCTCAGACCGGAAATAAAAATATGTTATAATCAATTGAAATTAAATATTCTTGCTTGCAACAATGTTACTTTTACTAAATTGCTTATGTTTCTATGGTTTTGACGAATTTTAAAAACGACGCATATGTGAGCCGTCGGTCAATGGCATCTCTTCCTATAGTGTCTATAGTGTCTCTTCCTGCCACGATCCATCTTAAAAACAAACTAACACACAACTGCTGAGAACAAACATAACCTCAACTTCACTGAAAAACACGTAGTACAGCTATGATTCGACGGGAAACAGGTGTACCAACTATATAATATATTGTAGTTGTAATACACCATATTATTATATAGTACACACTATATAATAATATGGTGTATTCAGTACAACACCATATTATGGTGTTGTACTGAATACACCAGTCATCAAATCCAGAGACCAAGCATCCCACATGTGTGTCATATATCCCCGAAAACTGATATAAAATATCAAGGCATAACAAGGGACCAATACGATCTGAGACGTATTTGTATAAGCCGGGGACACTGGCGCACATGTGGGACGTCGGTCTATTGGAATGGTCCGAGCGGCGCACATTTTTGACGGCGGTCTGTGGCAAAGTTGTTGTGGCGCATAAATGGGACGGTTGGTCTATATTTATGTCATTTTTTACAATGTCGGTAGCGAACGTGTTAAACACGCTGCGCCATATCACGAAAATCCTATACTATAATACGAGCAATGTCTGAAGGGATGTGTGTTCCACGATCTCGAAATCTAGCGGTTAGATTTTGCTTAAACTTTGCAATTAAGAGTGTTTTGGCCCAAAAATAAGTTTAGAAAAGGCCTCAATCACAGGAAAAATTGAATTTTGCCTAAATTTAAGTTTAAAAATCATAATTATTAACATTGGTCTTATGAGTTGCTATTTTGGTTACAAAATAACAACGAAAGGTTTACAAAAATAAAGGAACATTGATGTTAAGCAGACTTTTTGAAACAGCTGTTAACTGTGAAGGGGTAGGCCTATAGTTGGTTGTTGGGGGAAATTTAATAGCTATATTACCGTGACACAATATCAAAACTGAATTAAAACCAACGAGCAAGGCTCGGTTAACCTGTTACTGGCCTTAATTCTGGATACCAACAATAAAAATACTATTTTTTATGATTGAAAACGATTTTGCAGCAGAATTGCTTCGTTCGCCAACAATGTTGATCACAATTATCCTCTATTCATTGGGATTGCTAATATTGAATGCAGGGCATGACAGTGGGTAACTAAGGACATATTCAAACCGACCTTACACTCTCAAACTGATGATCGCATTGGTATTTGAAAGCTGTGCATTAAACTTTTTTTTTGTTATAATAAAGAACAAACTAAAATTATTAGTTAGTGTTTCGTAGCCCACATAATATTTTTTTAACAGTTTGTTTTCATAAATAGCTCAGCATTAGGAAATAAAATCAAATATATTGTTCCATGTGGATGAAATGCTGATTGAACCACTATAATGAAGTTTGCTCTTATTTCCTTAACTAATAAAATTGTTTATATTCCACTTTTGATCCTTAAATTAACTATATCTATAAAAGCGAAATACCACTCACTGACTGACTCATCACGAAATATCAGAAACTACCAAATATATTTTTGTGAAATTTTGAACACAGGTTCGTCTTGCCTCTTAGGTGCTCACTAAGAAACGATTTTGCAAAACTTCTACACGGCTCCACCCCACAGGCCTTTGAAATTTCAATATAATGTTATGGGTATGGAAAAATTCAAAAAGAAATTAAGAAACATGTGGGTTTGAAATATGGAGTGATCTCTTCGCTCATAGGTTCTCAATAAAAAAAAATTGTTCTGTTCACCTCCTTTAGGGCTGCGCCCCACAGAAGCTCACAATTACTGTGTAGCCTAGGTGTTGTAGTTTGGCATGTACAATTCTAGTAGCTCATATGTACTCACTAGGAAACTATTTTGCAAATATAGTTTTTGAAGCACTTTAGGGCTCCGTCCCAATAGACTTCAAAATTACTTTAAGGTTCCGGGGTTGAAATTTGACATGGACGTTAATCTTTGCTCATAGTTACTTACTAAGAAACGATATTGCAAATATAGTTTTTTTAATTCTTTAGGGCTCCACCCCACAGGTCTTGAAAATTACTCTAGGGCCTCCAGGGTTGAAATATGACATGGATATTCCTCTTTGCTCAAAGGTGCTCTTTAAGAAATAATTTTGCAAATTTCATTTAGGGCTCTTCCCCACATAACCTCAAAATTACCATATATCTTAAGGGGTTTAAATTTAACATGGATGTTTCGTTTTGCTAACTATTTCTCACTAGAAATTAAGCATAGATTTTACAAAGGTTTTGAAAATAGGCCTAAAGTTTTTGAAGTTCTTTGGGTCTCCACCCCGCATGACTTCAAAATTAATCCAGGGCCTATAGGATTGAAATTTGACATGGACATTCCTCTTTGCTCATAGGTGTTCAATAAGAAACGATTTTGCGAATTTCCTTCAAAACTCCTCAGCAAAAATCCTCAAAATTACCATAGATCCTTCGGAGTTTTAATTTAATGTTTATGTTCCGTTTTGCTAATAGGTGTTCACTAAGAAACAATTTTGCAAATACATTTTTTTATGTTCTTTAGGGCTCCGCCCCACAACTTCAAAATGAATGTAGGCCTAAAGGGTTTAAATTTGACATGGTCATTCCTATTTCCTCAAAGGTTCTCATTAAGAAAAAGTTTTGCAAAATTCCTTCAGAGCTCCACTCACACACTTCAATGTTTCAATGTCATTCTTAAAAAAGAAGATTTCGTTTTTCTTTAAACAAATTTTAGTACCTATAAAATGTTACAAATTAAGCTTTATTATCCTTACTAATTAGATATTTGAATCGAATATCGGACACGTGTAGCTGTTTATTTATGTGTTTACTGTATTATTGTACTGTATCAACTTTATAAATAAAATTCAGAATATTGTAAAGCAATAATGTTTTATCAGTGGTTTTTCGTCATCTGTTTATTGTAGATTTCTACATTATTGAGAACTGTCCATAAAACCTGCTATTTATTAAAAGTAATAATAATAACAAAATACAGTTTTATAAAATAGACTGCTTTTAACATACTGTGAAAGTAAAGTAAGTTTCAGTAACTTAACTAAATCAAATTTAAACCCGAAGACTTAAGAAGAAGTAAAATTGTTTTACAATCTCAGAAGAATAACGTTGGTTTTATAAGAAGCCGGCTTGTGGAAACACAAAAGAAAACTTGTGAATCTATAGTCCAAGTTGGAGGAACCATTGCCGCCTGAGTCATGTCTTGTACTCACGACAGTATTAACAGTGAAAATTATTCTTTCGGAAGTTTTCTTCTAATCTTTACTTACCGCTCACACTTTTCACTTGAAATGTTCCATTCTTCTCCAATCAATTCATGACAATAAGGTTTTCTTAGTGTTTTTGAATAAATAAACCCTTTTGAAAATGTATCCAAGTAATTATTGTACCGTATAAGAAAAAAATTTAATACCAACACACAAAATCACAATGGGGTCCCCAACACAATGGGGATATCCCCAAACACTACTATTGGGGTACTACTATTGGGGTATATGTTGTATTGGGGTAGTCAATTACAAAATCATATGTAATAAATTTTGTCATAAACTCTTAAACGTCTTATTTTTATGTTTAGACGGGTGGACTTTGGTTGGATTACATTTTTATTCCTAAACTTCACAAATTCCAAATGTTTTAAATAGAAAAAAATCCAAACCCATTGGCTTAAATCAGTGTTTACCCTCTTACAGTATTATTTGTTGCAAACATAATTTTTAATTGAACAACAACGCTGAGAAATTTAAATAAACATTATGTCAACCAAAGGCCTACAATGACATTTGACCAACCTCTAATTGATAATTCCAGTAATCCAGGCTTACCGTTGTAGGCGAGGGGGGGGGGGGGGAGCGCATACGGACTGGGGAATCATGTCTGCTTCAATATTGCACATACTGCTGACGTCATGCCCCCCCCCCCCCCCAAACTTCCCCAGAGAGGGGTGGATTGGCCCAAAGCGGTCTCTGTTGAAAAATTTATTAATTGCATTGCATCCCCGTTTCTGTCTGTTTTATTAACAAATCAGATGCCTTTAGGGGACGCTGATTTTTGTGGCTGATCATTTTGTGCTTTCGCTAATGAACCATAATGTATTTGTTATTGATAAACATTCACTTGGGTGTACACTGTGAAGAGGATGAAGCAATGTTGCTATAGCTACGATATTTATCGTAATAACATCATATCAATCTATTTTACATTTTCATTATTTGTTAATAACAAACCATTATATAGTTATCTCATTAAAAATTATCATTCAAGGCAATTATACAACCATAAATTTTATCCTAGTTTACTTTGAAATTTTTTATTTTTGTAATAGTTGAGTCAATCTCCAAAGCAAATAAGAACAATTGTTTTTACAGCAGCGTTGGCAACGCTTGCAGGTAACAAAGAGGAAAATGTAGATTTTTTAACACATTTTTAAACTGACACCATTGCTGTTATGGGATGTAGTTCACCTGTGGCCATCTTGATTCGACCCTTCCCCCGGTAGTCCACGCAGATCTAACTCCTGCTTATTTTGTTACAGGTTCTACTGGGACCTGTGCATGCTACTCCTACTAGTTGCCAACCTCATCATTCTCCCTGTTGCGATCTCCTTCTTCAACGACGACCTCAGCACCCGGTGGATCGCCTTCAACTGTCTCTCGGACACCATCTTCCTCATTGACATCGTCGTCAACTTTAGGACAGGTCAGCATCAATGTCTAGGGTTTAGTTTAAATACAGAGTGTTCCGCAACCATTGGACCAAATATTAACAAATTTATTCCGAAGGTAAAATCAAGTAAATATTATAACACGTTCCCATCTGATTTTCAACTGTCTGTCTTTATGGTTTTTTAATTAATCTATTATATATTTTAAGTGATTTGAGAAACGGAATTCAAATTTGCTTAAACTGTTACGGCCCAAATTCAGATGAATTTTTACATTTCTAAATTTTAAGTTTTCATGATAGAGTGAAATTTAAATTCAAATTCAAATTACTGAAAGCATAATAAATTTAAAATTGTAGTCTATTTGTTATGAAAAAGTTTATGAATTTAATTATCTATACCAGAGTGCTAAGAGCTTAAAGATCGAGCGACAAAAATAGAGATGGAGGTGAATGGAAGTGATGGTGAATGGAAGTGAATGGAGGTGAATGGAGGTGATTTAGAAATAAATTCTAAATCATGAAATTTTGTTTACAAAACTAACAAAACGGTGTATTTTTGTAAAGAACAAACATAGTTTGTTATAATTTCTCCGATGTGTACCTTCAATCCTTTCAATTTTTGGTGTGCTTCGTTAGATAATTACATTTTTTACTTATAAATGCAGTAAACTGTTATTACAGTTTGGTTTTGAGACAATTAAGTCATAATAAAATTTAAAATGGCAACCATTTAAAACCATACAAGTTATAAGTCTAAAAAATCATTTAAATTTGTATTTTATTATAAATAAGGGTTTTGCTAAATTTTAATTCCGCTCCTCAAATTGTTCAAAAGATTTGATTGACTATTACAAAATTACATATATAGTTGGCGAGTCAGGAGAAGAGACCTGGCAACAATGCTTTCATATTGAGTCCAGGTCTCTTCTGGACATCAATTTAGTAGACATACAAACTAATTGATATTGCAATATTTGCTTGTCTTTACTTTATGTACCCCCATGAAAAATTAATATCAATTAATTTTTGTGGTGATATCTTGGAACATTTTTTACGTGGTAAAATATGGTACAGTGATCGTGGGACACCCTGTATATTGGCGAGCCATGTAATGGCCTTGGAACTAAGGTGTTATTTAAACAAGAGTTACAATAATCTCACTAATACACAGTTCATCATTCAGAAAAAGAATATCAATATTATTTATGTATCCGTTTTAAACTCTTAAATGTGAAGAAATTAGAAAAAGCTGTCATATAAAAATTCAACATTATTACAGCATTATTTCATAATAATGTTGTACATTGACAATTAGCTCTGCTGACTGACTACTGGACTGATTGTGACCTAATGAGGTATGATTATCTAATGCATTGCTAACAACTCATCAAGTATTGCCAACGTTTTTATTGTTACTGACATGTTTTGCACAATATCTAAGGTTGGGAAATACATTTCACAAATATATTTACCAAATGGAGTCATAAGAAGGTCTGTTATCATGACACCATCCATTTTTAGCGAATTTCCCATAGGGAATAAGCTATTACCGTAGGTCTCATGGAAAGACCTAAGCCCGGGACCATGTTACTTTTTCGTTTTGAGGTGCCCAGAGACCAAAAATAATAGTCATTAAAAATTTTATATATATATATATATATATATACTAGCTGAGTACCCGTTCTTCGCACGGGGTGTGTGTACAGTTTATTAAACGAATGATATTAATGATTTCACAAATTCATAACCTTCAGTTGGTTCATTCTAACGTATCTAGATATCAAGTTTTATGCTTAATAGCTACCAGGCAAATTTGTCAAAATCTTGTTAAATCCATTTCTCATTTAGTCTAGAAGTTATTTCTATTAATGGTTTTGTTGCAGTTTGATTAAACATTTATATTCGTATGGTGATTTACTTTATAGTTCTATGAGTTTAAACTTATAGAAGATTTAAGAAAACTCAGACTTGTAAAAAATATTATAGATTCTTATGAAATCTAATATTGAATCCTTGATTGGGTGTGACGATAGCTATATGTCAAATCCAATGTATTGAACCCCTGCATCTTGTTCTACCCATGAAAGATATGTACAGACATGTACAATATTAAATCTAAATTCAAAATTAGTTAACATTTTAATTCCCAAACCAAGTAAAACCACGCAACATCTGTCAGTAACGTATAGCCACCGCACCGCAGTGTAGATATTAGGTTTACTTAATTCAATTTTTTTGTCTTTAGACTTTACCTATTTACCTAAAACCTCATGTGTTGCCAATGTATACAAAACCGAATAAATAGTGACATCCCATGTTAAAAAGTTATGTCGAAAAACGGAGAAAAATTAAGCATTGATGGTGGGATTACTTTTCCTTATTGCCACGGGAAGCGTTCTTTTTACCTTCTAAATGTCAAAATAAGTATATTTGTTTGTTTACACAAAATAAAAAACAATAACAAACTTCTGCAAATATGTTCTTAAACCATCTGATTCCATTCAACCAATCAGCATGATCCTTGAATGAAAATTACAGTGGTACTATGAGTGTTTTTTGAGCGACTTTCTCACTTCTTCATAAGAACCTACTCATTAAGCTTTTACACATTAATATTGCCCCGTCTATACCCGAACTACTTGAAAAATTGAGCAATTTATAAATCTCATTGGTTTTAACTACATGTTGTGTTTGATAAAATACACCTCTTTTTGTCAGAAAGTGCAATGAAAGCTAAATTGGGAACTAAAATTAGTTTGTAATGATAATAAGAAACATTTTAAGATTTAAGGGTCAAAACTCGTTTTGTAATAATTTCCATAAATTATTTTAATATTCATATTTAGAACCAAGAATTAGTTGACTTTATTCACTGTATTTAGGCCAGTGAAAAGTTAAAGGGTTAGATATGAAAGAGTCTGTATTTAAAATTTTAAGTGTTGCCATCTGTGGTGAAAATGACAAACTGTCTAATCCAGCTGATTAAAGAGCATAGATAAAAAGGTAGAATTAAATATTCCCATAAGATTAACATTGAATATTTCTTTTACTATGAGGGAGAGCCTTTTTGACGAACGATGCTTTAGAGCAGCTAAAATCGTTCTAATTTCAACATTTAACAATAATAAAAATTTTCATATCATTTACTAAAGCCCTTGTCGTGTGAAAAGAGATTAAAGATTGGTATTTTAGCACAACTTGGCTACTTTGACATACTATGGGGCAAAGCCCTAAGGTCGCTAAGTCAATTAAAGTTGTAATGAACCTTCACACCACTCTAGTCTATGACATGAAAAAAATTTAGACCCCTAGGTAAAGTCGTTATCCAGTGAAAAGAGGACAAAATAGGACCCATGAGCGTTACAGACAGAATGACAGAGAGAGAGACAGACAGACAGAGGGAAAGAAATTTAGATGACACCGATTTTGGATTCTGTTATGCATAAAAAGTAAAAATAACCAAAAATTTCAAAATTCTAAGCAACGTACAGACAAAACTCTAATTTTATTAATATAGATGTATATATATATATATATATGTATGTGTCCCTAGACACGATAACTCTCGTAAAAACGGTCCGATCGACACCAAATTTGGTAGAGATGTGTAATCCTACGTTTATTCGGATGAGTTCGAAAACCAGACATATCAACCTACCGGAAGGGGTAGTTTTGGGGGGTTTTGTACCCCAAAAATGGGTTTTTTGCATTTTTCATATGTAAATTTAAAAAATTTTTAATTTTTATTTTGACCATTGGATTTGGCTCAAAAAAACACACAATTTAGTATTTTGAAGCTTTGCTCTATCTCCATTGGTTACCGAGATATTACAAAGTCTAAAGACAGTACATTGTCTTTTGGGGCTCCAATGTTAATCTTATGGAGAATAAGGATGTGTTAATATTTCACTTATTAACCAATATTTTTGGATGAAACTTAGTATTTAGCTTCATTTGGTTGAGATTCATCCATTTAAGGTAAAAATCTTGGTTTTTTTTACTTATCATGGCAGCAAACCTGCATACTCTTTTCCCATGTTAATCATATGGAGAATAGGCAAACTCTTTTATTTATGGACAGATATTGATGAAACTTACTATATGGCTTTATATGGTCGAAATAAATTTTTTCTATGCTAAAAACCTACTTTTAGTGTCCCCCATGGCAGCATACCTGCATACTCTTTCCCTATATCTTAAGGAGAATAGACATTTATTTCCCTATTTATTTTGCACGTGATGAAATTTTGTTTACAAGTTTAGCTGGTCAAAATTAATATGTCTGCTGCGACGGGGGGTATTTTTATTTCTATAATTAATAGAAATATACATAAATGGACATAAGTTACATTTACACTTCTTCTCATAAAACTACTGAAATTCAGTTATTTTTCATCTTTAATATCTCGAAACCAAAACAATAATAACTGCAATTTGATTTCTGATCTCCAAAAATTACGCGACTGAATAATTTTTATAAAAACTTTGAGCCATTTTTGCTATAAAAACTTGAGTATTTTAATAGCACTTAACTGCAGGGAACCCCATATATTTTTAGTCTAAAATTCATGCTTAAATATTTAATAAAAGGTATCAGATAACTGACACATACTTTCTCCCAAGAATATGAAAATGTGTTAAAAGCCTCAAAACATTAATTTCTTGATGGCTCAGTCGGATAGCCACCAGGTGAGCAGCACAAGTTTTTGCAAATCCAAAGTTTGAGTTTTTTCACACATTTTGCTCTATAACTTTTGAACACGCATTTTCCCGGAGATTGCAGGTGGTGTCATTTTATGCAGCATTTTAATCTTAATAAACCACAAAATTTTAATCAAAATCGTTAGAGCCGTTTTTGAGAAATTTTGATTTTTCACGTTTTTTGGGGGTAAAACTACCCTTAACACGTTCGCTACCACAATGTTAAAAAAAAATCGTAACCACAGCCCGCCGCCGCAATTTTGCGGCGGGCGAGTTCTACTGAGAGCCCACCGCCGCATATCTGCGGCGATGGTTCCATGATACTAAATACGAAATTTCTTCAGTGCGGTCTATTTTAATGGTCAGACAGTTTAGGCGCGATCTACGGGATAGTCCGCCGCATATGTGCGGCGCTTGGTCTGTGGCTAAAACAATCACTGACGTCACTAAAATGTTTTACGTACATTTTTATTTAATGTATTTTTGAAAGTAACATTTTTTAACGTATTTGATATATCTTTACACAAATAATCATCAAATCTCTCATATGACACATTGAAAAAATTTTATTGTATAAGAAAAATGTATAAACATTTGCATTTTGTAAACTTGTAAAACATCATAATTATATTACGTAAATGAATAGTAAACAACTCTTTTTGTAAACCAAATACTTCAATACAATGTTTTTATGTATAAGCCTTATTTTATTTTTCGCTTTTCAAAGGTTATGACTAAAAATAAGGTTATATTAGTGCCGACGCTAACATGCGTCACTTACTCTCTGACCATGCGCCGCAAATGTGCGGCGCTCAAAAAATTACCAAAAATGAAGAGAAAATTGTATATATTTTTTTATTTAATGAAATTAAGATATTTTGAAGTGTGAAAACTAATTTTGGACAGTTTCTATTCGTGGTCTGTGGCATAAGTCACAACCACTAGGGCCGGTCTACAGGGAAGTCCATGATTATTTTCGTGGGCTGTGGGATTGGCCGGACCGCCGCATATATGCGGCGGCTGGTAGCAAACGTGTTAAAAATCAAAAATTAAAAAAAAAATTAAAAAAACGCCTGGAATTATCATGGGTTTGAACCTACATACAAAGTTTCACCAAAATCAGACCATTGGGGGATTCTCTGGCTCTGTTTACATCCAGACACACACACATCCACACACACATCCACACACACACACACACACACACACACACACACATACACAGACAGACATCACTCTGAAAACCACTTTTTCGACTCAGGGGGTACCAAAATGGATAAATTTACGATCAATTCAAATTATAAAATTTTGGAGAAACTAATACTTTCTCCACATACACATTTATAGGGGGAAAGGGGGCTCCAAAATGAATATATACATCATCAAAGGAATTGGAAAATTTTTACAAATACAATACAGTACTTTCTCCATATACTATGGTATAGGGGGAGAAAGTAAAAATGACATCAGCGTTAATAGAATTTTGGCAAAGGAAAAAATCAGAGGTAGAACAGATTTTGTTTAGTCGATTTTGGTTTCACCAGATTACTTAAAACAGATGTAACTTTCCAAATCCTTAAATCATATTGGGTCATATCTAAGAAAATGTTAAATACAGGCCTACTGTCATTAAAGTAAATAGCTTTTTCTGAATGCATTTCCTCTTTAACTACCATCCCAACCAACAAATATGAAATCATATATTTGCAAAAAATTTATATATACTGAAGAGAAAGTATCCAGGTAGAAACAGAAAGGATCGAAGATGGGAGCGGGACAGGCTATAAATCAGAGTAGATGCTCGGCTTCGTGCATACTGATACCGGCAATCGCAATCTAGGCCCCTAGCCTGGCCACCACCCACACTCTACAACTCTATTACTATCGCCTAACTTGCTCGGCATAGCACCGAAAATATCTCTTAAGCCACGTTTACACTGGAGTTGCAAATACGTGTTGGCAACAAAATATTGCCAATTTTTGTTGCGTGAATGAAAATAGCTCTAGTTTTGTCGGCAACAATACAAGTTGCAAACAGATTTTAGACCGATTTGGAGTGTCTGCAACTAAATTTTTGTTTTCCACTCTCGGTGAAAAATAGTCGACAATAAAATGTTGCAGACAAAAAGTTGCAGACTAATGTCCACAACTCCAGTGTAAACGTGGCTTTATTTAAGCCAAAAGCATAAGGTAATTACCTACGATGGGATTTAAGTTATTATTACTTACAATTACTACTGTTTTCCTTGAGTAGGCCTACCAGAGGTATTTCAGTGAGAGCTGTTTTTATCAGAGAAGCTGCCCTAACCCATACATATACTGAAGTGGGGGCTTCCCAGGTATCGAAACAGTTACTTAATCTAATACGAAATTAAAAAACTAACCATTATTTAAGCTAGTGAGACAGCAAATCGATGTTTGAAAGCTAATTGTAAATTGTCTAAAAAATTTACTTTCAAAACTAAATTGTGATGTTGCTTACCAAAAATATCAAATTAGTTAATAGCCATTGTTTTTTTTTTTTTTGTTTTTTTTCAAAAAAAATTAATTCATCTAAGGTTGAGTGAAAAGAGGTCACGGTCATAGATAAATCTTCTATTTTGTTATCAATAAACTTTTTTTGGACGTATAAATTAATTTATTTGATTAATTTTTTTTAATCATTACAGTAATTCATTTGATCCGCAAAACTGATTAGTAATTATCCTGAAACCCAATTAGATTTTGGGAAAGTGGAAACTATCATAAAACAGTTAAACTTAACAAAAAAAACCTTATTACCTAACCTAATAAAACCTAATATTTCTATTACTGATCACCTGGGAGATGCCGAGCTCCGCCGATGGTCAGTTAGGATCATAGAAAACTAGGGTCGAGCTCCGCCCACGGTTAGTTTAAGTTGAAATAGTAAAACACTACTTGATATATTTACATTTAGGCCTATAGTGTAAATGTTTACAATAAGCTCCGCCGATAGTCAATCGAAATAGCAAAAACAAAGAAATGCTCTACACAGCTATGGTTTTTTTCAGAGACTAATGGCGTGATGTATGCCACTTCCCCTCTCCAACTACATGTTAGTTTCGTCATCCATCGCTATGCACCAGCACTTACTGGGTAAAAACCAGACTACCCAGTTTGCACTCGACTACCCGGTTTAACCCACCTCTTCCCTAATTAAAACTTGCTACATTTCACAAAAAACTCAATAAAAATATTTGGCTTACTCCATTGTGGCTGTTAGGAAAACAATAATAGACTAGCAAAAATATTGTTACATTATAGTGAACAAATATTAATCAATTTTAGCTTATAAATAAAAAAATATTATAACGTTTCCAATAGTATTTTATAGTTAATTTTAAAGTAAGAAAACAATTTGTTAACTCGGCCTACCTGGACTTTTATTAAATCAAAGAACACCCAATTATTTCGACCAATAAATGCCGGATACTGTAGATGTTGACTTATGTTTTTAGAATATTAAATGAACCGCAGATATTTTATGTGGTAGGATGAGGAGGAGGGGTAAGTTTTAAGCAGATTGTGGTCTCAATCCTCTTAACAGTGAATGTGTATTCCCACTTTCTCTTTAAGCGTGGCATTCCCTGGTACAAACCAGGTTACGCAGATTAGTTAACATTCATAAATTGTCAATCATAAAACATACCCCCTAATTTATATGAATTAAATGGAAAATATATGTTATAAGGGCGAAACTAGAATGTAGATAAAATATTTAAACATTAGCTAGGAAACTTCTTATTTATATCATTATAGCATATAATTAATATATCTATGCTTTAAATAATAAATTGTTAGAAATTTATACAGTTTTGACTCTTACAAGTTGTTTAAAAGAAGCGAGGAGAAAATAGTATACAAATTGAACCAAGTGAAATGATTGATATAAAGAATCATTGACATGAGAATTCTGTATAGATCAACCTGAAGATTTTCACAGCCTTGAATAGATTTTATTGTTTTGTAAATTTTAGCATCATCAGCAAGCATAGAACATTTTTTTTTCGAGAACTTATAACTGATTTTGGATCGCTAATGAATATGGAGGACAACACAGGGCCAAGGAGAAAACCCTGTGGCACTCTATACAGCACAGAGAAAGCATGTGATTCAGATCCATTAAATACAATTAGATGGTGATCAGATAAATAGCTTTGGGACCAATGCAGGACTCCGGCAAGGATCCAGTCCCTCCCAACATACAAAGCTTACTCAAGTTGCTCATGACTGATCCTGTCAAATGCCTTTGAAAAGTAAACATATATATGCTATCCACATGATGATTACTGTTGAAAGCGGAGATAATGACGTCATCATGATACATCACCAAGTCAGTTGTTGCCGATCTCCCATTGAAGAAGCCATGCTGAGCTTCAGATACATAAGGCTTTACAAACGTAGAGAATTGAGTGAGAATTAAATATTCAAATAATTTTGCAAGTGCTGACTGAATTGCAACTGGTCCGTAATCTTAGCATCAGATGCTCTTAAAATTGGCACTCTAAGACTTCTTTTTAATGAGTGAAGGAATATAACCATCATGAATATGGGAATATAGAAAAGAGTTAAAGAATATCGTTAATTGCGGACTAGGGATAGAACTGCAGTGCTTTAGAATTGAGGGAGGAATTTCATCAGGTCTGGGTCTTTTCTTAACATTCAAAGCATATAGTTGTTTCTCAACTTCTTCACAAAGATACTGAAAAGCCATAAAGTGAACAATTGTGATCCACTCATCGTAATAAGAATACTTGAGGAAGGTATAAAACCATTGAATAGTGTTCAGCGAAGAGGTGTAGCGTATATCCTGTAGTTTATTTTTAGGTTACCATTTAGGTAACTACCTCAGGTTGACTTCCTGTTGTTTTAATATGGCCCGAAAAAGCTTTAATATGTTATCCTGCAATGGCATTTTCCACCTGGCTAATGTACCGTTGGTGACAAAGGGCTATGAGTTCTTCACATTAAGCTCTCACACAAAATTCATGTAGGCCTACACCTCTACACTCTTAAACCTACGATGAAGTCTCTTCTTCTCCGGAACTAGTTCCTCTAGATCCTGAGTAAATCAAACAGCTAAAGTTTATCTTCCCATACACCATAATGGTTAATTGTTAAATTGGTTTTGATGTGTAAACCTTGTAACATGATGTATTGTTCAGAAAATAAAGATTTATTTTATTTCCAATGTCTGTCTAATTGCTGTTTAGCAGCTTAAAATCACCAACTAGGAGGAAAGGCATTCCCCAGTTTCTCAAAATTTTCCTCGGGTTTGAAAATGTAAAAAAAAGGAAATTAGTATAACTAGTATTCGTGTTGCTCGAAATAGAGCAATTTATTTTGATACACAAATGTTATTTTTAGCTCTAAATCAATGACATCCGACCAATCCATTATTGTGAATCTCTTTAATCAATCACCAAAACTACACGTATTTACAGCTGATTATTAACAGATGTTTAAAATGTTTTAGTCAATCCCAATGTTATTTAAATGAAAAATTTTGAGATTTCAATGGTGGATAGCGCCTTTATTTTCAGTCCGAATCTCATCAGTTTTTGGCGGAAACAACTACAGACCAAACCCTATCCAACGACACCAAAAACTTGAAATTCGGTTGAAAATTGTTCTCAAGACAAAAAAACCCTTAGCGTATTAAATAAGTATTGATTATTAAAATTAGTAATAAATAGTAAAAATGCAGCCAATTCAAAAAACAGTAATAAATAACCCGTAATAATGATATAACTAAGTGAATGGGGAGGGAAAAAATTGTGTTTACAGAATAGTCTGGAATTCACCTTGAAAGAAAACCTTCTTAGATCATTCTTAGGCTAGGCGCACACAAACAACTTTTCAGTCGGCGACTAAAAGTCGGCGTAGAGAAAAAAATCGGACCCATGTTGGTAAATACGACCGCGCACACTAGCCGACTGCACCACGACAGTCGGCCGACTGTCGTGGAGCAGTCGGGACGAGATGGGTCATGCCCGATTTTCCCGCTGACTGCTTAACAACTCAACTGTCGTGGTGTATGGGTAAATGCACGGAAACAAGTTGAGACGCGCACACCGCCGACTGTCTGCCACGATAGTCGGGCATGTCTTTTACTACAGCTGTTGTTTGGGTGTTGTCAAAATGAGTGCGTCTAGTGTTTTGCGCGACAGCAGCTACAGCCATCCTCATCATAGTGTTTTGAAGGGTTATTTTGGGCTGTAGTAATTTCAATAACTCATCGAAGCTGGAAACACTCATTCGTGAGTAGCTGAAAAACTTTTCGGGATATTGTCGTAGATCATTGTATAACAAGTAAAACTGGCCCTTGATATGTCTCGCACTATAAATAGGATGAACCCAGTATTTTCTATTACGCTTTCGTTTTCTAAACCTTAGCATCAGCGCACATATGACAGCGGTTTGTGTCTTATCCATCGTGAGAAGAGGACTAAACTGTCGTATGTGTGCGCATCACAGTCAACGACTGAAAAGTCGGGACGACTTTTGTGTCGTTTTCTCTGACTGCCAGACAATCTTGCCCGACAGTCGGCCGACTGAAAAGTCGTTCGTGTGCGCCTATCCTTAGTTTGCTACAGCAGACTTTAAATGTTGTACCTTCTCACTTACCGTTTCAAATGACTTTTGCAGGGATCATGCAGCAGGACAACGCAGAACAAGTGATCCTTGATCCAAAGTTGATCGCCAAGAACTATCTAAAGACCTGGTTCTTCTTGGACCTCATCAGTTCGATACCGCTCGACTACATCTTCCTCATATTCAACCAGGTCAGTGTGAGTGCCATTTTCATGATTATAAGCATCCTAAATCTCACCTCTTCACTCTCTCTCTGTCCCGCACCGTTCACTCGATCGCTCGCTCGCTCGCTTGCGCGCATGTCGCTCGATGGAGCATGAAACCGCTTCAAGAGGAACACTACATTGCGTTACTTGGATGCTTTTAAGAAAATATTGTTGATAAACAGTGTTCAGAAGGTTGTTTTCCAACATATTTTTATTTCAGATTGTCTAAAACTAATTTTTTGAGTTGGGTAATTTTAAGTAGAGGTTTTAAATTAATATTTTGTTTATAGTACAACCTAAGAAGATTTTACAAGTGGCAAACCAATACGTATACATACAATTTTACAAAATTTAACAAACTCATCATTGTTGTATGCTTCAAATTTATAATAATGGCTTACCTATTATTATTATTATGTACATTTTATGGTACACTTTATGTTCAGTTCTTAGCTGACTTTGTTCTTTGAGAATTATATTTAATAATCGTACAGTTTACAGATTTATAATTAATTTAATTACTACACTCTGCAAATAAAAAAATGTATGGAAAACAAATTTTTGCTCACTAACCTAATATTGTATTTTAAAAACTGTATGGATAAGCTTTATAAATTCAGAGTTGCTTATAAAATGCTATGCAAACGGTCAAAATGTCAACTAGCATGTATATCATGTCATAATGTTTTCAGATTTCATTTTAACTCTTATTGAAATTAAAAAAAAAATTATTATAAATGTTTAAATTGTGTTTACATTTATTCTTTAAATTCTTTAAAATCGTTTAAAAACATTAAATTGTCAGTATTTATAAGTTTTATATTTAAGTTAAAAAGATTTTAATATGTTTGTGATCGTTTTATCCAAACAATATTTTAATCTTGTTTCTACAATGTGATTTGTCTAAAAAAAAAAGAAAAAAGAAAACTGTAAATCTTAATTGAAAGTATACTTATTAACAAAGTTATTAAATAAAGAGGACAATAATCTGTTAAAAAAGAAAAGGATCTGGCTTCCTTGCATGGCTTTTGATATTGTTTACTACTTACTGCATTTCTAATTAGTAACTGAGGATTCAACTCATAATATAACTATATCTGACTTCTAATTCCTTATGTTAAAAATATTAATTAGTATCCATTAGCAAATGCTCGATTCACACTGTTTAGTACTTCTCTGTAGATTCTGCTTGTTTCACAGATTTCTGATTAGGTTCCCAGTAAAATATTTATGTAAAGGACTTTTTCTTCAAAGATTGTTTTGTTTTTCTATTGTAGGACACATATTGTCAGACATAATTCGTCAACAATAAATTCACCATATTTACCAGTAAGATATTGTATTTTAATTACGTTTATTTTATATACAATGGCTAATTGGATATGTAGCTAAACAATACTGATTTCTTGTAAATTTCCCCATAGAGAAAAGTCTTTATAAAACTGAAGTTTATAAAATGAAAATATTTTTACTTTGGTTACTTTTTAATTTGACTGTAATTTATGAAAGCTAATATTTATTTCCTTATTTAACATCTGTCCTTTGTTTCATCGGGTTTAGAAAAATTTCCTTATTTTGAACCGATTTTTTTCTTCAAAGTACATGTTCTTTCGTGTAAAATTAACTAAACTACTAAAATTTAATGTTCTGTGGTTATACTAATCAAGGTGTATCACTGCATTACTAGAAAATCTGATGGGACAACAATTTTATTAAGTGATTTTGCAGATATTTAATTGAAGATCTTAATTATAATAACGAATTATGAAAAGGTTAAGTTGGTACACTAATATTTAGATCTGTTATGAATCAATTTTTAAGTTTACATTTTCATACGTATACTGCATATTGAAAACGAGATTTTGGCTTAAATCATTCACAAAACTTTTCTTAAACTTTGATCTAGAATTTCGTAATTCATGTTGCCTCGAACTGCTTTCACGCAGTTATTGCCTGTTTCACATAATTTTTATCCTAGAGTATTTTAGAATTAAGAGCTCATAAGCTGTATATTACTATGTATTTTAATTAAGAGTTTTATTTTATCGTTTTATTATTACCTTAGGTATAATAATTGTGTATATATTTTTTATTTAGGTAGTTTTTTAACTCAGCAAACTTAAAAAATTTTAAACAAATTACAAAATTGAATTTGTCTTTGTTACTATTTATGGTTTAACAAAAAAATTAATGGTCTGTTAGATTTTGTATTGAAATTTTATATTTTACAGTTGACTGGTCAAGCTTTTGGACTAATCATAAATTGAATACACGTATCCTTAAATTACTTGAAGGAAGAAGGGTTTTAAGTGAATTGAGAATACAAAACGTCTAATAACAATTGTGATGGCTATAGAACGAGAAAACACAACACAATCAAAAGATGCTCAGCTTTTGTGCATATTGATTTTGTATAGATTCATCTTGAGATTTTTTCTTCTTTGACTATCTTTCACACTATTTTTACTATATGCATGATATATATAATAAGATAAAATTGTAATTAGCATTAAGTTTGAGCGCAAGGTACAAAATAATGAAAAACGTAGGGGCTTAAAAGATATAAAGTGCAGGCTTTTATAATCCTAAAGCACTTCTTAATCGACTGAATTGCACTTTTTAGTACTTTATAGTGCACTCTAGCTTAAACTGCTTGGTAGTAATCTTTTATCTTTGCATTTTCATAAATCTTATGAAGTACTTTGTCTCATTGGCGTTTTTGGACGGTATTTTATATCAGATATTGATTAATTAAATGATAAATTAAACTGTCAAGCAAATATAATGTAGTACAGTATTCATTTTTTTATGAAACTATCAGTATATATTCATATGTGTATTGGAGTCAAATGGATATCATTATTGATTTTTTTTATTTTTATTAATAAAAAATATATCAATATCATGCTCTTTTAATATTAGTAAGATCATTTAGAGAGAGAGTCTTCAAATGAAAATCATCTGCAACATAAAATATGATTTTATCTCTATCCAAAAGTGTGAATTCATTACAAAATTATAACATAACAGCAGTTTAATATCGGCATTTACAATTTTATCAATACTATTCTTTTGTTTCAATGAAATTTTTACTGCTTTGCTGCAACTCAACAGTTTTTAATATGTAAAAAATACCCAACTTTTTTCATTCCTTGTCATCCAGTAAACTAAACACCAAGAATTAATGCTTTTCCTCAAATATTTTTGTTGCAACCTACTATGTAAAATTAAACTACAAGTTTAAATTGCTCTTTATAATGACAGTGTAGTTGTTATGGTCTCCATACAATGGAAGGCCACTGTAACAATGGCAGATTATTTCAACCAGTTCGAACGAGTTCTGTTGTCCTACCTTCTCTGAATGACTCTAGGATTATTCAAATGCACACCTGAATGATCCATTTTACAATACAATTAAACATCTGTAAAAACCCATTTTCTCATAGGTTTTTCATACCTGTTTATTACTTTTTTTCACAATAAATAAAAGTTCAGTATGGTTTTTAATAAAAATGAGTGAAAATCTTTTTTCAAACTTTTGAAACATGCTCTTAAACATACACAGTACTGGGCGGTTACAAATTATTATAGTAGGATTCACGAAAATAGTCCGATGAGAGGCAATACATTGTTGCCAAATTTTTTCTGAAACACATTTTTATACTGTATTACACATGGTAAAAATAATCGCAAATGACAACATTGCAGGGCGAGAGGGAGTGAGGGGGGACACAGCTGTTTAATTTTTTATCGGACTATTTTCGTGCATCTTACTATAGACAATTAGATACATTTTACAATTGCATTAATAAATAAACAAGCAGGGTAACAACGTGGTAATTGTTTTATTAAATAACAAATTATT